>JAJEJO010004894.1:590038-712668 GCA_020662805.1 Glaucomys volans | reverse complement strand
GCTAAGTTGCTGAGGCTGGCTTTGAACTCACGATCCTCCTGCCTCAGCTTCGTGAGCTGCTGGGATTACATTCATTTTGTTTGGGGAATAAAAAGAAAAGGTGCATGAAATGCCTTGGCTGGCACTCGTGAGGGATAATGATGTATGGTGACATGCATAATTGCTTTATTTCCAATAATGAAAACAAAATGTGAATTGGATCCAACTCACCTATAAGGGCTATGCAGGGAGTCTGAGAGGGCCAACGACGTGAACTCGCTTTTCTGTTACAGAGCAGAGGTTGAGCTTGGAACTTCCCATAAATTTTTCTATCAACTTGCAAAGAGAAAAAAAAAAAACTGTAACAGTCTTGTTTCCACCAAGTCTATGACAATATCAGCTAAGCTGGTAATTTTTTAAAAATAACATTCACATTTTGTTGTTTTGAGAGAACACAAAGCACTCTGTCCTCATCTAAAAACTCAGCCATTTAATTTTCAGTTAAAAAAAAAAAAAAGATCGAATAAGTAAAACCCAACCCCCTGCTTTTCAGGCACCACCCTTTCTCTCAGACCCCTTCCCATCCCCAGAGGCCCATCTACACAGGTGCAAGTCAGGAGTAAGGGCAGGTGAGGGGCATGGGACCCCCACAGTTGCTTAGGAGCTAGCTAGTGCTCTCAAGGTTCCACAGAGCTCAAAGGCACTGCATGAGCACATTACCCTTCACTCCAGAACAATGACAACCATGAGCCCAACTCTGGGACGCTTGGAAAGACCTCCCGTCTGTATCAGTCAGGGTTCTCCAGAGAGACAGAATCCATAGCCTGTGTCTACATCTACAGAAAGAGGCTTGATTTAAGGAAGTGGCTCACGCGATTATGGAGGCTGGCCAATACAAAATCTGCAGCAGGGACCTGCTGGTCAGTGACCCCAGGATGAAGGCCGATGCTCCAGTTCAAGTTCAAGGGCAGTGGGCTAGTTTAAATCCCCTCTTTCTTCTGGGAGGTCAGTCTAGTGCTCACTCAGACCTCCAACTGGCCCACCCACGTTACGGAGAATAATTTGCTTGACTCAAAGTCCAAATGTAAATACAAATCTCTTTCAAAAAACATCCTCAAAGGAACGTCCAATTAATGTTCAAACAAATACCTGAGCCCTGTGGCCCAGCCAAGTTAACACGTAAAATGAACCCTCCCGAGTCTAACCAGGAGGGACTACACTCATTCAAGCAAAGCACTGTTCTCCACAAGAGGCCTCGGGCACTTCTGTCAGGACCACTGGCTCAAAGTCACAAGTCAACCTGGCTCATAGTCCTAATAGCCTCTGTCATCTGGCCTCACAAACCTGGGCAGAAGAGAAGCCAGGGAAGGAGGCAGGTGGTGGGGATCTGCTAGCAGATGCCCGAGCAGCCATGAGCGGCCACTCAGGGCCTGAGTGTGAGGAGGAGACAGGTGATCTACAAAAGGCAGAAGGAAGAACGACAAAGGCCCGGCAGTCCAGGGCCTTCCCGTGTGAGGACAAATTGCTGTGCCCGCTTCATGGAGTGAGGCTGTGCTAAAGCTCCAGATAGCAACTGAGGATTGTAATAGTGTATCTGGGTCTCCAGCTGATGGCAATGGGGATTGGGTCTCTTTGTAAGCAGAGCTGCTAAGGGGGCAGGGTGAGAGGGGCATGCAGTCCCTGGCCGACAGACCCTCCCAAGCTCACTCCACACCGGATGCAACGGATTGCTGACTGGCTCCTTTCAGTCAGCTCTTTAGCCACTGTGACCAAAAGACCTGCTAAGAACAACTCAGTGGAGGAAAAGCTTATTTGGGCTCATGATTTCAGAGCTTCAGTTCATGATCAGCCAATTACATGGCTCTGGGCCTGAGGTGAGGCCGAACGTCATGGCAGAAGAGCATGGAGGAGGAAAGCAGCTCAGAACATGGCACCGGGAAGCAGGGAGAGATCCACTCACTGGGGACAAACCCCAAAGGCCCCTGTGACCCACCTCCTCCAGCCTCACCTGCCTGCCTACAGTCACCACCTAGTTCATCCACATCAGGGGACGAACCCACTGATTAGGTTACAGCTCTCATGACCTAATCATTTCAGCTCTGAACCTTCTTGCCTCACAGGTGAGGTTCTGGGGGACGCCTCATATCTAAACCATAACATGGCTCTTCTGAAAAATCAGCCATTCCCCCCTTTCTTGGGGCAACAGCATCCAGACCTCATTTTAAGAGGACTATGCTTCCCATTCCCAGCAGGGAGCTTGGGTGATATGGATGCCCCTCCATCTCTGGGTAGCCCTGATGGCTCCAGCCAATTTAAACATGCCGTTTACCCTTCTGACCGTGGTTTAGAGAGGAGCATGTACCTACTGGCATTGCACGGGTGAACCGAGATGTCTGCTGGGGGCCTACTTCCTTTTTCTCCTGCCTGGTTGGTGTCTCGAGAGGACTTGCTCTGGAACCTCTGCAGTCCTTCTGCTCCTGTGGAGGAGACTGGAGCTTATGAGTGATGAGAGGGAGTCCTTTCTGTGAAGAGCAAAGACAAAGTCAAAGTTACAAAAGGCAGAGAAGACAGAGAGAGAGAAACTGGATTCTGACAATCATATAGGCATCCGGGTCAAACCTCTCCTGAAGCTGCAGTCGTGTTTTAATTTATGCATGCCAATGGATTTCTTTTTCTGGTTAAGACAATTTGAACACATTTTTGATATATCTCCAATGAAATGAAACTCATGTGATTTAAAAGGTGATGCCTGAAGAGAATCTTTAAAGAGGGGTAGAGTTTCGACTAGAAAATAATGAATTAGAGAATATTCTAACAATGACAATTATAATGACAATAATAACAATGGTTCTAACCATATCAACTATAGCAAAGAATGCATTGAATACTTAGATTGATCTGGAAATGCTGACTATAGATTTATTTAATCTCAAGCAAACTATGTGAGGTTGGTGCCATGATCATATTATTTTAGATGAAGAAACTGAAGCTCAGAGAGATTGAGTAACTTGGTCAAGGTCACACAGCAGAGAAGTACACTAAAAAACGTATCTGTCAATGCCCAGGCTGCCTGTGTGCCTCCTCTAAGCCTCCAGGCAGACAGATAAAAGGAAGAACTGGAAAAGCACCACCAGAAGAGAGTGAAACCATTGCCCCGTGTACCAATGAGCAGGCAGGTGTGAGGTTAAAGGTTGCTGGGTCTCAGTGGGGACAAAGTTGAGTCGCAGAGGTTATTGTCAGCTCTAAAGATGTTCAAGATCTGCCAATAGAGCTGTGGCAACCACTGTCCAGGTTCAAAATACGGCTATCTTGCCAAGATATCTTCTTCTGTTTATTTATTCAAACAAGAGTAAGGCAGTCAAGCTAACTGTCCCCACAGACCTTACAGATGAGTTGGGAAAGAAGAGATTAAACAAGTAATTCCACCTGTTAACACGTGACTATCAACCGTGCAAAGTGCAAGGAGGGACAAGAACAGTGTGCCATTGTAAGCAGGAGGGAGACTTGGTTCAGAATGGGAGAGGGGTGCAAACGTGTGGGGTAAGGCCTCCCCATGGAAGTGTCATTTAAGGACAGACCTTGATCTTCCAAGGAGCTCAGCAGGAGCAGACAGAACTGCCTATGCAAAGGGGGGGCTGGATTTACATGTTTAGTGAACTGAGAGGCCAGTACTGTGAGAGGCAGGCTAGGGCGGAACCATGCCTGGGCTTCATGTCACCATTAGGACTGTGCTGGGACACGGGCCGGCCCTTCTGACCTTGTGATGGTGTGGCCATCAGGATAAAAATCAAGACTTCCAGTTGAAATGGAATTGCAGATAAATGAGGAAAAACAAATTGAGCATAAGTATCTCTCAAAATTGCATGGGATATACTTACACTAAATTTTAAAATAAATTTTTTTAAATCTGAAATTCCAAGTTCACTGAGAGGAGGTCCTGGACTTTCACTGGGGAAACTCGGCAACCCTACCTTTAAGGAAACCCAAAGACTGAACCCAAAGGCAGCCGCCCTGCGCTGCGGGATCCAGACGCCCGGCTCCTCTCCCCAGGCACGGGGTCGATCCCAGAGGGAGGCTCTCGCCTGGGTCCCGCCCAGGCAGCACTAGAGGCGCCCCGAGGGGCCGAGCCCTGCCCCGCCCCGCCTCGAAAGAGGGCGCCACCCAGAGTGGGGCAGGCCGCGGTTGGCCGGTGTGGAGTTGCCGCTCCCTCCCACGTAGCGTGCCCCGGACGGGCCAGAAACTCGCTCGCCATGTCTGCCGCGGAGGCTGGGGGTGTTTTCCAGAGAGCCCGGGGCAGGACCCTGGACGCCTTTTCTTCAGGTACCGCTGGCCTTCGCCCAGGAAGAGGTCGGCCGAGATGCGGAACCTTCCGCCGGGGGGAACCTTCGGGCCTGGTGCGCGCGCGCCTCCAGCCGGACCCCATCGCGGGCTGCACCCGGGGCTGGGGACCGCAATTGGGGCCACACCGCCCGCTCCTAGGGCTTCCCGGGCGCGCGGGAGAGGCGGGTCCGAGCGAGGGGAGCGCGCCGCGTCTTGGCTGGCTGGGGCCTGGCAGGGCGAGAGGAGGAGAGTAAGAGGAAGCGGCAGAGCGGAGTTAGGAGTAGCTCGGGCTGTGCATTTGGACCTGTTTCCAAGCCCTGCCTTGTCCGCGTCCCTCGCAGGTCCCGGCCTCGGTTTCCCCGTCGTGGGGTCTCGGGCGGCACGAGCAGCGCTCCTGGAGGCCGTGCCCGCTCGGAAGCTGCTCACCACGGTGCATCTTGCCCCTCGCTGTTGTTGCTTACCGGGTCCGAGTGGTTCGCTGCAGTGTTGGCAGCAGCCATCCGTGCAAACAGTAGAGTGGCAGGCCGTCCAGAGCCGTCGAGTGCTTGGACGGGGGATTGAGGTAACCTGCCTCAAAGGGCTGTTGGGAGTGTTCACAGATCCAGTATCTGGTAACCCACTGCCTGCCACATGCTGGGTGCTCAGCACCTTAGTCCTGGAGCCATAAGTCAAGAGGAAGTAAGGTTCCCGATTCCCCTCTGGTTTTTTGTTTTGCTTTTGTTATCCCTACCTGGAGTCACATTTCCTTCCAGGCATTCACCAACTTTACAGCCCCACGGAGGAGAGATGCTGGGGACATAGCTCAGCGGTAGAGGGCTTGCCTAGCAAGCATGAGGCCCTGGGTTCAATTCCTGGTCCTGCCAAAAAAGCAAAAAACAGCCCCACGGAGATCACCCAAACGTCCATCGAGCATGATCTGGCTTATGACCACCCTCTCCCTTGCCCAGTTTTCCTGCCTCACTGGTTTTCCTGAATTGGGCCAAGCGCTTTCCCTCCTGAGGGCCTTGGCACCTGCTCTTCCGTGCTACCACAGATAATGGTAGTTCTGGTGGACTGGCTCCTTCTCAACTTCACACTCCTTTTGAAGTTCATTTGTTTCCTGACTTCCCTACCTACCCTGTCCAAAAAGGTTTGCCCTGTAATTCTCTTCTTGAACCTTGTTCTCCTTTGCAACTCTTGCTGGGGAGTGGCATTCTGGAAGCCGTGTGCAGCCAGAAATTCATGTTTGGCAGATTGGGGAAAACATGTCTGCTGTGGTGCCATTCCCTAGGTGACCTTATCAGTCAGCACGGCATCTTTGATATTTAGCCGTAGTGCTACAAGTAGTTCTACTCATCTCCTTTTCCTGCTGGGCAATATTTATGAATATCTGTATATTCATGAATGTATGCATATACTTAACAAATGTACACTATATACATTTGTTGATGGATATGCTGAGTGTCTTCAAATTCACCTCTCCTTTTGCCTTTCCAAATCTCTCCCCCTTTCCCACAGTGCTCCAGTATGTTGTTGTATATGGGCTATTATCTGTGGACTCCCTGCCCTCTAGCTTCCCTTGGGTTCAGCCAACTGGGAAGCCCCAGCTGGAGACCAGAGGGAGAGCAAAGCCCAAGTCAGCATATTTATTACTCCACTTCTTGACTTGTGTTGAGCTGTCTGTATTCCAACCCCAAAGACTGCTGCTTCTTTCAACACAGTCTTTTTCTCTTTCCAGATTTGGGTAGCCACACTCCCTCCCTTCTTCCTTGGAGATATATGAGTGACAGCAGCTCTGCTTTTCTATCTGGGGACTACTACACTGTCTGTTGTAGTTTCTCTATGCCCAACTTATCCCAAATAATCCCCTTTAAAACCCTCCTTTAATTATCCTAATTTGAATATGCCAGCAATTTCCTGCTTGGATCCTGACTGATACAATGGCCATTTAGTTTTTTCACTCTTGTTAACAGTGGTATTAGGAGCATTCTTGTACAAGTCTTCCTGTGGACATGTGGGAAAGTTTCTCTAGGGCACATACCCAGGAGCAAAGTTCTGGGGTATAGGGTGTAATCAGCCCCAGCTTTGCCAATTATTGTCAAATAGCCTTCCAAAGTGGTTGCACCGAGTTACACTCCCCACAGCAATGGACGAGAGTTACTGATTACTCTGCCATGTCTTTGCTGTTAGCTTGGGGAAATTTATATCATGTTCTTACTGTGCTCTGCAGTATCTTATGGGAAATAGAAAATGGGGGGAGGTGAAGTATCAAGCCCTCAGGGGCTCAGAATCTAGGTACGGAGCTATGACACAAAAAATAACTGATGGGCTCTGAGAGCCACTGCAGTGAGAGGGGTCGGGATTTTAAGTATTGGACCTGGGTGATGGCAGGGCTGTTAACTGAAGCCAGGGAGAAAGAAATAGGGTTTCATTTGGTGAGGTGGATTTGAGGTGCTGTCAGCAATTTCCAGCAACTTGTGGGGTGCAGTGCACAGCGAGTGATATAGGTATGAATACCATCACAGAGAGGGGAATAAATGGTATTCTTTTAGGAGTCAAGGGTGTTGCTAAGGGGAGCAGTGTCACGTAGTAGATGGTGCGTGTGTGTCTGTGACCTTAGTGTACATCAGTATTTAAGGTTAGGAAGGACATACTGGAGAGTTCAGAGCAGGAACAACCAGAAATTCTGAAAGATAAAGCCAGGAGCTGACCTGGCAAGGAAGCTGGGCAGGAGGACGTAGGCAAAGCGTGCACAGGGCCAAATGTTGCAGAGATCTGGGTGAACATAAGCTGAGCTGGTAACTTTGACAGGCGCCGTTAGAGGTAGCTCAGGCTGGTGGTGGCTTTGTGGGAAGAACAGCCTCAAGCCTGTGAGGTTGCTGCAGGGCTGGACTCGGAGGAGATGTGATGTAACTGGCTCTTCCCACCTCTTGCCAGCACTCACACTGCCTTTGAAGGGGTTCATTTAACTTAAGCAAGTGTCCCTAAAATCAGCTCTGATGACCCTGACCTGCGCTATTAGGCGTCCCCTTCAGAATCAGCCCCGTTGTTCTCCAGTGAAACCTGTGCACCCAGTGAAAGAGCAGTTTGCTCTCAGGCCCTTTCTCCCCACGGTAATTTACATGGGTGACAACATTCCCAGCACTTCTTCCAGTAGTGTGATATGTGAGGCTGTTTCAATCATCTGTTCCTCGTTAACATAATCGACTAGGCTCTGCGGATGGATGTTTATAAAATATAAATTGTACATGTCTCACCTGAGAAGACTCACATTCCTAAGGCATGCTCAGATATCCATTTTAATTAGACAAATTGATAATTATATTTCCTTGACACATATCCTAATTAGGACTCCTTTCTCCTAGCAAGTATCTCTTTTGAGAGGTTTATCACATCTGTTCTGCAGAAATTCTCAAAGGGAGAAATATCGAGATAAAATATGTTTAAAAAATTATGTGTAATTGTTTTTAGGTCCCAAATCTGGTTTTTCCAGTTCATTTTACCACCGGAGTATTTTCCCCCTCAGAAAGCAGGGCTCCTGGGTGGTAATCGTAAGATTATTTCCCTGGACATTTTAAATGTCTACAGCTGTTCAAAGGAGCTGGCTGTATTGGTTAATCCTGGCTGTTTCTTCGTCTTCTCTGGAAATCCTTTCACGTGGAGAGAATAAATGGCTTCTCATTAAACTGTAACTTACCCCATCTCTTGCAAGTCTCACCTAAAACTCTTTAGAAATAGACCTGGAAATGTTCGCCCAGGTTTGAACAGGGTTAAAAATACTATGGTTTAAGTAGTTCTAACAGGATGAAGAAGATGATGAAGTGAATGCTTCAACTGTGCCATACATTTAGGCCAAATTACTCATCTTTATTTGAGGAGGCTTCTGTTAAATAATATTTGTGGAAGGCCATGGATTTGGCCTTGGTACTTGGAATTGGCCCAAGAGGCCAAATCAGTACAGAGTTAATCACAGTGGCTGAGCTTCAGTTGATTGCAGGAGGCCCTATAGCCAGTTAACTGAGCTGTAAACAACTAGTTAAGCTGTAGCAGTGGCTTCCTGATTAACTAAGCTGTTTCCTGTACCCCACTTCTGACTTCCATGAATGCTGTCTGGTCTGATGTTTGGAGGTCTCAGAACCTTCAGGTCTTCCTGGGAGCTGCCCATTCACGAATGTTTTGTTTTGCTCAGCTAACTACCAAATTTAATTGCGCTAAGGAATTTTCCTTTTAACAGTCCCTGTGACTAAACTGGAATGTTCATTATTTCTTATCACCTCATTGGAGTCATCAGTTAGCAGGTGGAGGGACCAGTGCATATTAGTATGTAAAAAGTTCACACTGACATTTTCAAAAGACAAACTTGCTTTTATTTTTGAGCACTTTTTTTGGCCTTTTTACTTTTTAGTAACTATTCAGATATAATTTATGTACCATAACATTCCCTCATTTTCAGTTTACAGTTCAGCAGTGTTTAGAAGGTTTATAGTGAAGCAGTCACAATCTGGTTTGAGAACATCTCCGCCCCCAGAAGAAGCCCATTTGCAGTCTCTGCATGTTCCCACTCCCAGCGCTGGCGACTCCGATGACCGCCAGTGATGTGCCTCTTCTGGACCTTTCATATAAATGGAACTGTGATCTGCGGCCTTTGTGACTGTGTCTCTGCCTTAGCAGAGGGTTTTTGAGAGTCCTCCATGCTGCACTACGTACTGGGACTTTTCTCCTTCTACCAGTGCTGTTCCCTTGTATCAGTAAGCACATTTTGTTTATCCATCCACCCACTGATGAACATTCGTCCCTGGCCTTGACATTGATAGACGTTAGACATTCACCCATTTGGACCCTTTTTGTTTGTTTTTGTCTTTTATGAATAAAACTGAGCAGTCCCAAGGCTTTAGATGGGTATTTTGTTGTTGTTGTTTCTTCAGGTAAATACATAGGATTGGAATTGCTGGGTCATTTAGTAACTATCCTTAACATTTTGAGGTCCTGCCAAGTTGTTTGCCAAAGCACCAGACTGCATTCCAGCAGTAATGTGAGAGAGGTCCAGTTTCCCCATGTCCTTGCCAGCTCTTGTTATCTGTTTAATATTCCATCCAGTAGGCATGAAGTGGTGTCTCTTTGTAGTTTTGATTTGTTTTCTTAATGACTGATGATGTTGAGCATCTTTTTGTGTGCTTAGTGGCCACTTGTACCTCTTAAAAGAAATGGCTCTTTAGCTCTTATGTCTACTTTTTAGTTGTGTTGTCTTTTTATTGTTGAGCTGTAAGAGTTCTCTGTATTCTGGATGCAGGTCCCTCTCAGATGTGTGATTTGCATGTATCTTCTTCCATTCTGTGACTGTCTTGTCACTTTCTGGATGATATTATTTACAGCACCAATGTTTTAAATATTGATGAAGTCTAATTAATCAACTTACTCTTTTATCGTAAGTTGCACTTTTGGTGTCATATCTAAGAAATCTTTGCCTAACCCAAAATCATGAAGATTTACTCCTGTGTGTTTTCTTCTAAGAATTTTATAGTTTGAGTTCTTCACATTTAGATGAAGTGCCATTTCCAGTTAATGAGTTGTGTATGGAGAAGATGTCTAATTATTGGAAAATTTCTGTTGTTGCTTTTTTTTTTTAACCACTGTGGAAGCCGTTGTTTGTAATAAAACATTTAGTTAAAGAAGAGAACCATAAAGAATTACATTATTGCTGGGCACCATGGTGCACACCTATACTCCCAGTAGCTCGGGAGGCTTAGATAAGTTCAAAACCAGCCCCTATAACTAAGTGAGGCCCTAAGCAACTTAGGAAGAAGGAGGAGGAGGAAGAATTATTATTATTTTTTAATATTTTGGGGAGATTGAACCCAGTGATGCTTTACCCCTGATCTACATCCCCAGTCCTTGTTTTAAATATTTTTTTTAGCTGTCAATGGATCTTTTATTTTATTAATTTATATGTGGTGCTGAGTATCGACTCCAGGGCCTCACACATGCCAGGCAAGTGCTCTACCACTGAGCCACAATTCCAGCCCCTATTGTTATTATTACATGGTCACATTTAACATTTCATCTTAATGTAACCTATAAATGTGCATCTATTTACCAATCTTTTGAGGTTGCCAAGGGTTTGCCTTGGTGTATGGGTTCACAGATGCTTGTAACTTTTCATGCACGAACACCGAATACCCATGATGAATCTTTCCCAGTTGGGTTTTTCCAGTGGACAGATAATCAGTTAATAATCATCTGGGAAGCACTCCCAGTGAAGGATTCCTCTGGGTTTATTATTTTCCCCTTCAAATGTTAAACGCTTCTCCCCAGCACCCAATTCGATGGTATTTTATTCTGCCAGCTTGCCTTTATTGAGTCTTCCCAAAGCATTTATCTTAGTCTTATCAGAAGCAACATGCTAAATTCACATTTCTCTGGTTTATACATTTCATTAAAATCAGGTGATTTAAAAATATGTGACAGAATCAACAGATCTGGGGACAATTCACAACAGATGTGTGGTGAGCAAGCTTCTTCAAGGACAGGTGCAGGAGTTGGGGAGGATGTTGAGCAGCTCCAGCTGCCCCTGCAGCCGTGCTTTCTACAGAGGCCTTGAGGCTGGTCCCAGCTCTAGGCAGCCTAGTGCAAGTCTGCTCAAAGGCCTCTGCTGGGCGGGTGCCCCCTTCTGGAGCTGCAACTGCCTGGAGAAAGGGTCCCGTCTGCATCTGGGCCTCTGATTGCCTACCCCTGCACCTGCAGGGTTGCATCTGCCCAGAGAAAGCACGCCTTCCAGTTCTCCCCAAAGGTCTGCCTAGGCCAGCAGCCTCCTGCTGTCTTGGCAGGGGAACATGGGGAAAGGGGGTGAAGTCATAGCAAGCATCCATCAACTCCCCCAATGGAGTTCTGCTTTTGAAAAGTCAAAGAGGGTTCTGGAAATGTCTTTTTCCCTTTAGCTCTTGTCCAGAATGATGTCGACAAAAGTCAGTGATGCTGAAAGCCACCTGGCCAAGAAGTCCTAGCCCATCTGCTGTCTTAGTTCTCTGAAGGGTTGTAGATAAAGATTTTGGCAGGTCCTCCATCCCCGGATGGCAACTGTGGCAGCCAAGCTGTGACTCAGAAGCTATTGTGTATCTTAAAAACCACCTTTTGGATTCCTTTATGCTAAGAAAGGAGGCTGGAAAAATTCATCTTGGTGCTTAGGACATGTAATTTGAAGACTGAAGATTGCTGTCACAGTTGATTATTAGGGGTAAGGATGGTTTTTAAACCATTTTCTCACACCACACAATTCGCCCTTTTAGAGTATCTAATTCGATGGCTTTTAAGGTATTCAGAATTGTATAGCCATCACCACAATCAATTTTAGAATATTTGCATCACCCCAAAAAGAAACCCTGCATCCCAATAGCTGTCACCAGCCCCCAAGGCCTAACACCCACTAATGAAGGGCACTGTCATCTTCTGCATTAAGTCTGACGGTTTTACGGTGGGACTTTCAGATTGTTAAACCAAGCAGAGTCCCAGAGTGGTAAATATTGTTTAGCTACTGTTTTGTTGTTTGTTTTTTTTTTTTAACCACTAAAATAAGATTAGTCCCCTGAGAAGATAAAGGGTATTGCTGAAGACTTTTAGATTGTGATTCACTGTGCAGATTGCTACTGTGAGGAACTGCAAAAATTGCATTTTGTTGGCATTTGCTCTTTAGCCAGAAAACCTCCAGGCAGCTGTAAAGCTACCCATCTTTTTTGTTTTGTAACCAAAGCAATATCCACATGTATAAAGGGAAAGAAGTTAAGACAAAGCATGTAAATATATTTAATCTCATCTAAGCCTTGCTTTGTGGGAACAAAGAAATAGGTAAGACTTCAGTAGCCTTGTCTCTGTTAAGACAGGGTCCAGGAGACTCTGAGTAGTTGTCATGGTAACTCCGTTTACATTTGACCACTTACTCGGTGCCTAGTCCAAATGCATTACTGGTACTAACTCATTAATTCTTCAGAATAAGCCTTTTGAGGGAGGGGTGCTCTTATTTTTACTTTACCAATAACTAAACCAAGGCCCAGAGAAGTTAAGGAACTCACATGATGTCACTCAGTTGATAAAGGGTCAAAATGGGGTCAGAATGCAGCCGCTCAAGCCTCAATTCTGGACTAGGACCAGGTGAGGGATTTGTGAGTTGGAGACCCAAAGTTGGGCAGGGGCTTTAAACCCCTCATCAAGCCAGCATGTCTGGTGTGGACCCACCCCCACCTCCTTCTCCAGCCTCATTTTCACACAGGTCTGGGCACTTGCAGGGCCTCCTGCCTGGGGTGTAGTCCCAGAGGCCCCCTGCCAGTCACTGTGTCCTGTGATCACCCCGATGGTGTCTGTGACTCCTGCAGGCCAGTGTGTCACTGTTCCCCACTGTTCTGTAGGATCTTGGGGAATGGGACCTGTAACCCCACACACTGCTGAATGTCCAGGGACTGGCGCAGAGGACGTACTTGAGTGAGTGACGGAGGCTGAGTTGCAATTGCTCACAGGGGAGGAGGCAGGCTTTGTGGTGGAGGTAGGGGTGGGACTTGCCTGGACAGATGTAATTTCAGCAGGAAGTTGGTAGAGTAGAGAGTACCCAGAAGAAGGGGTGGAAGTGGGAGGGTGTGTTTGGGGAGCAGATTGTGGTCCATTCTGGAAGTATCATGAGACATGTCTTAAGCAGGTTTTCTCAGCCTTGGGCTTTTTGGCATCACTGGCTGGATTGTTCTCTGTTGTGGGGGCTCTGCCTGTGTGTTGTGGAATGTTTAGCAGCATCTCTGCCCTCTACCCACTGGATTCTATTAGCACTACTTATCTCCCGGTGTCATCCAAAAATGTCTGTAGACATTTAATATTGAAATCACCCAGGGATTTTGGATGTCCCTTGTCTAATGGGACCAGTGATAGATACTGCTGGAAAAGCTTTGGGCTCATTTTAACCCCTGGTGTCAGACTGAGCAGGATCCAAGTACATCTCCATCTGGGCAGCAGGTGTTTGCTGCTTGCCTGCTCCTCCAGAGCTGATGCTGTGCTGGAGTGGGCAGCAGTTACGGGCCTGCCCTCGTGGAGATTCAAGGCTATGGCACTTTAGCAGGGAGGAAGGTTGGTGATCAGGGTGGGGCAGTGCCTGCTGTGGGCAGAGGCTGCAGGGAGAAGTGCAGGTGACTGTCCCCCTGGCTGCGAGTGTTGAAGACATGACCAGTTGTGGGACGGAAGCGGGGGCCGCTGCAGGGGTGTTGTGGATGTGGGATGCTGCAGCTTGGCTGGCTGTGTGTGTGCAGTGACGTGCCACCCCAGGATCTGTAGATTGGGGGACTAGAGATAAAGGTGGCGAAATGTGAGACATCTGCAGAAGGAACCAGGGTAAAACGAATGAAAGATGATGAATTTACTTGAAAAATGTTGGGTTAGAGAATTCAAGCTTGGAGCTTAGACCAGCCTAGAAAACCATACCTGTGAAGACTAATTCTTAAGTTAAGACTTTTAAGTTAAGACTTCCTAGTCAAATGGAGGAATACAACTCCCAGTATTCCCAATTTCTGCATTGTTTTAGTCAGACAAATTAACAGGAGCCAAAACCTTGAATTGCTAAGTACTTGTACCCTGTAAGGTTGTGATACTGTAATGATAGGAGCCTATTAATTAGACTGCTAAACCAATACCATTTTAACTCTGTCTTCCCAAACTGGATTTGAGAGTGTGACTTTCCGTTATTAAAGTTAACTTAAGAGAGCCATTTATCACTGTGTTCCACCTTGAACTATTTGTGGTTCCATGTAGGTAACAGGTTTAACTCTTCACAAGAGCACAGATCCTGACCGTGTTCGTTGTTCATGGCATGGTGACTCCTTTTGGCTTTTTTCTGGTCGGTGATGAAAACAGTGACTCATTTGCTTTGGGCTGTGCATTTATTATAGTCCGTGATTAGCTGGTAATAGTGAAAGGATCGATGAAATTTCTAATTCTCAGTATTTATTAAAAAGTCAACTTTCATTAGCAATTGACAAATATGCCCTAGAGTTATAATAAAAATGAGTGAGAGGAAATATATTGGCAGAGACAAATCCAAGAAAACATTTAGTTTGTGATATTGAAAGTGCAAACTGTAAAGAGAATTGCAATTGGAACGTCTGTCTTTCGGGCAGGATTTTTGGCACATAAACAGAGTCACATAGGAAGGATTAATGGTGAAGCATGGTATGAATTCTTATAGGCTTTTCAGATTCATCTCTGCGTGCAGTTGCTTTGCACCTGTGAATTGTTTAAAGAAAACTCACAGGTCTTTTCTGCACATGGTTTAATATTACTCTAAATCCACTGTTTATCCCTCAATTTTGAAAGATGGTGGCTGTGATAGTCTTTTAATAGCAGAAATTGAAAGTGGCCAATCTTGTTATTCTATGCAACAGAGAAACAGAATTTCTAAGGCAAATTATTCCTGAAATATATTTTTAATTTAAAAACTTGATTTAAAGGCGGTGGTAACAGTGTGTTTTTCCTGACCTGTTTAGACGGACGTGGCGGGGCACGACTTCTCTGTAATTGCACCAGTGTCATCTTGTTCTGGAATCAGCCTTGTGGCAGAATGAGCTCTGGGGCCTGTTTCTGCCCCTGACTCTTTGTTAGATCTACTCAGTTTATTTGCATTTGTTGGGTCTTCTCTTCCCCACTTTGAGCAAAATGGAAGGGTTACCATAGATAAGGGCTTTTGGTTGCAGATGCCTACAGGGGCCAAGTGTAGGCTATGGCCATTTCAAGAGCATAAGCCCCATGTGAAGGGCCACACCGCCCGAGCCAGTCGTTGGCACTGTCCACTGGGGCCCAGTGTAACCAGAGTTTCCATGAGAATCCAGAAATCCAGACATATATCAAACTCATGAATTAAAAATGTTGGCAACAATTTCAGGATTTTGTAAACACTGCGTGGGCCCAGCAGAACACATCTGCTAGCCAGACCTTGAGTTTGTCGTGTCTAGAGGAGAGCACCAATTAGCACCCTCCAGAGAGAGGTGTCTGGACCCCAGCCTATACCCTGAATCAGCCTGTGTTTTTGGCAGAAACTGTGGACATCACAGGCAACTGGGAGAGCACTCTGGGCCTTGCCAGCATTATCTTTATGAAAGTATCATTTAATTTGACAAAAAGTTCCATTCGAAGGAATTTTTTGGAGACAAAAATGCCTACGACAAGATGGACAACTCTGGGGCAGCCTGGGGCCTATTCCCTCTTTGTGGCTCTCTTTAGACCAACAGCACTGAGATCATGACCTGCTCCTGGGTAGAAGCTGCTACTTACTAACATTGTGACCTTGAACTTGAGCCCCAGACCCCTAGCCAGCCTTCAGTATCCCACTTAGTTAAGTGAAAGGCTGGTTACCACAACCCTGCCAGTCTCCAGTGATGACAGTTTCCAGTGCCTTGGTGGGAAGAGGTGGATTTCTGTGAGTTAAGCTTTCCAGCCTCCCGAGGGTGGGTTGCAATAAATGGGGTTACTTTACTCAGTACTGGAAGGTCAGGAGCAAACTCAAGGTCACCTGAGTAAGTGTGTGAGGATAGGCCTTGGTCTTAGATTGCCATCTGTGGCTGACTCAGCTGTGCCCCAGGATCCTGCCTCCTGGTGCTCATGCCTCATGTGTTGGAAGTAGCACAGCAGAAATGAGGGGATGTCACATCCTTCGTTGGCCACACAGAATCGTAACTCCATTTGCTAGCAGGTCTCTCCCTTGCTGGCGCTAATGAAGCAAGTTTCCATGTTGTTGAGCTGCCAAAGGAACTGAGGGTTTCACCTGGCTCACAGCCAGTGAGAAATTGGTGCCCTCAAGTCCCACAGCCCACAAGAAGCTGTATCGTGCCAACAACGTAAGGTGCTTGGAGCAGACCCCACCCCATGTCAGTCTTCAGCTGATTCCTCAGCACTAGCTTGATTGCAGCTCAGGAGAGACTGAGCAGTGGGCAGGCTAAGCCATGCCAGACCCTTGAGCCCCGGGAACTGCTCCATGTGTGCTAATTCTGTGTGCAGCAGTGGATAGCTAAATCACCATTCATTCCTTGTGTTCTTATTCGTAACTGGCTTTGGCATTTTAGTTAAATAAATGTATGCTTTACTGTGTATCAACACTAAATACACTATAGGCATCATCCAGGGCTTTGTGTCAAGTGTTTCTAGAGATTACTGTCTTATTTTGGTACCATCTGGGTCAGAAATGAGATCTCAATATAATCATCTCACTTTATGTCCTTTATCTCACAAGTATTTAGCTTACCTCAAAATTTGACCAAGGTCTTAACAGAGTCATCAGTTAGGACTCCTGATTAGGTTCCTTTATAAGAAAAATATGCATCTTTCTGTTGTGTTTTTGAACATACTTGGTGCACGCACATCCTTGCTTGTGGATACTTTCCACCAGTCACTTAAAATCAAAAGTATTAGGACCCACTACTGTGGAATTCCTCAATTAAGTTCTTAACATTCAAAGCACCTTGACTTGATTTTGAAAGGCAAATGTAAAGAATGACAACTAGACATTCATCAACAATATTAAGAAATGTTTAGGACCAAATACCTGAACAGGATATAGGAAGGGCCTAAAAATGAGCAGGAGAAAGATTCCAGACAAAAACAAAACTAACAAAAATATACAACACTAACAACAAAGTACCCTCTAGCCAGGGACGATGGTGCACACCTGTAACCCCAGCGGCTTGAAAGGCTGACAGGAGGATCGTTAATTCAAAGCCAGCCGGGGCAACTAGTGAACCCTGCCTAAAAATTAAAGTGGGTGGGGCCTGGGGGTATAACTAAGCAGGAGAGCACTCGCCTAGCAGGTACAAGCCTCTGGGTTCAATCCCCAGCACCAACACCACCACCACCACCACCACCACCACCGGTTTAGGGAAAGAGAAGTCACTCCTGTTTCCCATCCAGCACACTGAAGTGGCCAGGGAGCAGAGTTCCTTGATGAGTTTCAGGACTGTGTTTCTCAAACAGGTTGTACACAGGTCACAGGGATTCCTTCCACTGCAGACTCTGACTCCATAGGCCTGGGCCAGCTGGAGAGTCTCCGTGTCTAACCCCCTGTGGGCCTGTGGATGCTGTGGATCCTGGCTTGCTGACAGGAGCCCAGCCCTGCCCTTGTGCCTGTGGGCAGCCTGTCCTCACTGCTGTCCTGTCATCCTTGCCTCCTCCCTCACCCTTGAGCTTCCATTTCTAGGCATTTCTTAGAGCGGTCAGGATTCCCTTCTGTGTGTGGTTTCATATGTGAAGAGGTGAAAAGCTGATCCCTAAGTGGATTTGGTTTTGATGTGCTCTTGATTGTGCGGCTCTAGAAATGCCTCAGCTTATCCAAACAGGTGTGGCTTGAACTGCCAGAACCATGTCTCCAGAGAGTCTCCTGAAGTGGACTGTGCACAGGGCAGATCCTTGGCCCTGCCCTCGAAGGGATGGTGTTACCAACTCACCCTGACACTCAGATCAGTCAGCTGCTACCCAGGCGCTGTCCTGGGGATGACTGGTCTTTGGTGAAATAATTCAATGCAATTATTGTTAAAAATTCAATTTCATAACAGAAAAAGCTACCCTTTTGAGGGATTTGAGAGTTGTTACAAAGATTTCTTCTTTTAGAACTAAGCATTGTAAAGTCCCAAATGTCTTTCATTCAGCCTTGATTTAAATTAAGATGAGACTAAAGATGACCAATTCTGAGCAGGACCCAGATACCTGGGGGAATGTAGACCCCAGTGGCAGCAGATTACCTTATTAGATAAGGTAGGTTGAGTATTGATATGCAAGCTGTCATTCGTTTTAAATTGAATCTATTTTGTGCTTCGTCATCTTAAAATGGACAGTCTATGTAAGTTTTTACTAGGTAAATGAGTAATGAAAGATTTATTTTAATAGCTCCAAGGACTATTGACTTTTTGAAGCTATGACTATTTGTCATAGGAAACTACTTGTTAAAATGTTTGCTTTAGGGAACCGTTCCTAAACTCTGTTGTAGAAGGTTGATTTATGCTACAACCTTGGGTGCTGATCACCTCTCAGATTTGGTTCTGATTAATTTGTGCAGTTTAAACGGCTCTGCAAAGGGCCTCGGAGTAGGAACACAGCGAAAAGCACTCAGTGTACAAAGGTTATTATGCAAGTAAAATAAATGTTGCTAACAACTTTAAAACATGAAGCAGAATTCAGCTTTTCTTGTTTTGTGAAACACACTCAGGTCTTCCGGAAATCTCTCTCCTTGACCCCTTTAGCCTTTGTCTCTTCTACCTGATTTCCAGGTATCCATCGCTGTGGAACATTTTACCCTGAAACTTGGTGGCTTGAAGCAGCAGACCTGATTGATCTCAGTTTCTGACAGGAGTCTGGGTTCTTCTGCCCCAGCTCCTAAGGCCCTGTTCTCATCTGAACTCGCCACTCTGCAAGGGAGGGGCCTTTTCCAAGTTTGTTCACGTGGTTGTTGGCAGGATGCAGTTCCCTGTGGGCTGTTGGCCAGAGGCGTCCTCTATTCCTTGCCACGCTGGCCTCTATGAGGGCCATTTACAACATGGCAGCTTGTAACCTCTAAAGGGAGGGCAGAGGGAGGAGGGTCATGGTCCTTCTCTAGCCTGCTTGAAGGGACATCCCATCACTGTATTCTGCTTCTGGGAAGCAGGTCCCTAGGTCCAGCCCACACTCAAGGGTTACACAAGGATCTGAGTATCACCAGGCAGGGTCTTTGGGGACCATCTTAGTCCCTGTGCCACACACAGTAAGGGCTGGATGAATGCACGACTCTTCAGTGGTGCCATGTGGCCACCTTTTGCACCTAGACACGCACACATCGAACGCTCCTCCTTCATATTGGGTTCCACCCTGATCTGTGGAACAGCCATGCCCTTGGACAATGACTGGTGTGTTGACGTGTGTGTGCCATTTGTTCTATGAAATGCATGAGGGTTATTTTGTTCACTTGTATTTTTAACTTCTGAAAAGGGAATTAAGAAGAGAGTGGTGACTGAAGCCAGCTCAGGGGGAGGTGCCCATGGAACTTATAAAAGGCTTCTTGTTACTGCTCAGTCTCCGCCTCGGGGAAGCCTTCCCCATCCACTCAGCCAGACCAGCCCTCGCTGCTCTGAATTCCCTGCGTAGCTCCACGCTCTTCCTGCGGTCTCCCTGAACAGCCCGAGCCGCTCCTGCAGCTTTCCTTGCTACTGTCTCTCTCCCAGGAGAACTAAGCTCGTGGAGAGCAGGCCTCCGCTGTGCAGGTCACCCCTGTATCAGCAGCTCCTCACCTGGGGCCTGGCAGACATTAGTATACTACCTCAGTATCCTACCAACCTTGGTATCCTACTACTGAGGTAGTATCCTCAGTATGCTACCAACATGTGTGAATCAAACACAGGGTCATGAAATCATTCCAAGGAGCTTTGTGGAAGCCATAATATTGTTGTGACTTCCAAAGGAAATACCATTTATTCAGTTAACATGTAGACTACATTAATTTATTTAAAAAGAAAAAAACAAAAGCAGCATGAAGATGGCAGGTAATTTTGTCCTGGTGGCAGTTGTGGTGCATAAGGTCCCCAAAGCTCCAGCCTGGCAGAACCAGTGAGAAGAGAGTCCAGGGATTTCTTCTCAGGGCACCTTTCCAAGACCATCGAGAATCCCATCCCAGAGATGGGTCAACCAGTACAAATGCAAATAAGAGAAATACGTCACAGTAGGGTGACTGTGGACAACAGTAAGTAAGCAAGCTAGAAGAAGGGATTTTTGAACATTTTTACCATAACGAAATGTCAGATGTTGGGGAAGATAGATGTGCTTGCCCTGATTTGAACATTCCAGTGTATACATGTATCACAATGTCCCCCAGCACCCCATTAGTGTGTACGATTTTATGAGTTGTTTAAAAAAATCTAAAAGATGAATAGTTTCTAGGAACCTCGTGTAAAGCATGATGTTTCTTCATAATGTGTTATATACTCAAAACTTGCTAAGAGAGGAGATCTTGGTTTTTCTCACCATCCACACAAAAGGAAGCCGAGGTGATGAATATGTTAATGAGTTTTCGTGGTGTATATGTGTGTCAAGACAGCATGTTGTGGATCGTAAATGTATACCTTATTTTCCTGTCAATTTTACCTCAATAAAGCTGGGAAAAAAAGAAAATAAATCCCTTCCTTCCCCATGCCCAGCCTCACACCATGCTGACGGCCACCTCGGGCTGCCTTTGAAATGTTAGCATTGATTTTTCTTCTCCTTTTTTCCACATTGACTTATTTCAAGATTTCATTCCTGGCACCACATTTCCCACCAGATAACCAGAGCTTTCAGTGCCAAGTTGTGTAATTAAAATTGTGTCACATCCCAAAACAGTGCAAATGGTACCATTAAGCCTGGCAGCAGAGATTTGCAAGCACTTCACCTCGTAATTTAAATATAATACTTCTGGCAGCATCCGTGTGGGTTGTCTTCAGTTGACTCAGGACCCTGTGACAGCATCAGCGTCTGTACGGTGCTGCTGTGGTCTGTGCTTCACTTGGCTGCTCAGCTCTTTAGCGAGTGTCTTGGTTGCGTGGCTGCGGCAGACCACGTGACTTCCTGTGACCTTTGGGAATTACCAGGTCCCTGGCATAATTAGTGTAAATCAAAATCCTGTAGACTATGACAGGAAAATAGCAGGTTTGAACAGCAGATTATTAAAATGACCTATTTAATTTAAGAAAAATACTATATCCACTTGCACAGTAACCTGGATGCCTTCAGTGACAAATTTTAATGTCATTTCTACCCCCCCCACCCCCTTTTCTTTTTTTAAGAAAAGGAAAGGGAGTGGAGAGGCCCGTTCTACTTCATCCAGGGTGCAGACCCACAGTTTGGGCTGATGAAGGCCTGGTCCACCGGGGACTGCGACAGCAGCGGTGACGAGTGGGAGCAGGAGGTCCGCCTCACTGAGCAAGCCGTTCAGGCCATCAACAAGCTGGACCCCAAGCCCAAATTCTTCGTTCTTTGTGGCGACCTCATCCATGCCATGCCAGGTAAGACGGGTCCTTGCCAGGACCGTTTGGCCTCCAGCCAATCGTGACCACACATGGGCAAGAAAAGAAATGATTTTTCCCCAGCGGCATCTCTCTTTGGAAATGGCCCCTTCCTTCTCAAGATCGGTACAGTGTCATTGAACATCAGAAAATGCACACTCATTTTATATTTAGAATTTGGTGAGATTGATCACTCTAACCAAGCAGAGCTGCAGTCCTGATAATTACCACTGAGCTCACTATGAAAAATAGAACAGGTCCCCATCCCATGTCACTTTCCCACATTTCCAGGGACAAACTGAATTGTTTCAACATAGTGTGTCCATAAATGTAATTGCTTTCTCTCCCTTCTTCTTACTCTTACTTCACTTATATTTGTTGGTGCGTTTACAGTTGCAAATTAGAAAAATTTATTCTAAAATAGTTTACGTTGTTGTATGTACTCCTTTTATGGGGCTGTAAAGTCCAGGGGCAGATCTGATCTTCAGGTATAGCTGGATCTAGGGACTCAAAGGTTGTTGTCTGTGCTTGGTCTCACCATTGCCCAGCTCTGCTTTTCTCTGAGTTGAATTCATTTGCCTGGAGGTTCTCTCTACCTAGTGGGCACCCTAGGTTTATATCCTTTTTACAGAAATAACAGTGGGAAGTGCCTTATTTTTGGTGGTTCAGTCCAAGTCCCAGACCTCACTCATCTAGCTCACATGGCCCCCTGAAGCCGGGGTGTGAGGTAGTGAGACCACTACAGTCACGTAAAGAAAGCCAGAATGCTGGGAACACAAAAACAGAAGCTGCCTTTGGGAGCTCACTTCCTTTTGTCTTCCCTGCTCCGATGTCCTTCTCTCCCAGGCAGGGCTGCAGCCAGTGAGCAAGTACAAGCAAGTAGAAAATGTCCCTGCCGGCCTGGGGCTGTGGCTCATGGTAGAGCGCTGCTCGCCTAGCATGCGGAGACCTGGGTTCCGTCCTTAGCACCACATGAAAATAAAATGAACGTGTTGTTTCCACCTACAACTGAAGCAAAATATTAAAAAAAAAGGAAGTGTCCCTGCCCATCAGGGAGGCAGAGCTGGCTCCCAGGGTCTCTCTCTCTCATTGGTGTCCCTGTCTCTGCTTAGGGGAGCAGAGAGGACCTGAAGACCTGGGCAGAATCACAGCACTGGTTGTGGACCCTCACTTGGGGCTGACTTTTCCTTCCACCTGTGCCCTCAGTACCCAAGTCCTGCCATGATTTCTGACTTCCCTAGAGTCCAAGGTACTCCGCAGGAAGCCTGGGTCTGTTCATCCTTCTCCAAGGCTTACTTGTCTGGCAGCCTGTCTCTCCAAACAAAAGCCCGAGCGAAGACGTGAGAGTGGACACAAGACAGCCAAATTGCTCTGCCTGGTGTCCTGGGAGCAAGTCAGCAAGGACGGCCCTCAGGCCTCCCCTCATTCTCTGTTCACTTGTGTTTTGCTTGGAGTCATGCGTGTATGTGCCTACGCCATGGACTCTGCCAGGTAGAACCCAGTGCCTCCGTCCCTAGGAAGCACCCTGATGGCGAGGGAACCAGACAAACCCGTCCCCTCCTTAAGGCCTCAGTTTCTGAGCCAGGAGCCCACCAGCGCAGTAAGAATTTGAAACCTCCCTCAGTGTGGAGCCAGCCTGGGACAGCAGCATCATCCCTCAGCAGCAGAGGTGAGCATCCCTCCAGCTCTGTATAGAAGTGTGTTCACAAAGTTGGTCCTGGGTTCGCAGAGAGGTGAACTCTTAGCTACTTGTAAACTTGGGCATCCTGGGCAACGCTTGTGCAGTACCAAAGTGACTCCTGTGCCCAGGCTTCTGAAGGAGTTAGAAGGCACAGAGCACTGAGCTTCCTGTGGCAAACGAAGGTGATGTGTGTTAGTGACTGGTTAGTGCTGCTTCCAAATGGTCTGACATGGGATCATGTGGCTGTACGTGACAGCTTATACCGCCAGTCTGGACCACGCGGTGAACCAACTTCTGCTTCTGCTGCACGCTTGAATATAAGATTTAAAGTTGACATTTTCCATCCAGTAATTTCTTTTTTCTTTAAAAACAGAATATTGTGAGACTCACTGGAATTACATTAACATGTTCTCATAGATGTTTACGGATTTGTTCTGATTTATGTTAATGTATTCAGTCATATTTCAAAATCAGATTTAAAATAAAAGCTTTCCATGCAATTACATTGCTTCTTAAAAAGAATATACTGAGCATAAGTAAATTAAACTCATGCTTTTTATGATCAGTGCTACCACTTGGTCAAAAGACCTTGTAAATCTGAACTGGCAAATTTTTGACGATGCCTTCTACGTTCATTGTGCTTGGAGCAGAATTCATAGTTTCTTCTGAAGATTGGACTGTTTTGTGGGGTTTTAACTGAGCCAGTGAGAAGACTTAACTGTTTTGAATATTGTGGTCTGAGATTAAATAGAACATTTTAGAACTACTAAACTACTTACCACTTTTTAAATATGCAGTGAGTGACTTCTCTCTCATTTAGCTTGTACACAGGGCAAATACTAGAAAAGTAATTATTGGCTTTGACTGCTTAGCACATTGTTAATTATCAAATGCATATATTAACAGGCAACTACAATCAGAAAGCATGCTTTTAACTCCACCATAAATAATGTCTTGGGCCTAGTATTTTTAAGTTGAAAATGAAGCAAAAGAACTTTCAGAATAATGTTTTTTAAAATGAAAGTCATAATATGCTTTTCCATTATAAATACCCATCAGCATATTCATTTGCCACAAATACTCATCGTGTGCAGAGAAAGTGCCCATTGCAGTCGTAGATGCTGTGGACACAGTGGTAGCAGTGAGGGGCCAGGTCCTCCTGTGCACTTGGGGTCTGGCAAAGGAAGCACGGGGTGTGGGTGATAAAGGGGGGACATTGTATGGAGGCCCTCAGGGAGATGCCTGAGAAATGCGACCTTCATTTTGAAAAAGTCCATTTTGTGTTGAACATCTGCCTTCATTCTGCAGACACTTTTTGTGTTATCTAGGTATTTTCTTATTTTATAAAGCTTCTGTATGGGCTAAGCCATATTAAAAGTAGCAAATGAAGATTTGTACAAATAAGGAGCCCACTGATTTTTAGTTCTTCACTCTTAAGCCCAAGGTCTCTGTGGTCAGCGCCCCCTGGCGTTGAGGCATTGACTCACTGAGAGTGTCCCCAGGAGCCTTATCAGATTTCAGCAATTCCACGTGGTGCTGACAAACCAGAATGTGCTGGCACAGTCGGGGCAAGAGCTTCCTATGAGCCCAGACATTAGCTACTGACACACTTGTCCCTCCCTGTTCATTAAAGAGTGCTATAACCAAACCCAACAGCCAACATGGGGCAAATCCTTCCCTTCTTGTAGTCTCCTGAAGAGGTCTTTGCATGCCAGCCTCCACGTGGGTAACCGGGTCTGACTTTCAGGTGATGATGGGGCCCCCGGAACTCCTCTGTTCTGCAGAGGGAGACAAACCTGTGTTAGCTTACTCCAGTAGATGGGGTGTCCGTCTCCTGTAGCTGCTGTAACCAGTTACCACAGAGTTGGTGGCTTGAAACTATACTCATTTATTCTATAGTTCAGGTGGCGGGAAGGCCAACCTGAACCTGCAGGCCCTGTTCCTCCCTGGGGTTCCAACATCCACAGGCCCCTGCTCTCCGTGGCTCTCTCCAGAGCCTGCAGCTCTGCCGCTTTCCTCCTCTTTGACCTCTGCTCCATGCTCTCACTCTGTATTGCTCTTACTGTCCAGCTCCCTCCTGATCCTGGTGATCACTTAGGCCCGTCCAGATAGTCTGGGAAAATCTGTCCATCTCAAGATCCCTGATTACACCTGCAAATTCCCTTTTGCCTTCTGGGAACTGGGATGTAGACATCCTGGGGACATCATTCAGTCCACCACAAGCATGGATGGACACAGCCAAGGGTCTCTGCTGCTTGCTCACCGACTCACCACCGTTACCGAGACGTTATTGTTGTTTGCATTTTAACATTGGGAACCTGCTCAGAGCAGCAAAGTACCCTTCCCAGGGCCACTTGCCCTGTAGGTGGTGAACTCAAGTTCATCTATTTCCAAAGCTCATGCAGCCTCACTACTCAAAATGTGGCCCCAGAGCAGTAGCAGGAACTAACAGGTCAGAGTCAGCATCTTTATGAAATCCCCAGGTGAATCCTGTGGATAATAAGGTTTGAGAAGCACTTACTAGACTACAATGCACAGGCCCTGTAGTTCTTGTTTTTCTGTGTATTATTTATAATTTCGGCATGTGTACCAGTAGTGTGTGGAATTCCCTTCAGGTGAAGGTAATGGTGTTCAGCAAGAGAAACATCTTTCCTTCAGTCCTGTGCTCAGCTTTCAAAGGAAGTACTTTTAAATTTGTAGATTTTGTTTTACTTCTTTAACAGTTTGAATAACTAAATCAGGATACTCTGTCCTATAGAAATGTCCATAGCAGAATGGTAGCAGAATATTCCGGAAAACAGACATTCATATATGGTTTAAAGGATCTGTATGTGTGTTACTCAGGAGAGCTAGAACTAGATCTTTGATTTGGGTCTGGTGCATGTACCGGTCAGTCCCTTATCTGCCATTCCAAAATTCAGAAAGCTATGAAAATTAAGATTTTTTTCTTAAATTTGAAACTAAATTTGTTGACAGCACAACTGCTCTGAGTTGATAGGTGTCTGTTTATAGTCTTTATCTAATAGTGAGAATATTCATATGTTTTGCTAGCAAAATATTTCTGGGCTCCATTACAGAGTGCTGCCTGATCCTCAACTCAAGGTGTTATTTAATGTACATTCCAAAGTTCAAAAAACTCCAATTTCAAATGAGATCTGGCCCAGAACATTTTGGATAAGGATTTATGGATCTGCAGAATTGAGACTTTGGGATTTTTAGATGAAGAAACCTTTCATCATTAGAAGCAGAGCCTTTCCTCATTCTGATTTAATGCCATCCCCAGGTTTACTTCTGCATATCCATTGCACAGTGTTCACATTTTAGTCTCAAAATAGTCCCAGATGTCTCGTGGTTGACGTTTTGGGACCATTTCTGTTGGGACCCATGTGACTCAATATGAAAATGGAATTGAATTCAGAAATGATTTTGACAAATTGGAGGAGTGGGTGCATGCACAAAGGTGGTGTCTGCAGCAGATACAGGCAGAATAATCCCCTTATGTAGAGAAGTCTTAACTTCAAGGCAGAGTAAGGCTGGGCTTCTGCAGATACGGCTGGAGAAGGCTTGAGAGGAGATGAAGCCAGTCAATCAAAGGCTTGGTGGTTGAGTGGAAGACCCTATGGGGATGTAAAGTACAACTGCTGGCAAAGGCAGTGATGCTCTTCCACCAGGAAAAAGGCCCAGGTGAAACCTAAAAAGTGAAATTCTTCTGGTAACCTTCACCTTAAATTAGGTGTAAAGGGCTGAGCCAAAGTTTGGAAAAGAGTATCCAAGGCCAAATGAGCATCAGGGCTCCTTGAGATCTCTGAGGAATGTGTAGAATTGGGAACCGAGCCACTGGGCAGAGGTGGACTGCCTCGGTGTGCTGGGCTTCGGGCAGAGAGCAGAATCACTTGTCCTCCTGTGATGCTCACAGTCCAGGCAGCTTGGTGCTCGTTTCCCTCAGGCCGCGCAGGCAGACACACGCACCGAGTTCCGGGAGGAGACAGGCCCTGATAAGCAAAGCCTCGGGTGTCATTTTGAAAACCAAAGCCAGGATTAAGACTGTGGCCAGAAAAGGTCCTTATCTCATCCCTCCAACCTCTTCAAGTTCATCTTCCTCCAAACTCTGTGTGTGTGGTCTCCATAGCTACCAGCACACACACATAAACGCTTTTCCTTAAATGTAAATGTGACCATATTGTACGCTTTGTCCTGTGGTTTACTTTCCCCTTTCATCTGCTGGGAAGACTCTCTGTCAGGCTGCTGGTCACCGCTGTGTCTGTGGATGGGCGTTTCACAGCTGGTCGATCTCTCCTGGGCATAGCAGGAGCAGGGATCTCAGATGTGCTCGTGGAGCCAGCAGAGCGTCTCTCGAGGCCTGAAGTTGAAGTGGGTTGTCTTGGTTTGGGATCCACCCTCCTGTCGGCACAGAGTGAACACTAGACACTTTGCTTTGTGGTTCCCAGGGCATCTCTCTCAGAGACAGGAACCGACCAGCATCCCCCTGTGTGATCTCTGTTGAGCAGCAATGGCCTCCGTCCCTGTCCCACAAGCCATAAGGTCCTGTTCTGCCTGCCATGTCTCAGATAGTTTCCCTGGAGTGGAAGCCCTTTTGTCCATATTGAAGTGGGATTTTTGTTGTTTTGTTTTGTTTTTAAAAAGCTCAGTTAATTCACATTCATTTCCTCAGCTGTGTAATTAGCCTTGAGTTTTTATTTTTAAGTGCCTACTCCAGGCTTCAAGAAAAGCCAAGATTTAAAGACAAATTTACCGTGCAGTTTAATATATAGAAACAAAAAGGGAGTTATTTGCATGCAAGAATATGACATCTTAGTCAGAGTATCGCCAAACTCGGGAATGGTCTGGGCCGGCTGCTCAGTCCTTCCAGCAGGCTGTGTGTGGCCAGGTGCAAGCAGCCCCTGAGAGCAATCAGCCAGACCCGTGGCTCCTGGACCTTCACATCCATTATGAGCACCGTGGAAGCACGCGAGCAGTCAGTGACCATACCTCCCTTCTGCCGAGGCTGATTGAAAGTGGTTCAAACTAACTTACCTAATATTACTGATTAGGGAACTTGGAGCATTACTTGGAAGGTTGTTTTTGATTAGGTGTGTGATCGCCCTTCCACCCTGCCAGCATCTGCTGCCTGCTGGAACAGTGTCAAGGCATCCTAACCCATTGTGCCTTGGACCCTTTGGCAGACTGGAAAGTCCTGATCCACAGCACAGTGACTGTTACGGCTTGGAGGTGAGGTGTCCCCAGAAGCCTGCGTGTGAGACAGTGCACGAAGGTTCAGAGCAGAAACGATTGGTTTCAGAATCTTAACCCAATCATGATTTAATCCCCCAGATGGGGATTAACTGAGTGGTAACTGGAGTGGTGGGGTGTGGCTGGAGGGGGGCATTGGGGCGTGGCTCTGATATATGTTTGTATCTGGCGTGTGGACTCTCTCTGCTTCCTGACTGCCACGGGAGCTGCCTCCCTCTGCCACTCTTCTGCCATGTTCCGGTCTCACCTGGAGTCCCAAGGAATGTCTGTAGATTAAGACCTCTGGAAACCGTAACCCTCAAATTCTCCATCCTCTGCAGTTGTGCTGTGGGTCATTTAGTCAGAGCAGCAAAAAAGCTGACTGAAGCAATGATGTTTCCAAATGTGTAAAATAAAATGTATAGGGTTTCCAAGGAAACCAATTAATATTGGAATCGTCACCAAAATATTTTAGAAATTATTTGATAGAGTCATATCCATGCTTCTCTGACAGTCTGTTGCATACCAGTCTGACAGCTGATCACTACCGAGGTGTCAGATGGCAGTGAGCGGCTGGTTCCTGCAGCCACTGTGATGTGCTTGGAAGCATCCTGGTGATTTCCACTGGGACGGAGAGTCACAGGCTTGATACCTCTGTGAATGTCTGCTAACCTGTCGAAGGAAGTGATGGACAGCAGAGCCGGTGGAAGTCTTGTTCTTTCCCTTTCCAGGTTCAGAGGGTAGACCACTCACCCCGTGTCCCCCAAATCAGGAGCCCACGTCTGTTTGCACGTGTGCCCGACTCCTTGCTCTGTGAGTGGTTAGAACTGCCCTTCACAGCTGACACGGCACTTGTAATTGGCCAAAGCACAAACTCAACGGTCTTTTAATTAAAGGCCAGAAAACTACTTCATTGTAGCTAGTATAATGCATTTGGTTATTTAAAGAAAAGAAGTGACTGGAGATAAATAAAAGGGACTAGTTAACAGCTGTCCTTTTTAAAAATGTGTTCCTTTTAGTTATGCATGACAGTAGAGTATATTTTGACACATGTTTGTAAACGTGAAGTATGTCTTACTCTAATGAGGACCCAGTCTTGTGGTTGGACGTGATGTAGTTTCACTGTGGTGTGTCGATGTATGTGCATAGGAAAGTCAGGTCACATTCATTCCAGTTCCTGTCCCCGCAGCCTGTGTTTAGCTGACGTCACCCTTTGTTGTTTCTGCTGTAAGCCCTCATTTCCTGAATGGAAACATTTCACCTCCCCCTTGGGCCTATTTTCTACCACTAAATGAGGTACTAAAAAAGGGCATGGTCCCGGAGGGCTCAATTATCAGGTAATTGGTCAAGTGATCAGAGTGTGAAATGAAACAAGTAACAAGGGGTTAGAGAAGGGAGCATCAGAGCATTTACACGTCGAGGGGCTGCGGACTTCCTTCTGCACCCCCGCCCCCCAGGTTTAGAAACACATCTTCCTGTTTCAGGTTCTGTGTTGTTCCTCCTGTTCCTGAATAGTTTATTGGAAAACATTTGCAGTTTCTGTTCAGCATATATGATCTGTGTGAAAAATGTATTATTCCTTTCTTTTTTATGTGTTATTTGGGTGAAATACTGCTGCCGTAATCTATAAATATTCTTGTGGAGGAATTTTGTATTGATCTAAAGGGTGGCAACTTTGGAAATTTCACTCGGGTAATTTACCTTTCTTAATCTTTCTCTTTTTTTTCCCCAAAGCACATTAAAGCACATTTTGGATCATACCAAAGCCACCTATTATGTCAAACAGCTAAATTCATTTTACTAATTGTATTCTAAGCTGGTTAATAGTACATATTCAACAGTGAGTTGCTGTAAATGTCTGGGAGCAGCCAGTATAATAAGCTGTAGTTTTTAGATGCAAAATTAAATGAATCTTGTCTAATAACATGTATAATTTGCAAACTGGTAGAACCTGATTAAGTCTGATCTGTTAGCAATGTGGCACAAGATCACTGTGTGAGTGATGTTTACGTTGCAAAGTTTTAGATCAATGAATTTACACACCTCAATTAATTAGGAAAAAATAATGAAAGCATTAGAGATGGAAGGGATTATGGGTTTCTAAATTCTCCGGGACTGGATGAAAGTAAATGTGTTTAATTGAAGGAATAAATCACCTTCTTAAGTTCCACCACTGGCAGTTCTGCTGCCACAGTCCCAGAGCTAGTGGGTCACAGCTCCTGTCACAGAGTGCAGCCCCCTGGGAGGGACCCCTGTTCCTCAGTCCTTGACCGCTGGCAGTTGAAGTCATAAGACTTTAATCCATTCACTTATTTGTTTTATGTGCTTGGCATTGTTTAGCAAGAAACAAGCCCAGAGTCTGTCCTCAGGAATCTTAGAGGCCAATCAGGGGACACGTGAAGCCTAAGGATGCACAAATAAAACCATGCGGCGGCCCTCAGGAGTGGATGCCAGTGATGTGCGGAGGGTATTCGGTGCAAAGCCCTGATCTGGTGGGTGAGCTGGAGAAAGCTTCCTTGAAACTGAAGTGGGATGGGTGGGTCCTACCTTGCTCATGGTTTAAAAAAATCAAACCAGAAAAAGTGATAGAAAATTGTCATGCTTTCCTACATGTGCATATAGCTTTTAATTTTTAAAAAAATGCAAATAGGAACAAAGAAGACACAGTTTTCGTTGTCTCCTTTCATAGCAGCGTGTGTGGATGTGTTTTGCTCTTTCTAGTGGATGAGACACCAGCCTGTATTTAAACAAACAGTCCCCGTCTGGTGGACACTTAGGTTGTGTGCAGTGGCCTGTCATGACCAGGGCTACAGGGCCCCTCCTGAAGCCCACACCTGCAAATGTCCAGCAGTTAAGGTGGCTGTGAAGATGGCTTAAATTCAAGTCCTGGAGCTCTCGTTGACTCGGCGTGTAACCTGGGCCAGTTACCCACTCTCTCCTTAGCTGAGTTTCCCATCTCTGATGTGTGGATGGTTATGGCACCAACACTACAAGTTTCTCTCAAGAATTAAATAAGACAGTCTATAAGCGTGCTTAGATCACTGGCTGGCATTTAATGCCCCTAGTTATAATTACTTCTGCTTTACTTTAATAATGACTTTATCCATGTGTATTTCCCACACTGTACAGCTCAACCATTGGAATCCACCTCTTTTTGGCATATTCAGAGCTGAACCACCTTCACCACAATCAGTATCAGAGCACTTTCATTAACTCAGAAGGAAACCGCAGATCCATTTCCCTCCACCACCCGCCTTGCCCCACACAGCTGTGGACAGCAGGCTGTGGCCCATGCCCTGCTCAGCTCAGCAGCTCGGGGCATGGACTCCTTTCCCTGGACCCTCTACCTGCTTTCCTGAGTTCCAGCCATCCTGAGGTGAGTCCTTGTCTGCTGCCCCAGCTGGGCCAAGGCTGCAGGAAAACCAGGAAAGAGCACTGAGGGGGGAAGACCGGTGTTCCCTGTGGGCACAGATGACAGCCAGACCTAGATGCCCTTTTGGATCCTGTGCAAAATGATCTTCCTCTCCGTCTACGATGGGGCAGAGCCACGGGTGCAAGTGGAAACGAGGGGTTCCACAGTCACAATCTGGGCCTCCTGCCAGCCCCGGGCACATCAGCACCGTCAGCTGTAGGTTAACAGGAAGACACTGGCCTGGGAATTTCTGCTCTTTGTTTAATATATCAGGGCAGCGGTACTCAAAGCTGTCACATCTTAAAATTTTACTTATCAGTAAATTAAAAACAGTCCCCAGTGTCCCCATCTAGGGACCTCTGAACACTGGCACACCATGCGGGAGGTTGGCGGCACTTCTGAGTGGAAGGCAGCTTCATCGTTTTCAGGGCCCAGGCCTGCTGAGGGCAGTGTGACAAATAGCAGGTCAGAATAGCAGTCCCCAGCGTGGGAGGACAGATGTAGCCATCCCACCCAAAACCTCAGCATTGCCCTCTTAGATTCTCTGTTCATTCTGGGGCACATAAAATTGCTTATGTTACCTGTGAAGGACAAATTTAGCATGCACTTATTTAGAAAAGATAGAACTGGACACTTGCTGTGGACATTGGTCTTTCTTGACCCTCCAGGACCTGGTATTGCTTTCACATTTGGGGAGTTCCTTAGGATGTGCCTGGGAGGGAGGCAGACACCGCTGTGATGGGAGCCAGGTGCCCTGAGGCTCCCTCCAGCTTCCCTACAGCTGGGATGCATGTATGTGGCCTGGCTGCGACCACCCAGACCTGCTGAACAGGATGTGATTCCTCCTCTGTGGCACTAGGGAGGGGTCAGGGTCCACCTGCTTCCTGGAGGGCGGCAGTAGCTACATCCAGTGCTCAGGCCAGGGTTAGCATCCAGCACCTGCCACCAGCGGGGTCAGTGGGACATGCCAGGTCTCTGTGCCCAGGTATGTGTTTCACAGGTGATTAGGGGGCTGCCTGCCTCAGACCTCTTCACCTCAGATCCCAGTCCTCTAGCTGTCTTTAAGACTCACAGGAACCTAATATCCTTAATAAATCGCCCCTCTGCTTTACCTATCCCGGTCTCTTGTTTGCGACAAGGAACATGACTGGTGGAAACGGCCACAGCCAGGTCTCCGGCCGCTCCCTAAATCACCACCATGGGCCACATTTGCTCTGTGCTCCCTGCTTGGTGCGTCTGCCCTGCTCTCCTCCTGGGGCTTCCTTTCTTCAGTAGTCCCCCTGTCACTGTCCCTTGAGCATAGGATGTGACCCTTTTGGATTCATACCTAGGCCATCTTTCCTCCACACCCGAACCCTGACAGTCCCACTCAGGCTCTTTGCCAGACAGCCTCCCTGGCAAGCCCCTGTGTTCCTTTCCTCTTGCATTTCCAGAGAGGCAGGATGAGGTGGGGACATGGTCTTCACCCCCATCTGAGTGGCCATGAGAGCTTGGGCCTCCTCTGTAAAAGGAGGCTGATAGCAGCCCCTCCTTAGAGGCTTGCTGTGGGAATGGGACAGAGTTAGCGTGGATAAATGGTGGCTCAGACATCCGCCCTTCCTCCCACCTGCCTTGGTGGTTTCTGTAGTCACGCTGTTGTGGTCATCCCCATCACGCTCCACTCCTGCCTTCTTGAAGATTCTCCACAAGTCCCAGTTGTTAGCGATTCCTTCTCCTGTGGACCACCTAATCCATCTACTCCGTTAATGTGGCACAAGCTCAGGTCCTCTGCCGTTGGCCTCAGCTACGTGGTCAGGTGGTCGAGAGTCTGGGTTTTAGTCAGAAGATGTGACTGATGAACCTGTGGCCTCAAGCAAGTTAATAAGCATGGGACAGAACACTGTCAGCAGGCAGGTCGACAAGTGATGGGAGATGCTGTGCTCGTCTGGCTCCTCACTTGCTCAGAAGTGCAATGGTGGGGCTGCAGGTGACTCTGGCCAGCCCGGGGCCAGGGTGGTTCTCTCCATTTGTCCACGTGTATCCCGAGTACCAACTGCCGTGTCTGATGAGTCACAGGTTCGTAACACACAGGCTTTATGGAGACGGATGGACCCATGATTCAAACTGTCATTTAGGAGCCACTTGCCACGGGCAGGTTCCTGGACCTCGCTGAGCCTCTGCTTTCTTGCCTGCGAGCCAGGGGTGATGCCGTCTGCCCGCCTGGGTTGTTTGAGGATTAGACAAGGTCATACCACAGGACCCATGACAGACGCGGGTGCTAGCTGTAATGGGTGATGTCATCGTTCTCCTTTCTCTTCATTCCGTACCATGCACATGAAGCAGAAGTGTGAAGGATAAAAGGAGTTCCTCTTTGACTCTCCAGCTCTCATTCCGATCCTCTAGGGGCTGCGTGAAGACTCAGCAACAGCCATGACACCCTGTGGACAAGGAGGATATACGCCCAGCTCGCCTGAGGCTTGTTCAGCTCTGATGCCACACGGTCTGCTGTTCAAGGGCAGCCCAGCTAGCACACGCTATCTGGAAACGTGGTCTTCTCAGCCAGATGCCCTGACACACCGCTGTCTCCTGTAACCGACTGCACGGTGCTTAATCGGACATCATCAGGCGGCGCGTGAGGAGGACTCGTGCCTCTTTTAAAAGGTTGCCTTAGGACTGGTTTGGCAGGTCACCTGGAAGGAACGAAGCCCATCGTGGACGCCAGTGTTCTCTCAACACCTCTGCTGCTGGGGCCCTAGGGCAGGTAGAGTGGAGGCCTTGTCCAGCATGGCTGTCTCGGCTTTGCAGTTTCCCCAGCACAGACCCATGAGGTGCCACCAGGATCTCTGTGGGGTGATGTGAGGCTCTATGAAACACCAGATGTTCGGAGGGAAGCCAGTGGAGGTGGTCGGTCACCTGGGCCTTATTTCCCAGCATAGCAAAGTCTCCTCTGTGGCTCAGGTGGGCGGACCTGGAGGCAGACTGCATTTTATCCCCAGGAATGTGGGGGGCTGCACTTGAGCATTCTGCCTACCCCAGGTTTGGGCAGCCATCCACCTGGCTCGCTGGGGACCGTCCTGGGAGACCCCCATGTAAGTCACGGGCCCTGCTGCCCCTGCATCATGGTTCATGAAGGGAGATGTTTTTTGGGAAATCAAACCTAATGATTTTAGAGGTGAGACATGGAAAGTGGTTGATACCGTCTTTTAACATGTGTGTTCAGCACCCTCTGGGAACATGGGGAAGTGTTTTGGGAGTGAGCTTGGCCGTTGGTCTGTAGCTTTGATCTCGGGCGTTGAGTTGTGTGCTCTGCCTGCCTGAGTCCCTCAGTTGTGTACTTTTGTCTGATTTGCTGTGTGCTTGGCCGGCCTTCCTGGCGTTCCTGATCACTCACTGCCTGTGGCTAACGAACACATCTCTGCTGCCACCTCCCCCGGGAAGTCTGCCTGGAACTGCCCACAGGAGGTGGGACCCCTGCCCACAGTCGCTCCTATCATTGGCAGCATTTGCCTGTGGTTTTCAGTTTGGGACTCACACTTAGAACAGTAGATGTCTGTGCCACAGCTTCTTGGTGTGGACAGCGTGTCCTTCCCAAGGGGTGAGTCCCGTGGCCCTGCCCGCCCACTGGTTTTAGCTGCTGAGGCCCTTCCTCGAGTCCTCCTCCCAGGCCACCCACCTGCTCTGTGCAGCTTTCACTCAGTGTCCAAGACACACCTTCTCCTTGAGGGGTCGGCTCCAGGGCCCCCACTAATGCTCAAGTTCCTTATGGAAGAAGGTGCATTATTTGCATGTGACCTACGCACACCCTCCCGTATATTTTCAATAGTCTCTTCTACTCGGGGTGCCTATACAGTGCGAGTGCTGGGTACATATTAGTTATACTGCAGTACTTAGGGGATATGAAAAAAATGCCTGTACGTGTTCAGTACAGACACAGGTTCTTTAAAAAATATTTTTTTCCACCTTTGGCTGACTCTGGATGCTAGACCCTCAGGTGTGGAGAGCCAGCTGTGTGCCACTTAGCCTGGATTTTACGTCACACGGTCGTGTCTTCCAGATTTGCTGAAAGTGTCTAGCTGTTTTCATATGATAAAGCAAATAACTCGGTTAAGGTCACGTGGATACTGGCTTCTCCAGAGTGTGACTATTATGTCCTCACAGCCTAACAAGCAGACAAGTAAACACTCATTCTGGAAAGCTCGCAAGAGGGTCACCCTCAAAGAATGTCGGTGATCACACACGTGCATCATGGTACAGCCATCATGGAAGTGAGAGGATTCCAGCCACCGGAGCCCCCCCAGAGGCCATTTGACCCCATTTTGCTGCTTCCCTTCCGGAGAGGAGGCGCCCGTCTAGTTGCAGGTGTCTCACTGCCTGCCTCTCCCTGCCAGCACGGGTGTAGCTGAGGCCCACCCACCTCTCCTGCCACACTTGATATTTTCTTTAATTTGGTCCATGGTAGGGTCAAAGGAAACCTGGCTTTCTCCCTTTGGCCTCTTCCTCTCAGCAGTGGAAGAGTTCCTATGAAGTTAGATTTTTATAAACAGAACTTGCCAGAGGATCCTGGAGCAGCTCTGCAGTGGCCCTTTGTAGGGGGATGGGTCTGCTTGTGAGGTGCACTCACCCTTCCCTTTGTTCATCAGATCTGTGTGGACAGGTTAGAAATTGTGCCGTGCTGCAGTGTGCCAGAGGTGACTGCTGTGGGTGGAGGGGCCGCCCGAGGGGAGGAGAGCCCGGCGTCTGTGCTCCCTGCAGTGGACCCACGGCCAGCAGGCAGCAGCTCAGAGTCGCCTTGAACTTGAGGGCTCCATCTGGCTTTGGCTTGGCTGGAAAACACCTTGTCCAGATGACGTGAGTTGGGCCAGCTTTACGATCAGTGTGACCCTCTCCTTGGCTATTAAACAGAGACTAGAACAGACTTGGAGCAGGTGGGTTCAAGGGCCACAGTGTCCCTTCCTGAGTTTCAGGGTGGAGCCTGAACACTCCTGTGCCATTCAAAGGAACGTCAGTACCTGGGGATCCTCAGAGGGCTGGCAGCCAGAGGAAGCTGCGGAGCCAGAAAGGCCCCTTTGTCAGCATGCAGTGACAAAGATACCCTTTCTGTCACCCAGAGCTCCTTGGTGGCATTTTGGCATCATTCTGATCCAGGTGCGCAAGCTGCCCCAGGGAGCCCGAGACAGAGACTCTCTCTCCTGGGTCAGTCACCGTGGAGCTGGAGTTCCCAGGAGGCAGGGAGTCGAGGGAGTCCCACTGGGGGAGGATCCAGCCGGCCATCCTAGGGCTTCCTGAGGAGGACAGAGGATGCTCAAGCCAGCCCTGCTGGTGGGGCAGGACGGGGCCCTGGGGATCCTTGGAAAGGGGACTTTGAAGAAAGGGGATTTGACTATGAGAAATAACCCTACCCAGAGCAGCTGACATGGAAACAAAGGTGAGGAGGTGAGAAGGTTTCACAGAAGCCAGGGGCAGGGACAGGAGGGGAGGTCTGCACAGGGGCAGGAGCGGCAGTGACCAGTGACTTCCGCCATCTCTCCTGCAGCTGTCCTCCTCCTCATCATCATTCTTTTCCTTAGTTTGAAGATCAGCTTTTTTGGTTTTGGAGGCACAAGCAGGTCATTTCCACCCTGCATTCATGTTACGTCACAGCTCAGCTCTTTATGAGTGGACTGTTATCGAAAGGTCCAATGTCGCAGTCCCAAAGAGGAAACGTGATTGGCTCAGCTGGGGTCAGCGTCTCCTGAAGCCCATCAGTGGAGTCACCCACGGAACGTGGTGGCGGGTGCAGCTCTCTGCAGATGCAGGGCACAGGCTGCGCCTGCTCCCCCGAGGGCCTCCTGCAGTTTGCCTGGAGGAGAAAAGGCCTTTTGGTGCAAGCAACGGAAACCAAGTGGCCTTGATTTTTAAAACAGGAATAGCTGAAAGGGGCACAGGTGGCTCGTTAATTGAGAGGGACTGAAGGAAGCGCTGGGAAGCAGAGCTCAGGGAAGGCTCCCACAGCCCTGGCCTCGGGGAACCACTGAGGCTGCTCAAGAGTGAGTTCCAGAGAAAGGAGGTCTGGTTGGCCCCACGTGTCTATTCCCGGGCATATGCCAGGATGGGGACGCATTTCAAGGGACAGTCCATGGAGCCCCTGGACGCTGAGGGAGGCGACTATAAACACAGTGGTGGCATGGTACAGAGCAGGCCACACTGATGGACTCTGCCACCACCAGACGCCAGGAATGATAGACACAGGCAGACATCAGAGGTGGTCAGAGTATAGGCCGAACAGAAAGGTCAGGCAGGGGCAGAGCACAGTCTTGGATCTGTTGTCTGTCTGTGTGTGTGTGTGTCTCTCTCTCTCTCTCTCTCTCTCTCTCTCTCTCTCTCTCTGTCTCTATCTCTCTGTCTCTTCCTATCCTGGGTCCCCAGGGCCTTGCGCATGCTTGGCAAGCCCACCCCTGCCCCTTTATGGGCACTGATCCCATCCAAAGGGTTCCACCCTCCTCTTGGAGTTACCCCTGTGAAGGCCCCTGGCCAACTACCACTTTGGGGGTTAGGATTTCATTGTATCAATTTTTTTTTTTTTTAAAGAAATGGCTTTGGTGATCGATAGAGTAATAGAAAAATAAGGAAGAACTTTCCTGAACTCGCAGCCTGGAGGGGTGATGCACACACGTTGAGTCTGCTGACCGAAATGTCTTCTCACGTTCTTCAGCTGCGGTCTGAGGCGGGAAAACTGCCTGCAAGACGATGTCATCGCTGCCCTGGTCTCTGGCCACCCCTTTGCTTACCTGCCAGGACAGCCCTCGGGTAGTGGTTTTGGGAATTCAATAACTTTGATCTACTCAAGACCAACACGCGTAGAGTTACTGCCCCAAATCTGCAGGCAGCTGTGGCTGAGCAGAAGGTAGTGAGCGAGGATTAAGTGGGTGCTGTCGAGACCAGACGAGGCTCCCCGAGTTTGTGTGCAGAGCAGAAGATAACTCGAGAGTTCCCTTTTGAGCGCAGTGACCCCGCAAGCCCCAGCTGACAATTGAGGTGCACCTTATGCTGTAAACTAACATCAGCTGGACTTTCAGATCCAAGGGACGCTTTTTACCAAAACCCAGTTACAGCCTGTGAGGCGCTTTTAATAGACTTGCTTAAAGACAGAATGGGCCTTTTAATTTTAAAATAGGACCTTGGTGTCTGCTGAATTCCCGTCGTGTTCATCTGGAGACGAGCTCACCACTGCAGCAGGCTTTATCTTCGGGGCAGGCTGTGCTGCTGTCAAGTCATTTCCAGGGTCCTGGGAGACGCCTGGCCTCGGGTCAGACAAGACTGGGCTTGAGTCCTGCACCATCACCATTACCTTGGTGACTCGAGGGAACTTGCTTTTTATTTCCGATTCAGTGTTATTTATTGTGTTGCCTAGCATAGGCTTTTCCCGTGTATTTTATCATTCAGTCTTCCAAATCTTACTGAGGATTAGGCATTGGGCTTCATTTATAAAAAGCTTTAAATGTTGCAGCACATTAGAAAAACTGAAAGCATAAAGAACACCAAAAATAGCCTAAAGATTAATATAATGAACCCACATATATCTGCCAGCCAGCTTAGGAAATAAAGCATTATCAATTTTGTTGAAGCCTCTTGTGTGCCACTTTCAGCTAGGAATTAAGGACATGTGACAGGAAATTCAAATAAAAGTGGCACATAGAAAAGAAGAGTTTATTTTTCTTTCAGGTAATGAGAAGTTTGGAGGCAGTTATTTCAAGGACTCAGGCCTCTTCAGTTTCTGTTCTTCTTTTCTGGGGTGTGGCCCTTGTCTTCATGCTTACAAAGTGGCTACAGAAACTGCAGCCATCACATCTGCATTCCACAGAGAAGGAAGGGCCAGTGGCCACAGGGCTTTTCAAGGAGTCCCCCTCAGTGAATCTGGAGACCCAAACTGAATTGGAAGGTATGGTTATTAGCAGACCATTTTGCTGCCAACACAATGTAGGTTCTGTTATTAGGGACAAGAGGAAGGGTTATTGGGTAGATGGCTAGCAGCCTTTCCCTGAGGGCACCCCTGACCCCCACCAAGATAAACACTCTCCGAATTTAAGAGGGCTTTTTCAGTGCCTCTCTCTCGAGTCTTAGTATCTGTGTGTGTTTCAGAGACACACGGCTCCTTCCCGTGTTTTCAGAGTGGGCGTAGGTGGAGGCTCGTCCTGCTCGCCTTCTCCCACGGCGTGCCCACCCCGGCTGTGTGGAGCAGCCACCCACCTCAGCGTGGATCATTCTGTCCGCCTCTTCACTGCTGCAGAGTCCTCCAGCTCACCCCATGCGTGATCCACCTCTCCAGGTGCTTTGATGGACGTGCGGGTTGTTTCCGGTTTTCCATGACCACAGGTCATGCTGCTGGGAACGCCCTCGTTGCACCTGTGCCCAGGAGCTGGGGCCTGGAGTCGTGGCTATGGCCTGCCTATGTTTCCCAGCCCGCCTGGAGAGTGCCCGGCAGGGCCGTTTCTCCACAAAATAGACGAGCCAATCCAAGCTGCCAGCCCAGGGGTGTGAGTGCCCACCGCCCGTTTCCGCACCAACACTGGGAGTGTCGGGCTTCCCGATTTTGCCAGTCTCGGGATGAGATGGCTCTGCCTTGTGATTTTCCTTTGGCTTTATTGAGATCGAGTCAACATACTTTCAGCGCACATTTTTAAACAGCTTCGTTGGGGTGTAATTAATACACAGTGAACTGCACAGATTCAAAGGTGCAGTTTGAAAGCCACAGAGCCATCGTGGCGAAGCACCAACAGAGCCCCGCCCGCCTCAGCCCTCCTGTCGGCAGGTGACCAGGGTCTGCTTTCTCCCGCTGCAGACTGATTCACCTTTCAGCTTTGGTGTAGCAATCAGGAGGTAGTCCTCTTCTTCCATCTGGTTTTTCTCATCCAGTGGGACAGTTTTGAGATTCTCCATGTATCTGTGCACATCTGCAGCTCGTCCCTCTTCCTAAGTGGTCTTCCTGTGTGTGGCATTTCTGCCACGTGGCTGTCCATAGCCCCGCAGATGGCCGCTTGGTCGTGTCAGTTTTGACTGACAGATCGGGCCTCTGTGAGCATGCACCTAGGAGCCTTTGGTCCTGCGCCTTCCCTGCTCCGGCCGGGGCCTGAGGGAACGGCTGGGAGATTGGAATGCTTTCTTCAGCAAACGCTGGGCAGAATTCTGCCAGTGAAGCTGTGCAGGCCTGGAGTTTCTTTGTGGGTAGGTTTCTCATGGATTTTGGGTTGTCCTCTGGGTCTGAGGAGGGCTGTTGTCATTGGCGGGTGGTGAGATCGTCCGTATTGGTGTTGGCAGGGCTCAGCTCTTCGTTTCCGATTTTCTGTCTCCTCGGCACCCCGCTTCTCTCCTCCTGGCTTCTTTGAACTACTTCCTCTTTAAAGTCCCTCTGAGCACCTCCTGGCTTCTGGCTCTGCCCTGGGTCGCAGCATTCTTGATGGCGGCGCTGGTGCCTGGTGCTCATCTCTGCCTGTCCCCATCCGCCCTCACCTGGGGGGAGCCCTTCCTCCAGGAAGCTCCCCTCTGCCCCTGACTTCGTGCTACCAGCGTCACATGCTCTGCCTCTGCAGACGTGTAAACCCTGCTGCATGTTGTTGTTACATTGCTTTAAACAGCCAGGATATTTATTTTCCAAAATATATGTAAATCACAAGGGAAAACGTATTGTTTGCCATGTGGCTACCGTTTCTGTGGCTTCCTACCTTTCTCGAGCTCAGATTTACATCCTGCTGGGTTTCCTCCTACCACCTAGATTCCGTTTCACACCTTCTCACTTAACTAGCGGGTCCCCGGGATGCATTTTTGTCTGTCTGGTGAAATTTTCTTTTTGCCTTTGGTTTTGAAAGTAGTTTTCAGAGTTGCAGTAGAGTTGCAGTTTAGCAGTTAGTTATTTTTTATTCCTTCTTCTTCTTCTTCTTCTTCTTCTTCTTTTTTTTTTTGGATGCCAGGCATCAAACCAAGGGGCACTTTACCACTGAGCCACATCCCCAGCCCTTTTTATTTTTTATTCTGAGACAGGGCCTCGCTAAGTTGCTGAGGCTGGCCTGCCTCAGCCTCCATGGTGGCTGAATCACAGGCCTCCTTTTTCTCGGTTCTTCCAGTGGTTGCCAGGTGGCTTCCCGTCTTGGGCTTCTGTTGCTTCCTGCAGATCTGCCGCGAGCCTCACCCCCCATCCTCTGAAGCTGTCTTCTCTCTCTGGCTACTTTTACCATCTGCTCTCCCTGCTTGGTTTGGGAGCTTGGGTCGGACCTGCCCAGGTGTGGTTTTCCTGGTGATTTTTCATGTGCATCTCACTGTGCTGCTTGGATCTGTGGGTTTGTGGTCTTCCTCATGTTTGGAAAGGCTTCATCCAGCCTTCCTTCACGTCTCCTCCTTCGTTTCAGGGTCTCTCCTGCACGTGTATTAGCCTGTTGAAGTCACGGACTCTGTTCTTACGATTGTTTTCTCTCTGCTTCATTGTGGATTGTCAGGCGCATGGATCTTTCCCTTTGTAGTGCCTTCTGCTCTGGTCCTTTTAATGCAGTTTTAACTTTAGACATTGTATTTTCAATCTCGGCAAGTTCAGTTTGGGTCTCTTAAATCTTCCCCACTTCCGTTCACCTTTCCTCTCAGCCCTTCAAGCCCTTGACCCCTTGTCACCTGGACTCCCGGCTCCGCCTTCTTTCCTTGAGGAGGGTCCTGGGCTCTGCTGGTGTCCCCTTCCTGCGGCAGGGCCTGGAGACTCTTGGGCTGCAGCCTGGCAGCTGCAGGGCCCTTCTCACCATGTCCTGTCCCTAACGGGCACTGATGGCTGTGCCTGCTGGCCAGCATCTCCTGTGCCATTGTTTGATGTGTTTGCCTAGTATTTTAACTGCTTCACCAGGAGGCGAGGGTGGCGTGTGTCCCATCCCCTCGCTGGAGGCAGGAACTTGTCCCCACTGTAGTTCTCATGTCCTTTTGTAATTACTCGGGAGGCGGAGCTGCTCTCCATGTTTCTGAGCACTCGGTTTCCTCCTGTCTCATTCCTTGGCTACTCATCTCGCCTGTTCCTTCCATTGAGACACCGTCTTCTCCTTAGTAACCTGGAGTATTTATGTATATATTTTGCAGGTTGATCTTCCACCAACTTGTATTGATTGTTGCTGTCTTTCTTAGATTTAATCTGCTTTAAAAGCATGCTGCTTTCACGGATCTTCAGGTTTTAACGAAGTGTGTGTCTGAGTTGTCAATCTCTCTTGTGATCACCGCATTCCTTGCTCAAGGAATTCATGCTGTGGTTTCAGGGTGCTGGGGAGGGACCCTGGTTGGGGCCAGCTCTTGTACTCAGTTACAGCCCAGCCCAAAGGACACTTTCTCTGTGCTGAAGTCGGTAAGGTATTCTACCACAGTTTCTTTTAAGACTTAAAAGGTCTTTTATTTGCAGGTCTTTAATGCATTTGGAATCAATTTTTGTCTGTGATGGGAATCAGGATCCAGCTCTGTTTCACTTCTTTTCAGTTAGGATTTCCAGGTGCTCCAAGCACCATTAACTGAATTATCTCCCTGTGCAGAAAAGATTCAAGACATCAGCTGAGGCTCAGCCTTGGTAGGGCCCCTGCTCGATCTGGTCCTCCCCAGCACCAGGAAGTAGGATTCAGGAGGGTTTCCACCATCCTAGTGCTGCTAAGTGGGGCTCATGCGCCTCGACTGTGTGTCCCATCCGTTTGCTCTGTGCTGACCACCTGGACCTGTGGAACATGTAGGCAGAGGCTGCTGGTGTGATCAGTCACCCCTGAAAACCCTGGTGCTGGGTCTCTGCAGGTCTCTTTGATAGGAGAGTGACACGTGTCGATACAAGTCATTGCTGCAGTTCAGCACGTGCTGCGTGATACCTGGGGAGAGCATGTGGCACCAGGGCCTGGTCCCTGTGTGCTGCCCTCCCACACCGTATCCTTTTGCTGAGCTGAGTCACAGCCGAGAGTCTAAGTGCACCACGAATTCTCCTAGTCAGAATCAGCCAATCTGGGATGATCTTGGGGACCCCAACTCACCTCCTTTCCCTCTGATAGTTAAAGAAACCAGAGAAGTAGCTTTGGGCAGTGTTCTTAACACGCTTGGACACCTCACCCCCTTCCTTTCGGGCACTGCCCCTTACCCTTCAGCACGTGACCACGATCATCCCAGAGAATGAATGGTTAAAGAGCCAGGGTGGTTTAGAGAAGGGTATTAAATATTCAGCAGTAAATCTTTTGAGCCAGTGTATTTTGTGTTGGCAAAATCAGTTTGTTATCATCTTGGAGCATTTGTTGTCCCTATGATATCTTTAATTAGGAATTTCCTACCTTCCCTGTCATCTCTGAGGATGAAACCTGGGGTCATTTACGGGCTGCACACTCCTGGCCATGTGTGATTGCTGACCCACTGTTTTGGAATTTTGCCAAGCTTGATCTTTTTAATTTAAACCAGCAGGTTCGGGATTGTATTCACCAGGCCAACACAGAAATACGATCAATAAAATACATTTATTAGTTAAGGAAAAAGACAATAATAATAATAAAAGGAATATTTACAATATGGACCCCAGCTGAACAATCTCTCACCAATCAGCACTGGAAAAAACATCACAGGCAATGCAGCAGTTCTCACTGAAGCAATCAGAAGTCCACTGCCCTCGTCCAGTCCTTCCTTTTTATAGATTTTTAAGTGGACACACTAGTCACTGCCTGGCGTCATGGAACCAGCCCCATATATTACTATAAAACTTGAGTTCCTGGATCTGGCCAGGAGCCGAGTTCCCAAGGATATTGTTGTTGTGTTCTGTTCCATTTGAGCTCAAAAATGTCCCAGAACATTCATGGGACTCCAAACAATGTTCATTTCTCATTTGTCCACTCTTTCTGTTATGTCTGCTGAGCATTCTGACCTTAGGTAGCTCACCATCAAAAACCATAAACAAAACTGTTAGGAATCTTCCATACACCACCCAGCTGGTCACCCCAGGGCTCTGCTCATGAGCCTTCATGACCAGGTTGGGGATTGCGCTTTGAAGACTTCTCTAGCTGTTGAGATGCTGTTTCCTAAGAGCATCGTGGTCCTGTCCACATAGCTCTCTGTTGGTGCATCGTAGGAATGTCGCTGCTCGCAGGGTCTCAGTGCTGTCGTCTCTGACGTACAGAGCAGGCAGCGTGCCTGCGGACTTGTCGTTGGCCCCCAGGACCAGGACGTGAACGTGGCAGTGTGGTTGGCTCCTCTGGTGTCCTTTGCCCTGCTCCCCAGTGGTGATGTTCTCTGGGGTTCTCTGGGGCTTGTGTGAATAGCTGAATAGTGTTCAACTGATTTGTTCCCCTATGAGGGGGAGCAAATGGCCACACGAGTTCCAGAAACCCTCTGAATGAGCTTAATGCCTTAAATCACACCTGATCGCTGCTGACAGCCCCACATCCCTCCATGCCTGGGATTCTCCTCTGCACTCCGTAAATTTATCTGTTTCCATCCACTTTCTCTACCAAAAAAAAAAAAAAAATCTAAAAGGGAATTTCCCTGCTGATTTTTAAACATCCGAAATAAGACCATTCTGAGCATCTCTGGTGCTGCTTGTGAGGCAGACCCATTCTTCCTGATGATCCACCCCCTCTGCCATCCTGCTTGCACATGGAGGCCGTCCAGCCGGCTGGCTTGAGGTCACTGCGTGTGCTCTCCAGCTGGCCCCACACATTGCTGTGCAGGACGGCTCTCCTGGTTTAGGAATGGAACTATTACCTAGGAGGTGCTGCTGCTCAGGGCTGCGGAGCAAGCCACTTACCAAGGCCTTAGGTCAGGACGACCCCTGGCCTGTTCTCTTTGATCAGGCAGGAAAGCCAGTGCATCAGTTAAGGGCGGGTGTTCTTGTCATCGTTAACTGAGAAGTGAAATAGAAATTGGACCTGTGAAGGAAGAACCTGTGCTCTCGACACGTGCGTGCCTAGGCTGATGTAGCCAGGGTGAGTGCATCTGGGTTCTCCAACACTTACCATTTCCTTGGTGAAAACATGCAGAAGCCTCCGTCCAGCCCTCGGAGGTGGACGGCACTGCCTACTCTCCAGAGCCCCCCTCTCGTGCCCTCCCACAGCAAGCCCCTGGCTACTGTCTGACATTGGCTGCGACAGGCCTCCCCAGCCTGGCACTCGCAGCAGGAGGGTGTGTGGCATGGCCCGGCAGTGCCCTCAGGGACAGGGTCTTCCTGACACTGAGCCCACCCTGCCGTGTGTCGGGCCATCTCTCGGCATCGTGGTCTCAGGTGCCCTGTTGGCCAATGCAGCTCTCCTTCCATCAGGTGTGCCCACCCAGCCAGCTGGGGCTTCTGTGAGGTCCTGTGGGCCAGACCTGGACACCTGGCTTTCGTGGGCTCCAGGGAGTCAAGGAAGACAGTGAGAGAAATATGCATGTTGGCCTAGGCCAGGCCAGAACCCAGCCTGAACAGGCCGCCTCTTGGCCACGTCCTCAAAGGCCGTTTCCCAGGCTCTTGGGGAGAGGTGGCTGGACAGGTAAAGTGAACAGAGTCCAGGGTGCTCCGTCTCTGCCCACCTCCGTGGCCTGGCCTGCTCTGTGCTTTCCGCGCCCTCTACACCAGCACCCTGGCCTCCCTAAGACTCCCCCTCCTTTCCCCTCCCCACCCCCACAGGGCCATGCACCTGTTGTTCACTCTGCTTCCAGTTCTGTCTTCACTCCTCCCCCAGCCTCGTTGTCTCTGGCTGAGGGAAGCTGCCCTTGGCCTCCTAGCTGGCCCAGAGCCCTCAGTAGAAGGAGGAGGGTTTCCAGTCCTGGCTGCTTTGCACCCCCACCTCCATACTTTACATTTACTTGTGAAGTCCTTTTATTGCCCTCCTGCTCAGTGGGCAGGAAGCTCCATGAGAGCAAGGACCAAGCATGATTATGGTTATGATTTGTTTTCTTTAGGAATGCTTTTGTTTGCAGGTTTAAACAAAGAGAGTTCTTAAATAAAGCGGTGCTTAGTTTTCTCACATAACAGGCTAAAGGTAGGCAGCTCTGGCATTGGCTCAGTTGCCAACACTCATGGTCAGTGTGTACATTTTCTGGTTATTTTCCTCATCATTGCAACAAGGCTGCTGTAAACCAGCTATCACTTCTGTCTTTAAGAGAACTAGCCAGGAAGGGAGGCTACAACTGACACCTGACCAAAGTCTTCACCAGCCAGTTTCTGCTGTGTCTCCTTGTCCGTTGGTCCCTTTTAACTAGAAAGGTGGCTGGAAACCTCATGGGTAGTTTTTCCAGCCTCTGAACTGGAGATGAACTCACCTGCTTTGATTGTTGGTTCATGTACTCACTGATTCAGGGTCCGTCCTAAGCCGCCCTGACCTGGGCTCTCTGCACACACACATTTGTTATCTTCATGACTGGCATATTCTGGCATATTCTTATTTTGCAGTTAGAAACAGAATCTCAGGAAGAAGAAATAACTCACCTAAGCTATACACTTCTGAAAGAAGCAGAACCAAGATGCAGACCCAAACCTGGCCTCTCCTGAGCCCCTCCGTCCAGGGTGCAGCACCACCTCCCGGAATAATTATCACTGATCCTGTGATCAGAGGAGGAAAATTCCTGTGTTCGACTTCTCCTGCCAGAGGGAAATGGTGGCTTGCCTGCGAGACTATGGCTTCTACATTGAACACGTTCTGGCAAAACAGTTGACTAATCATATAGCAACTAAAAAATAATGCAGCTATAATTTGGAGTCATTCTTGTATTGGAGGGCTAACGAAGTGGCATTCATCGTGTGAGCAGGGTTATAATTTTTTGCACAGGGCCTTGTGCGGTAGGCTACTTAATAAGCATTCTCCCAGCCTTAGGCCGTCCTCTTAGGACTCTCATTTGCATAACCTTTTCCTGTTCAAGGAGGTAAAGCACTTTGCCAGGAGTTTTTGCCCTTTATTATTTCTGGAAAATCCCAGCATTCTTGTTTCAGAATAAATGAAACAGTGATCATCTATATTCATGTCCACAGCTTACAGCTACACATTTGAGAACTGAAATATTCAGAGACATTTCATCCCTGCAACATGTTTTTTTAATAGTGTGCAGGGGTGTTTTGTGTGTGATTATAAAACTAATAGATTCCCAATTGAAATAAATTTGGGAAGAAGAATGAGAAAAATCACTCATAATTCTGTACCACCCAGGGGCAATAAGTATTAACATTTTTAGTGTATTTCCTTCCTAATATTTTTATTTTTATGATTTTTTCAGAGCTGAATTCATGCATTATTTCCAGTGGTGTGCTGCGGCTTTTCCTCTAACGTAAACAAACCTCCTTGTTATCACAGGCCTCACTGTGAACAGCTGCATAATGCCGCTTCATTAAGAACATTCCACCCTTGGCTGGGCTCCCTTCCGCTGGTGGGCACTGGATTATCTCCTGGATTCCTGACCTGTGCCTTGAATTGCTGAACATTCTAAAGAAAAAACAAAACACCTGTGATCCTAGCTTCTCGGGAGGCTGAGGCAGGAGGATTGCAAGTTCAGGGCTCGCCTAGGCAACCTAGGGAGACCCTGTCTCAAAAGGAAATATCAGAAGTGCTGGGGACGTAGCTCAGCGGGAGAGCACCCCGGGTCCAGTCCCCGTACCACAGAGAGAAAGGATCCACTCCACGCAGTGCCGCCAGCAGGCCCTGTTCTGTCAGGTACCACCATCGCCGTCTGTCACTGGGAGTGTCCGTCATGACAGTCTAGTGGTTTTGTCCTGGTGGAGCAAGATTCTGCCCCTGGGTGGTACAGAATTGAGTGATTTTTCTCATTCTTCTTCCCAAATTTATTTCAATTGGGAATCTATTTTAAAAAGTGACCAAATCCTTTAGTCTTACAGGCAGATGTCCCCTGACAGAGAAACTGAATTCCAAGACAGTGTCCCCCCAACTGGCCCTTCCATTGCTCCGTATCTGGCCACCAGTCCAGCATCCTTCCCCTTTGCTGCCTGGCTCCAGCTTCCTTTTTCTTCCTGAGGCTCAGTGGCCTCTGTGGTCACGTGGCCTGCAGTGGTTCACAGAATCCAGCACCAGGGCAAGGCTAAGCTCCTTACACCGCCTGTTAACTTTTCATTCTTCAAAAGAGTTGTGGCGGTAAGAGCATTGTGAAAAGAGGTCATCTGAAAGCTCGGCCCCGAGCGCCTCCATGATTGCTTAACCCGCCAGGGGCTGCCATTCTCTCAGAGTCCAGACAGGCTGGGCTGTCCACCAGGCTCAGCCTGCTGCCCTCCGTCTCTCACTCCAAGTGGTCTCAACCCCCTGAACCAGCAGCTCCTCAGTATTCGCTGTTCCCCCTTCCTGAACACTGTTCCCTCTCCTTCCCCTCCTCCCCTTCTTCCCTTAAGGCCTTCTCGTTGTGTCCAGGCTGCTTAGACAACAGTGTGACGTGCCTTTATGTGAGTCTGATCTGTCTGGTCTCTCGTCCTTCCATTCTGGGACATCTTTTTGCATTATTTCATCTATTTTTCCCCTGTGGTTTTTTTTCTTGCTGTATTTTCTTGTACTCATGTTATCCAAATGTTGGACCTTCTAGTCATCAAATTTTCTCCCTTTCCCCCCATTTCCTTATTCATTCTACTCTCTGAATAATTCCTGAAGTTTATCTTTTAAGCCTTCTGTAGCTTTCATTTCTGCTACGATGGTTTTAATATCAAAAGTTGCTTTTACTTTATTCTTTAAAAAGAGCATCCTGTGCTTGTTGAATGAGCGTGGTGTCTGCTCTTCTCTAAGACTGTGAGTCAGTTTTCCACATTGGACACTTTCTGTAGTGTCCCCTGATCTTTGGCTGCTTTTATTTAAAAGGAGAGAGGAGGAGAAGGAACATCAAGATCAGGGTCTTGTTGCCTGTGGTCTTCACCTGGGTGCTGCAGGCTCCCAGCACCTAATCCCAGTATCTTCAGGTCATTTATTTTGGCTCTCAGTTTCCCAGAGTAGAGCACACAGCGTGGACGCCTGCTGGAGGCTGGGCCTGGCCACTGTGGCTCTGAGAGCTCTGGAAGCCGGCAGAGGGGAGAGCCTGTGCTGTGGATCACAGGGTCCGCCCTTTCCTATGACCCTGTCCCACCTGTGCTTTAGGGTCTCAGGATCCTGTGTTCATGCTGCAAAGCCCCCATCCTGTCCCAGCTCCTGCAGGGTCAGGCACCATCCAGTGCCAGCCTGTCCTGGGCTCATTTCCACAGAGGTGACCGTAAGACAGCAGACTTGTGTCTGCTTACTTGCTTTTTAACCTGTTTTGGAATTGAGGTTTCACATAAGGTGTGCTGGGTCTGAAGTGAGGAGCTTGAACAGGTGAGTCCCTTACCCATCAGGAGACTTGCCATGCCCAGCAGGCCCCTCAGCCCCTCCTCTGCCATCCGTCATCTTTCCATCGCTGTGAGTCACTGTAGCCTGTTCTTGAATTCCACAAAACTGGACTCACAGAGTACATAATATCTAAAATCCACACATGTCGTTACGGACAGCAGCCATGGGTTCTCTTAGCTGAACCAACAGTGTTCAGGTTACCTACCCGACCCCCTAGTGATGGACACCTGTCACTCCTCCTTGGGGACTGCTGTTGATAAAGCCGCTAGGACTCTGCCATCTGTGTCATTGCTAGGCTGTGTGCTGGTTTCTTTGGGTAAGTTCTGAGCAGTGGAATTCCTGGGTCTTGTGAAGGTGTGCGTTCATCTGGTAAATACTGCCAAGAAGCTCTCCAGAGTCACTGCACCAAGCCAGCTGATGTTGACTTCTTGCTGCCGGCTGAACGTTTACCTTCGTAAGTTAGCCAGGCCCCTTACCACTTCTCCACCTGCTTCCTGGTTTCCAGATTCTGTGGCCGCTCTCTCCTGTATCACCTGACCTCTGGAGTCACCTGTCTTTGCAGTGGACGTGGAAGGAGCAAAGCCAAGGGTCTTTTCAGCCCACCATCTATCCCTGGAAGCCCCTCGGGGTGTTAAAGTGGCCTTCAGTTCTGCCGGTTTCACCAGACGTGATTGCCCTGTGTTCCCTCAGAGTCCCTTCTACTTAATGGCCTCATAAACCAAGGTTGAACGCTCTCAGCCCTTCACCACTCACCAGAGGCTCTTTCTGTGTTCGGCATTGCCAACAGAATGATCGTTTTGATTCCATGTCCTTATCAGATGCACTAACTTACAAACTGCACAAATTGAAGGCAGAGTGTGAGGGATTCTCTCTCAAATTTCTTCCCTGAGTTTGCAAGACTCTTGAATACACTGCTATATGGATCTTTAAGCTGATCAAGTTTAAGTCCAGGCAGATCCGAATGCCCTAACCTTTACCCTCGTAAACCCGAGTGGGGCCTCGGAGTCCCCTGGAGCCATCGTCACCATTTTGGTTTGGGTTCACCAAGGATAGGAGGCATGGTTGGGCAGATTACGGCGCCCTGACGTGGAAGTCAGGTCAGCTTTGACGCTCCACACCCCCACCCCTGGGCTCCCCTGGCTTCTTCACTGTAGAGGTGGCCACAGGCTAGGGAGGGAGGGCACGGAGGAGTCACAGCACCTCTTCTGTTCACAGTGGTGGGGACCGCGCCAGAGACAAGACACAGGCACACTCCGTGCTCAGATGCCCCAGTGCTCGTAGACTAGACATTTGCCCATTTCCTGCTCTAGTCCCCCCCAGTGAGCAAACCCTGCATCTTCTACTTCAGATTCACTTGAACTCGATCCATCTGTCCTTACCACAGACCCACCAGCAAGACCATGCTGCTTCTGTCCCCAGGTACAACTCACCCGAGGAGGGACCCAAATCACCTGGTCGGCCAGGAATGTGGCGTCTTGTAGGGCAACAGGCTGGTCAAGTTAAGTACGAAGCTGGGGCCTCGTGTGTCCTGAGAGTTCTGTGAATGGCCGCTGGCGTCATATTTATTGTTTTTTCTCATGGAATGAATTTCCAAGCAGCCCTTGAGGGTTATTTGCTTCCCTTGGTCAAACCCAAACTTATAAAAGCAACCTCTAGACCCTGATCTTTGTCTCCCTGCTTCTTCGTGAATCAGGGGCATGTTATTCTAAATCCACCAGTTGGGTACTTGTATTAAGGTAACAAGCAGCATTTCTAAGTACAGATAACCTCATGATTATGTCTACCCACCCTCTAGTCAGACACTCTGATTGTCTTAGGACTCTGTGTGACGCTCTTCTCTCCTTTCTAACACCGTTTTCCCTGTGATCATTGTTACCTATGGGTATAAGTAGTGGTTAGGTTTCTGGCTGGTGGATAAGAGCAGCTTTGAGCCCGACAACAATAACAGAATCTCAAATATTTTGCTAGGAAAGTATATAACTCAACCAGGGATGGTTTCTTAAAGCTTGAGTGTAACCTTCCTGAGGTTGAAATAGTGTGTCCTCTGCTCTGTGGGTGGATTCGACGAGTTTCAGTCAGCCTGGGAGCCGACCACAGTTGCAGTGTGATTTCTGTGACGGACTGGTTGCATCCCCAGGAGCCAGGGTGTGTGAGGGTGCTGTGAGGGAAGATGACGTATGGGGTGACTCGCCTTTGCAGGCTCATAGATTCATATTCCAGAGTTCAAGGGCAGATGGGCGGGCTCACATAAAGCTGGCTTCGCACCTGAATGCCCCTAGAGCCAACCTCCCTTCCTGTCTCTGGGCAGGCTCCGCTGCTGTGTCCCTGTCACCACTTGCTGTAGGCCCCCTCTGATTAAACCAGACACATCTCAACAGTGCTAGGGACACATTGGGTTGTACTAATGTACCTGGTGAGCCAGATGTGGAGTTGTGCAGCTGGGGTGGGGGCCACTCGTTCTACACCTCCCTGGTTCTGCCTGGGAGTTCCTGGTGTCTAGCAGCAGTGTCCTTCCCTGGACAGCACTGGTGTGAACCTGTGTGCACACTCAGCATCATGGGAAGAGACCCTCCCATCATTGCAGGATCCCAGGCACCCAGCCCTGTACACAGAGCACCACTGCTTCTGGCTATTCTCCATTCTTTGAAGATGGATGTGAGTTTATTCTTTCCGATCCACTTGTGTTGGCCTGGAAAGCCCGCTCTGTCTCCCTCTGAATGAGTCAGCAGCCCATTGCTTCACCCAAATGTTCCTCCCCTGGCTAAAGTTGTCCTGGAATTTAATTTAAAGTCTTTGGCAGTGGTGGAGTGTGTCATGATCAGTTCTTGTTTAAGTTCTTGTACCTACAGGGAATTATAGAGGTCTCATTTTCTTTAAATAAGCAACATCCTTTCTTGTCTTTTTGCTACAGAGAACATTAGTTTGCTTGTTCTTGTTGCAGGGAAAAGAACCTTGGCTTTTGTACTAAAAGAGTGGTGGATTCCTAACACTGTGACGTCTCTTTGTGGCATCTCTTGTTTAGACAGCCTCCACAGGGAGGGGAGAGATGCTGCAGGTCTGGGAGATGCAAGGTTTTAGCAACAGCTTGCTGGTGGGGTTTTGCCCTCTCTGCACTTGGCTGGCCCAGGTGGGGCTGGGTAAAGGGGAATTCGAGAAGCACAGGGTTCCCTGCTTCTTTGTTCTTCCTTTGTTATAAGAGGGTCACATTTCTTAATATTCTGCAGCGGCTTCCTCGCTCCTGTAGCCCAGAGGGGAAGCTGAGCTGTGTGCTGTCCTAATGCTCTGTGCTTAGCAGGTAAGCGCTACATTTCGGCCGTGTCTGCCCATACTTCTGGTTGAGACAGACTTTAAATGGAGCATAATGGTGATTTTCCCCTCAGAAGATGCAGCCCTGAGCTAGGGGGAAAATGGAAGTAATGTGGACACTCGTGTTCTTGGAAATTAAGTAACCCATCTGGATTCTCGATAAACCATAAATTATGGTGCATTAAAATCCTAAGGAAAGCATCATGGCCAGGAGTTCATCTCTGCTGTCCTGAATGTCCTGGTGATGTGCCACCAGCGGCCATCCTGTTCCATCCACAGCCGCTTACTTTCCACCTGCCTTGGCCAAGAGTTGGACTGCAGATAATGTGACAGGCAGGTGACTTTTATCCAGATTACCACATGTAATGTGTTTAATTGTGTTGACTTGTAAATGAAGCTTTGCACAGAACCTGTGTAAGTTCAGAAGCCCGTGTTCATGTCACAGGTACAGAAAACAGGAAGCCCTTAGCTGAAACCTGGTCCCTGGGAAGGAGCACGGTGTGCACAGAGCACAGCCGTCTCTGGAGCAAGCCTTGGCCTGGAGGCCAGGCGCACACAAGCAGTTCATGGCACCTGTCATTCGTATATTTCTAGTGCAAAGGCCCCTTCTCCACAGCGGGCCAAGCCACAGATGGGAAGAGCCTGGTGCCTCACTGTTCTGACCCATCTCCCAAGTGCCATCCCCAGGGGAAGAAAAACAAGGCCACACAGTTACAAGCCAAGCGCTTATCGCAGAGGTAGGACGAACTCTGCAGAGACGTCCACCCACCCCTCTCCTCGCTTGTCCAGGGCTATTTGAAGTCACTTAGTTTTGTCCAGTTCTAGTTATGGTGTGTTAAAGCACGTGAATCCCTGGGCGGGTCGGGTGTGATGCGTGTGTAATCATGTGCATGTGTTTACATGTGTGTTTGACCTTCAAGGCCCTGTGTGTGCAGGGGGATTATGCCTGACCCTATATGTGGATAGGCAGTGAGTTCCAAGTCCACCTCTCCCTGCCCCTGGATGCCAGTTCCCTGGTTGTCCTCCCCAGAGACATTACTTAGCATATTGCATATTCTTCTCCTTATCTTTTATTTTTATAATTTTGTTTATGTTTTTGATAGAGAATATATTTACATGAACCAAAATTCCAAAGGTAAAAAGGAGAGATAGCATTCTCTCCCAACCCGTTTTCCTCTCCAGTGGCAGCACAGTACCCGTTTTAAGGCATCGGTCCTGAGATGGGATTTACACATGGAGGTGTGTTCCTTTGTATTATGTGCATGAATATGTGGTAGCAGAATGTGTGTGCTGTCCCCATCTTGTCTCTTCCCCTGAGTGCAGACATCTGTCCTGTCTTTTTTTTTTGGAACCAGGGATTGAACTCAGGGACACTCGGCCACTGAGCCACATCCCCAGCCCTATTTTGTATTTTATTTAGAGACAGGGTCTCACTGAGTTGCTAAGGGCCTCGCTAAGTTGCTGAGGCTGGCTTTGAACTCGCGATCCTCCTGACTCAGCCTCCCAAGTTGCTTGGATTACAGGCGTGCGCCACCACACCCGCCTGTCCCGTCTTTTTACGGCTGGGTAGCATTCCAGTATATGGACACCCTAATTCATTCCCTGGCCTCCTGTCTGTGTCCACTGGCCTTTTTGTTGATGTGCTGCAGGGCTGGAGGGGTGGTGAAAAAACCTGGGGGTGTCAGCAGCAGGGCCATGCCAATGCAGGCCAGCACTGAGCGAGCCTGGGCACGAGGGCCCCATAGGTCCTCCTCACTCCCCTCACCCCTCCAGCCCAGATGCATTTTTACAAGCAGGCTACAATATGTTTAAAAAAAAAAAATTGTTTGTATTTTTGTTTCTTCCCACGTTGTTGGAAAATTGCCAGATGTTCATATGTTGGGTCAGAATGCATCTGCATCTTCCAGTTTGCATAAATGAAGCCATTTGCACCCATTGCATATAGGAGAGTGCCTGTTTCCCCAGGCCCTTGCCAGGAATGGCCCATCTGCGGAGAACTCGGGGAGTGGACTACCGCTGCTGCACGCCATGGTGGTGGCCTGCGTCTGCGTTGGCACCAGCAGGAGACGGTCTGTGCCCTTTGCCATCACAGCTGAGGACAACAGTCAGGCTGGCACTGACTTCAGGGTCGGCAGACTTAGTAAATGAAAACATGGGACTCCAGTTTTGCAGGGGTGTACTAAGATGGGCGTGTCCCACGCTTTATCTGGTGGCCTTACCTGGGTTAAGGTCCAGCTGGACCTTCTCTGACATCTGTGACCTTCAGTGAGGGAGGTGCTCAGCCGTGCCTCGGTTTCCTCGCTCCCCTCGCTCCTGCTTGCCGCACAGGGTTCCTGTGGAGGCAGGTGGGCTGTGGGTAAAGTGTGTGGAGATCTCTGCTCCCTCACCCTGGCTCACATGCCCTCACTCCCCAAAGGGCGCCCTGCCATTCCTGTGCCTAGGGAAGGCCTGCTCGCCTCCTTCCCCCCTCTCCAGTGGCCTCTGGGAACAGGCCTCCCACAGGCTGTTAGCCCCACCCAGGCTTTCCCCCAGGGGCCTGTCACTCCCAACTCACAGCACCTCATGGTGATCACGTGCTTCTACATCTGGCTCCCATTGTCCTCAAGCTCCCTGAAAGCCACTGCTGTTGGTGTGGCCATGACCTCACAGAGGACCATCGAGTGCGTGTCAGGTAAACGCCTGACACCCATTCAGATGCCCCCTTCCTCCAGCCTGTCTTCACAGGGCCATTTCGTTCCTACCTCTGGCTTTGGAAGTGCACTTGCAGTTAAACTGGGAAGCCCTCTTGACTTCTCATTAGGTCGTGCATTTAAAATCCCAAATGGCCAGCAGGCCACCGAGGCGCACGCCTGCAGTCCCAGCTGCTCGGGAGTCTGAGTTGGAAGAATCGCTTGAGTCCCGGAGTTCCAGATGAGCCTGGGCAACACAGTGAGACAATCAGAACAAAAAATCCCCAGTGGTGCTAAAGGTTCAGGGCACAGCCAGAGTGGAGATGGAACCTTGATGAGACTCCAGAGACCCTAAACAGAAGTGAACTGCACCTGTTCCTCCCACTGGAGGGGCTGGCCAGAGCCAGAGGCGGATCTGCGGGTGGCCACCCTGGGACTTCTCTGCCCCGGGATGGTGCTGTCTGCCATCAGTCTTGAGCAGTGTCTGCATGTTCCAGGTGCCCGGTGGCATCATGTCCCATTGAGTCTCCCCTTGTTCTGTGTCCACAACTTACAGCAGTGGGTTACCTCTAGAGAAGACACACAGAAGAGGTGACCATGGGGCGGTCATCATGGCAGCCCTTGACCACCAGTGGCATGTTCAGACAGTGACCATTCATGTTCACATATTTTTCTCTGAGTTTTCTCAGACAGGACAAAGCTTACACATTCACGTGGTCTCCTTCTTCCCGTTCTTAGGTTCACAGCCTCATTCCAGTCTTTCTTACCTCTTGGCTGAAAAACCACAAAATCGCCTCTTTGCCTTCCTCTCCCTCTCTCTTCCCTCTCCAGCACCCCATAACCCTCGGCTGGCGAGCCTTCCTCCACACCTGCCAGCCCACCGCCCAGCACCGTGTGTTCCAAGGGCTTGCGCGCTGGTCGGAATGTTATTTTCAGAGTCTGCATCAGCTTCTGTCTCTGTCTGTGGGCCAGCCCTGCTAGCCCAGGCCCAGAACAGTCAGCATGCTGCAGATGCATCTGTAGTGACAGAAACCCAAGTCACGGTGGCTTCAGCAAAATAGAAGCTTTTTCTCTCTCACTCTGCAGTCTTGCCACAGTCCAAGGTGGCACAGGGGCTGCTGGCTGTGATCAGATGGGAGGTTCAGAAAGCACACAGCAGGTGTGGGATGGGGGATGATTTGGGGAGGGGCAGCAGGACGATCAAGCAGCCTTGCAGTAGACTAGATAAGAGGCGGTGCAGATCTGGACCCCAGAGCTGCCAAGGGCTGGGACCAGTGCCCGGGTTCCAGGGTGCTCGGCTCTAGCGTGAAGGCCATGCCTTCAGAGCCCTCCCGTCCTCCACACAGGGGGAGCTTTCCTTCTGAACCTCAGGACCATGGTGCTTGAAGAATGTCCCAGGGCACTGTTCACTGGCATTCTGACAGGAATCGGTCCTGAAAGCTAGCTTGCCTTTCCTAAGAAGCTGTGGATCATAGCCCACATCCATTCCACAAGCTGACCCTCAGATTCGAATGGGGTGGACTCAGAATAGCAGAACAACCTTGAAGGGGAAGAACGAAGGTGGAGGACTCATGCTTCCTTATTCAAAGCTTACTAGACAGCTGTAGCAGTTTTGAAAAGTATGCTCCTAGCATAGGATAGAAACAGATCTTGGAGTGAATCCAGAAATAATCCTCACCTTTCAGGCCAATTGATGGCACGGGTGCCAAGAGAATTCTTGGGGAAAGTGTGGCCTTTCCTAGAGGCGGGGGGATAACTGGCCCCCACATGCAGGGGAGTCAGTGGAGACTCCTGCCTCACACCGTATTCAGAAATGAATTCCGACTGTTGGAGCAAATAAGAACTAAAACTGTAAAACCATCAGAAGAGGGCTGGGCTGTAGCTCAGCGGCAGAACGCTGGCCTGGCACATGTGAGGCACTGGGTTTGATCCTCAGCACCACGTAAACATAAAATAAATGAAAATAAAATGATTTTTAAAAAACCATTAGAAGAAAATATAGGCATAAGTCTTTGGGACCTTGTGTTAGGCAGAGGTTCCATAGTTATGACTCTAACAGAACAAGTGGTCAAAGATAAAATGACAAATTGGACTTTAGGAAACTCAACAATTTTTGTGCTTCAAAGGACATTATCAAAAAATGAAAAGACAACCCACAGAAAGGGAGAAAATACTCAGAAATCTTTTACCTGACAAAGGCTTGATATCTAAAATACATGAAGAACTCCTCCAACTCAATAATGAAAAGGTAAACAATCAATTTAAAAATAGGAAAGGATTTGAATAGACAGACTCCAGAAGATGTGTAAGTTGCCAGTGAGCACACGAGAAGATGCTCAGCATCGTTTGTCATTGGATAATGCAAATGAAACTCACGGAAGATCCATTTCACACTGCTAGCTTGGCTACAACAAAAGGAGGAGAAAGCAAGTATGGGGGAGGAGGCGGGTCGCTGGGGCTGTCGTTCATGCTGGTAGGATGTAAAATGATGCTTTGGAAGACAAATAAGCACGGCTACAGCATGACCCAGCAATTTCATTCCAAGTGTGTGCCCAAGAGAGATGTACACATCTATCTGCACAAAAACTTGCTCAGAGTCCCAAAGTGCAAACAACCCCAATGCCATCACCTAAACAGATGTGATGTGTCCTTGTGGTGGAATATCGTTCAGTAGTAGAGGAGTGAAGCAGGCTACAACAGATGGACCTGGGAAACGTGGTGTAAAGGGAGAAACAGGCCACAAACATCACGTATTAAATGACTATTTCTGTGAAATGGCCAGAGTGGGCAATCTATAGAAAACAGATTAGTGGTCACTTGGGATTATTGAGATGAGAGCTGAGGGGAATGGGGAATGATGCTGATGGGTGAAGCTTCTTTTTGGGGTGTCAGAGATGTCCTGTGATTGATTTTGGTGGTGGTCCATAGCTCTGATTTTTCTAAATAGCATTGAGTAATGCACTTTGAAAGTGAATTGTATGGTGTGTGCGTTTAAATCTCAGGCTGTTGTGAAAATATCTAATGGTGGGGATTTGAGAAAAGTTGTCATTTTTTTAGACTCTTTAGGGGAGCAACAATAATAATAATTTAAAATTAAGACACACAGCTCACCCTTAGCAACACTAGGAACACTGAACTAGCCACAAGAGACCCAGGCCAGCCCTTCTTTCTCAGTGCTGGATTTCATTCAGATCTTTATGGAAATGCAATTGTTTAGGAAAAACAGTTTGTCCTGAGCACAATCTTGATGTACATTTTTAATTGAACTTACTCATCGTGAAGGTTTAAACATCACTTTTCTGGTGCTTTCTCTTTTTTTCCCCCACTTTCCCTCTGAGATTGAAGAGCTGGATTTATATGTCAGCCTTGGCATTTGTATTGTATGTGTTTCCCTCAGAATTGTATTTATACTTGTTTACCTAAAAAGATTTAATTTTAGCACATTTGTGACTATTTTCAATGTCTCTATTTTTCTGATTATAAAAGTAATTTGTGCTCATAAAAAATTCAGACTTTAAAGGAAACTAGAATGTTCTCTGTCCTTCCGACTCAGCCGTGGGTCATCGCTGAATGGTTTGCCATATTACTTTTTTAGCTATTTCTGTCTCTCAACATAATGGCTTGTTGCTATTTTCAACAAAACAGTGTCGTACCTACCAGCTCCTACCACTTCCTGTTTTCACCCAACCCCTCCTCCAGCCCCCAAGACCTTTGGGGTGAGGTCTGCGTGTGTTCCCACTGCTGCTGTTTCTGCATCTGCTCCGTGCTCGCAAGTGCTGTTCATTACTGCACAGTGGGAACACAGCCTCAGTCCCCTGACATTTAGTCCAGTTCAGGCGTCAGCTTCCCGGCAAACACTGCAGGGAGTACTCCTGCTTCTCATTCCTGTGTTTGCTTCTGTCGATAAAGACTTGTCCATAGAAACGCTGGGTCACTGGATATGATGAGATTATCGAAGTCTGAATCAGTGTTTCCTGATTGCCCCCTGAAGGTTGTGATGACCTCACCTATTCTGTTTCCAACCTACAAGTGAGGAAGGTACACCACCAGCTCCCTTTCCAGAGACTTCTCGGGCTGGCACTGGAAATTCTTATCTTTGGCACGCGTCATCCTCAGCACGAGTGTCTTAGCCCCGTCCCTTCCATTTCTCCTCTGTCTGTGGGACAGTGTGGCCTTCCAAGCACCGTGGCAGACAGAGTGCCAGGTAAATGTGAACTGGACGTGGCCCCACTGCGGTGCTAGGATATCAGCACTCTTGAGCCTGCCTTTCTTTCCCATAGCAGCACTGGGGTCAGGCACGCTGAGGATGAAAGCTACAAGGGAGAGCTCAGATATCCTAAGGCCTGCCTCCCTCCTGCCCTGCCCCTGGGAAGGGAAGGGGCAGAGAGCACGTGCGCCATGCCAAGCACGGAGACACGTGATCTCATTTGTCCTAACGGTGTTTCTGTGATGGAGGTGACAGGGTTTCCACCTTAGAGACCAGAGAACTGAAGCTGGGGGGTAGTGCCCAGAGGACACCCCCTGTAAAAGGCCACTCGTGGTCTTTGAATTCAAAGGCCCCCTTCCTCCTGAAATGCCAACCCTGGGGACTAATGGTGGGTGTGGCTCCACCCAACCCCCCTCCCTGCCTCCAGCTGCTCTCAGCATCCCAGCTTGGTGTTGTTTTTGCAGTTCTTTTGTCTCTCACAGTCATAAAGTAAACATAGGAGCTGTCATTGTGACTAGTTTTAAGTGTACAGTTCAGTGGTATTGAGTATATTCATATTTCCGTGCAAACCTGTCCGTCACCCTGTCCGTCTCCATAACACTCTTTATCTTGCAAACGGAAACTGTACCTAGTAAACACCAACTCCCCCTCCTCCCCGCATTGCAGCTGGTGGCAGCCACCATTCTGCTGTCTGTGAATCTGACCACTCAGTGCCTCATGCATGAGTAGAATCACACAATCGTCATTTTTGTGACTGGCTTAATTCACTTAGCATCATGACCTGAAGTTGATCCAGTTGTAGCACATGTCAGAATTGCCTTCTGTGTGTGCATGTGTGTGCATACGCATGCTCAATGCACACAGCAGTCTGTCAGGGGGTGCCTGGGTTACACACATGTTCAGCCATTGTGAATAACGCAGCCATGCACACAGGTGTGCAAATATCTCTTCAAGATCCTGTCATCAGTTCTTCCAGGCACTTACCTAGAGGAGGATTTGCAGGTCATCTGGTGATTTGCATTTTGGTGTTGTGAGGAACTGCCATCATGTCCCTCAGCAGCTGTGCCCAAGGCTTCCCTCTCTCCCTGTTGTCACCAACGTCTGTGTCTCCTGCAGCCATCCTCACGAGTGGGAGGTAGCATCCCGTGGTTTAGATGTGCCTTTTCCTGATGACTGGTGGTGTTGAGCGACTTTGGTGTGTTTTCTGGCCATCCGCCTGTCTTCTTGGGCCACACATCGCTGCGGGTCCCCACCCATTTGGTCCCCGCCCATTTCTAATTACACTTCAGCCCTGCATCACTGAGGTACAGGAATGCAGTTGGTTTGCGTATTCTCCTCCATCCAAGCTCATTTCACCAGTGGAGCCAGGCATGTCCCCAAAGTGATGAGGCGTACTTCTTCCTTCCCAGTCTCTGTGCCTTTTCTCAGAGTTGCACTGGCTAGGACTCACCAGTGCTGCGGTCCTGTCACCTCCTTCCTGGTCTGGGGAGGGTCTGTGGGCTTTGCACCGTCAGTGTGCCGTTGGCCAAGTGTTTCTTAGAGCTGTCTGTAAGTGTGAGGGTGTTTGTTCTCCCGTCTTGGTACGGGATTTTATGAGATGGTGTATTTTTGGCTATTTGGAAAGCAGCCAAAATAATAATCTGTGCCTTAATGGCTATCAACTGTAATCTGTCACACATTTCTTGATACCATATCATGTTAAAATGTAGTTGATGATGATGTAAATATTTTGTAATTATTATAATATTTTTGCCTCCTGGTTTTATTTCATCTCATTGCACTTTGAAAAAGAAAAGTTTTAATGTTTTGAACACCTCATGGTTTTCCATGCTGCCCTATCAGTCCCACCAGGCTTCTGCTCAGCCAGGGCCAGGATTGCGTTGGCATTGGGGTCCCTGTTCTCTAGCCACCACCTAGACAAGTGCCTCTCATCCACCTTGAAGACCTTCCCAGGTCGATCCTCTTTCCCTCTTGGAAGTTCATTCTTGTAACCTTCCCCATCCTTTCTTTGTGCCTCTCCTTTCTGTGAAGCACAGGGCCTGCTGGAGACGAGACGCTTGGGGCCTTGGCCAGGTTCCCTCCTTTCCTATTCGTGGTGCTGGTGAAGTTTGGCTTAGACTCCTCTCCTCCGTGTGCAAGACTCTGACTGATTTCAGGAAGTGGTGCTGAAATACACTGGGAGCTGTGTTAATAATGCTGAGGTGTTATTAATATTTCTGACCCTAAAGAGATTCTGCTATATACAAATGAAAGCTTGTTAAACACAGTGCAAATATTTTCATTAAAGTTGGCTTTTTGTAATCCAGAATTCACTCCTTTACTTCTAAATTCCTAAGTAAAAATTATTTATATCCCTGGGAAATGCTTGCATTCCTCTAGAATGATTCATCGATTGTTATCTGCACTCAGTGATAAAAAAAGAAGAACCCTTCTGTCTGGGTTGGGAGGCAGGAAGGCACACCGTGTTTTTGCAGCCTTGCCCAGAGCCACCTCTGGAGCAGCTGGGTCTGACCCTTGTGGCTGCTCCCAGCCTTGGGAATTGTCATCCTCATTTCACACATGACGAGATGGAGGTGGAGAGGAACCCAGGACCTTCCCAGAGCCACTCAGCTCAGAAGAGACACAACCGGGGACCAAACCCAGCTCTGCCCCAGTCCACTGCCGGGTGTGCAGAGGGCTGGGAAAGCTCTGGAAGAAAGGCTGGTCTCTGGGCCAGGAGATTCGGTGGGCTCTGTGTTTGCGACAGGTTGGGATGTCACGATTTCTCCCAGAGCCATGATCTCCTAAGGCGTGGAGGCAAGCGTCCCATCCACGTAACCCCAGCTCCTCACTGGAGAGAAGGTGACAGGGAAGGCTCCTCCCTGAGTGTGGAGTTGGCCTTTCTTTCCTGCCTGTGGCCATGAACTCGCATGTGGACGTCCTGCCTGTGCCTCAGTGTGTGAAGGGCCAGACGGAGGCTCCTGAAAGCCCGGAATGGAGAGTCTCTGCATCCCAGAATATCCTTGAGTCCTATGGATTCAGGTGACTGAGAGAAGTCACCTTGCTTGTGACCAGGGCTCCATAACGAGGCAGTACCCTGAGCCAGACTGCTGGGTTCAGACCCTAAAGCCAGCTGCTGCGTCTGCACCAAGCAGGGCCTTCGAGCGGCGCCTGGTCCCCGTAATCACCAGTGGGGACTGGCTGCCACTGAGCATCCGAGAAGCCCTTCAGCCAGTCCAAACAGGAAGAGGAAAGCCAGGGGTGCTTGGGGTGTTTTAGAAAACCCCATGAGGAGAGGAGAGATGACTCGGCCTTGTTCATGGAGTGCCTTCAGGTGTGTCAACACAGGAAGGAACCACCCAGGGGTGTCTCAGGGGATCACCTGAGTGAACGCAGATGCCCACAGTCCAGGTTCAGCTAAGAAGCCTCATCGTCCATGGCACCTGTGAACAGACCCCAGGGGAGCCTGGAGCAGCCTAAGGCAGAAGCTGACCATAGGCAGAACCCCAGCACCACCGCCAGAGATGTCTCCTCGCCCCCTGTGCCAGGCAGGACTGCTGCTCCCCACTGGGGACACTGGGCTGCAAGCTCCTGCTGTGTGGGTCTGCCGGCCTTTCCCAAGCACATCCTACCAGTTCCCAGAGATCCCTGGCTGACCTCCCCCAGTCTTCTTTAAGCCCTAGGATCTGGGGCAGGAAGTGCCTCTTTAAAAAAAAAAAAAAAAGCCCTGATATTCTCTCTCATTTCTACTTCTCTCCTTGTGCCTCCCTCCACCCCTCACTCTCCCCTCTTTCCTCTCTCCTCTCTGCCCTCTCCTCTCTCTCCTCTCTCCATTGTACCCTCTCTCTTTCTCTACAAGCCTGGGAAAGGGAAGGAGGAGGGAAGAAAAAGATAAAAGCTCTCCCTACCCCCACTCCATTCCCCATAATTAACCAGAGTTAGATCCTTTGGCTCTTTGGAGGTGTTTTATCCATGACACATAAATATCTGTGAGCCTTTAAAAAATTCATGTGGTTTTACTCTTCCTTGCTTCATGTTTTTAACTTAATATATATTAAAGATCTTTCTGGAGGATCAATATAGCTCTGCCTCTCTCTTCTCTATTTATGCATTTTATTAGGATTATTTATAAAAAACATTTTGGTGAAGTATTGAAATTCCTGTATCTAATGTTGTAACTAAAAGTAAATGATGTGAAACTTGCAGAATTACAAGGAGGAACGATCGATCTACAGTCACAGCAGTGACTTGACTGAGTCTCTCAGAAGCTAATTACATCAATAGGCCAAAAGAAAGGAAGAAGGGCGTGGGAGGTTCAAACTGCACTGTTAAGGAGTTTGCATGGAAATTTGGGAACTTGGGGTTCAGCCGGGGCACGCATTCCTCACAAGTTACCTGGGGTTTTCAGAGCACCTGGCGAAGGAAATCTCACCAACGACCATCCCTGGCAGGTGCCATTTCCGAGATGGTTTATCCTTCTCCCCCATTTCTCTCCTAGGTCCTGCCGGCCCTCTCTCTCATCTGCTCTTCGTGGCTGCTGGGACTCAGTTCCTTCGTTTCTGCATTGTGTTCTTAGCTGTGATTGCTTCATGAGGACTTTTTTCCCCTTGTATTTATTATTAATTGAGCCTGTTTGTGGAGTACCCTGTGATATTTTGATCAAATTGGGGCACTGATCATATCCATCACTCACGTTCACGGGTGCTTTGTGTGGGGAATGTTCACACCGCATTCGTATGGCACGTCCTCTCCTGGGCCCCGCCTTTCTTAGTCCACAGTGCAACCTTCAACGGTTCAACGCCGTCTCATCTGGCACTTTCTCTGGTGGGTTTTCCTCCCTTCAGGGAAATGCTCTTTGTCACTTTTCTCATGCTGTCTGCCTGACAGCAGTCACATTCCTCAGGACTGACATGGACCTGCAGTGTGTCCTTGCCTGCTTCACTCTTCTCAGTAATGCTTAGCAGCACTGGAGACAGACGGGTGCGGTTTACTTGACCCGTCGTATGGCTCTGGGGTTTGGGGAAGGACCTGGACCTGCTGACTCAGCTAGCCCACCGGAACTCAGTCAGAGCCTCCACCATCAGCCTCAGTGCGCAGCTGTCGAGCGGATCCACAGGGAGGCTCTCAAAACAGATGTGCAATTGGGTTGGTCATTCCAAAGTCCGTTCATCAAAGCTTTAGTGGATTACTCCAGACAGTCAGGAACTCTGTTCAAACGATCAGGCCCATCCTGAGGCCTGTGTGCTGGGGCGGAAGAGAGGGTCCTGCATTGAGGCGTGGGGTCTTGCACCTCACACTTCGGTGCGACAGTAATGCCTCTTCCCGTGTGCAGGGCGTGTGGCACAGTGTAGGTGCCGTTGATCCCGCCATTCGGTTTGTGAGGATTTTCCCACCAAGGTGCAGCACAGTCTGTGAGGTCACGTGGATGATAAGAAGACCGTAAATAGCCACCAGTGCAGGACTGGCACTCAGAGCCGGTCCACTCGTCAGAGTGCACGTGGTGCACCCCTGGGGCAGGAGAGGAGCGGTATTCAGTGTTCATAGGATGAAAGGCAGAGATTTGCCTTCACTGGCGTTAATGTCAGGATCAACTACTCCACACCACCACCCAGCAACGGGGCAGAGGCCAGGCGGATATTGAATTTCTGAGGCGTCCTGAGGAGGGACAGGGACTCCCAACCCCCCTACTGATTTGTTCCTCCCCGGTGACTACTGTTTGCATTTCCCACATGCCTGGCGTTCCTCCCGGGTGACTACTGTTTGCATTTCCCACACGCCTGGCGGGCAAATCTGTACTTTTATCTCTGACTTAGTTGTTTGTTAGTAAAGACCCAAGTGGCCTCCAGCCAGCTCAGGATGTGACCTTCAACTCTTCCAGGGGCACCCTGGCGAAAGGAACAGACCAAGGACCTTCAGCGAGTGCTGGGAGCCGTCGACAGCGAGATCCCACTGGTCTTCGTCAGCGGCAACCATGACGTGGGCAACGTCCCCACCGCCGACACTATCGAGGAGTTCTGCCAGACTTGGGGCGACGACTACTTCAGCTTCTGGGTCGGGGGCGTCCTGTTCCTGGTGCTCAACTCCCAGCTCTTCTATGATGCCTCCAGGTGCCCCGCCCTGAAGCAGGCCCAGGACCTGTGGCTGGACCAGCAGCTGAGCCTCGCGGGGCAGCGGAGGTGCCGGCACGCCGTGGTCTTCCAGCACATCCCGCTGTTCTTGCAGAGCATTGACGAGGACGACGACTACTTCAACCTCACCAGCTCCGTGCGGAAGGAGATGGCAGACAAGTTCACCAGAGCAGGTGGGCCCTGAGGGCTGCAGAGGGGTTCTCTGGCAGCCTGGCAGAGGGCAGGGAGGACAGGGCCGTGGGTGGGACTGGGCTCCCGTCCCAGCTCCGCCGCTCGCTGGCTGAGACTGCAGACAGGCTGCCTGGTGCTGCCAACCTAGGAGCAGTAGGCGTCGCTCTCGGCAGGGCCATTGCCAGTACAAGCGCAGGCTCTGGAGCAGTTGGGAGGCCCTGGCTGCCGAGCAGTAGCACGTGGCCACTGCTCACAGTTGAAGATGGGGCTCCTGGAGGCGGAGTCTTGGGGAGTGGTGTGCCTCAGGAGGCGGAGGAGCCAGGGATGGCTTCCCTTGTTCTCTGGGAAGCAGAGACTAGCTGGAGGACAGGTGGTCCCTAAGAGCCAGGCTTCCCCGATTTAACCCAGGAAGTCCTGAGATGTGGGACTTTGGCGGGGGGAGAGGGGGACCCAGGGCCCATCAGGGCACCTTTCATGAGGTGGATCACATTCACTGGTAGAGAGAGGAGCTTGGCACAGGGTCACCCTGCTGTACGCTCTGCCCAGCACACGGGCAGCGTGCGTTTGCACACACAAAATGGACACCCCATTTTTGAAAGTGAGATCTCAGTTTCCAGTGGATGGTGCACTCTGTGACTCTCGCCCTGGCCATGTTTCTCCTCCTGGGAGCCCCTCTAGGGCCTTCTCCAGAGGAAGGCGTCTGCCAGCTCCCTGCCTCACCCCGGAGCTTGGCAGGCTTCCAGCTTCGACAATTTCTGTGCGTCTTTCCTTGGCCCTAGTTCCTCCTCTCTGATCTTTCCAAGGCTCACTTGTATCAAATATTCTAAAATGTAAATATCTTCATTTAGTTATTGTGGGGGAGGGAAAGGAGTTGGCCTGACCCAGGAGCAGCATTCCTTAAAAAAAAACCCTGCTACTCTTTTTGTCACATTTAAGTATTAAATGTTTGTACTTACGAAAGGTACAATAAGCCCTTCTGTGTTTTTGAGACATTTACAAAAAGCTCCTATAATTGGAGACATTTTCCAACTGTTCCATGGAGATGAAGTTGAAAACTTCTATTAAAGGCCTTTGGAATGTTACGCCATGCTTAACTTGGTGCAGAAAACCATTCTGTGCTGAGGAGGCAGTGTCAGGGTGGCGTCAGCTCCACCATGGTGATTGTTTCCTAACAGAGTACAGCCAAGAGGCCCTTTAATGCCACCAGAGTGATTCCTTTCACAGCAAGCGGTGAGCGGTGCCGGCACCACCCCACCTTGACTTGTCAGCCAGGTCTTGAGTGGCAGTGATTCTAGAAGGGTTTCCACCCTAGGACAGGGTGTGTGCTGCCCACAAGCACCCCAATGCTGAGTAGACCCTCAGAGCTTGTAGAGCTCCTTTGGGAGAACCCCACTGGCCATCACCATGAGCCCCAGAGAGGAGCAAAACATCCAGACCACAGTCATCTGCTCCCGCCCCCAGAGCCAGGGTGTATCACCAAGGTGAGCGCCAGTCGCCCAGCTCACAGAGGCTGGTAACCACAACTGCACTGCTGATGGGCTCCTTAGGGCAGGACAGAGCCCTGTCCCCAGCCCCCATGGCACAGCACCCTCTTCCTATAGGGGGGCTATGTGGGAATAATCAGGAGGTCACTTGGTGAGCACAAGACAGCAGGGTTGGTCTTTGGTCCACTCTTGGTGGCATCAAGCCCTGGCATCTGGATGGTCCTACATCCAGCAGGGGCCATCTGGGCCACTCTGACACTCAGGTCCCTTTAGCTCCACCTCTTCATCTCTCTCCAGACTGTTCACTTCTGCGGGCCACCGTGTTCACCTGGTCCCAGCAGCAGCTCTGAACTGGGCTCGCTTTTCCATGTGTGCATTCTCCACACAGCAGCCAAGGGGTGAGCAGGTCCACAGCCCGAGCTCCTGGGCGCCTGCACCCCAGCACATGCCCAGCTGCTCACCAGGCCTTTCCCAGAAGTGCCTGCCTCCCTCGGCTGCCTCCCTGTCACTCAGCCAAGCTCTCAGCGTCGGTCCCTTCCATGTGAAGTCCCCTTCCCAGTTCTTCCTCAGCTTTCCCCAGTTCCAGCACCTGCTGGTGGATTTGTAAGTGTCCACGTGTCCTAATGCCCCCAGGCAGTCAGCTTCTCCGGGTGGCCTTGTAACTTAGATGTTCCCTCACCTCTGTGCTCGGGAGCCCAGCTCAGGCTTCTGCCCTCTGCCTTCCAGAGGCCAGCTCTGGTGCTTACGCACACCCACGCTCCAGCAGTGCTGTGGAGTGAGGCAGGCAGGGGAGTACCTGGCTCCCACTCCCACCGCTGGGCTGACGTGCTCAGTCCTTGTGCAGCCCCATCCTGGGCCCCACAGAGCTCTGGCTCAGCTTCCTGAGGTGTGTTCCGACCATCAGTCCCCGTCCCACAGCCTCCCTGGCCTTCAGTCTGGGAGAAGCCTGCGCACCCACCTGGGGCCTCCAGGGGCCACTCAGCAGTCTGTTTTTCTCTCCAAGGGTTCCCCTCCCCACTGACCTTAGGATCACTGCCTTAGGATCTTCCCTGAACCTGCTTCACAGGGAAAGCCAGAGAGGAGGAAGCCCTTGCTGCCGTCCCCTGAGTGGTTTGCCAAGCCAGACACAGAACAGACTGAGCACCCTGAGTGGAGAGATGCCATGTAGGTGCTGATGCAGGGGCGCCAGCTGTGACCTGCTGGGCTGGGAGGCACAGTGGGCAGGCCCTCATGGGGACAGTCATATCCAGGGCTCAGAATATAGACAGCGGCTGGGGAAACAGCAACAGAATTGGAACTCACTGGGGAAAGCCGAAGTTCAGCTCATGTTTTGTAATGTTCATTAACTTAAAGACCATGATAGAATTGGGGTGGCAGATGGTATTCAACGTTGCCTTCCGTTTCCCCACAGCAGTATTATCCCCTAATACCATTCCAGTCTCTTTTATCTCCTTGTGTAAAATGCCAGTACTCAGAAATATGTCAACCGCTCATCAGACTATCAGGGTAGCTTTTAATTATGATAATTGTGTTGTTATAAAATATCCTTTTAAAGAACACATCCCTCCCCAAGCCATCATGGAGGCAGAACCCTGCTTCCTTCCCGCAAGTTTAATGAATAATTCCGAATCATTGTGTGGGATGAATAAATGATTTAATAATGAGCATCAACAATCATCTCCCATTGTTGCATTAATTTTTTTAAATGGGATGAGGTAAATGAGGAGGAAGGGATGTCACCATACAGTGGGCCACCGTGTGTGTAGGAACACACTCTGTGATTCGACACCCAACGGCTTCCAAGCTCAGGTTTCCCTAGAAACAGATGCTCCCTGTTTCTACTTTTGAAGCTCAATAAAAAAAACCTTTGTATGATACAAAAATGTTGTCAATAACTGGTACAAATAAACAGATCTCAGGGCAGGAGAGATACACAGATGTGAAGTGGCACCTGTTATTTTCTGTCTTCTTTTGCTCTGCCTGAGGATAATCAATTTCATCACATCCAAGGGATGTAGAAATTGGTTTTCCCCTTAATTCAGCTGATACCTAGTTGGAGTTGCAAAGACAGATAGGAGATAATGAAACCCTGGCGGAAACTGGATTCATCTCCATTCCTCGTGCCTCTTGCTGCGGAAGGTTAATGTGTGACCCAGTTAATGTGGATTGACATTTAAAAACTCAATCTTAAAAAACAAATGTCCATGAGCCAGAAAACAGATGTCCACAGGAATTCATGACTTAAAATGGTGATAGTGATTTGATCATTAAATGGGGTTTCAGAAATGCAGGAAGGCGGACATGCATGACTGTGAGGGCCTCCCTAACTGCACTCTTCCACCTAGTGCTTATGATTTCCCTGGATTCATACTGCGTTTAATTTGGTGAGTTGCAGTCACCTGCACCTGGTAGTGTTATCGAACTCATATTTATAATTTTTAGTAATAATTTTCCCATAAAAAGAAAACGTCCAGCTCTTCACCTGACAGTGTTTCCCCTGATGTCTTAATACCTGTTCTTTTCTTCAGTCTCAACATAGAGAATAGAACTGTATATTAAAGAGCCTGGAGCAAATTTGGCAATTAGGAAAAAAAATCCCAATAAGTTGATCTTTCCTACAAAAGTTAATGAGTAGTTTCACAGAATGAGTGTTTCATCTCTAATATTTATGCTTTAAAAAGAGAGAGAAAGAAAGGGAGCTGGAGAGAGAAATCCTAGCCCAGGGTTATGGTTTTAGAATTCCAAAGTTTTAAAGAACATAAAGGTCAGGGTGTACTCTATAGGAAGAATAAAACATCAAATCCTACTCTAACGTCTTGCCAAGTTGTATTGAAATTGCTTGTGTCCTGATTCCTCCAGGCAGCAGGTCCCAGCTATATTCACCTCTGTAAGCCCAGCCCTGAGCCAAGACTGTTACACATAATATCACCCCATAATCAAGAAATGTTGGTTGAATGGAGAGGAATTAGACTGGATTCAGATCTGCTTCAGCAAAACACACCCACCATGTCCACACCCCCGGTGGCTTGGGGTTTACCAGCTGACTCTCAGATGGGAAACGCATCACTTAGAACAGAGGTCCACAGACTTTTCCTGAAAAGGATCAGGCAGTAAATATTTTGGGCATTATAGCCCTGCAGTCTCCGTAGCAGCCACTTAACTCTGCAGCGTGATGTTCTTGCTCCCCTTGAAACCTTGTGCACACTGGGTGCACTATGTATATGCCTGATCCCAGTATGCATCTGGTGGCCCTGTTGATCCACAGGCCCCTCTGATCCTCAGTGAAGGGCGAGTAGGTGAGGCACACATTGCCCTGGAGGCCCATGATGCAATATGGGTGTGGAGGTGGGATGGGACGATCCATGGGGGTAATTAAAATACCTCATGTTTTGGTGCTGTTGTTAATGCATAAAGTAAAAGCATAACTAGCTCACCAACTTACAAGAGCAAGACAGTGATAGTATGGGTGGTATGCAGAGAAGGGAGAGCTTACAGAGTGGCACAGGGAAACAGTGCATGGCTGACAGGAGGGGAGAGGCCAGGTACGGAGCAGGGCTGCACACAGGCCTCAGCCTCCTGCAGACCTGCCTCCTCGTCCCAGGTGTGCTCCCTGGACCAGGGCATGGGACACTCTGTTGAGGGCACTCATCCCAACCTGGAAGGGTTGGTGTGAGAATCAAAGTGAGGCATGTAAAGAAGTGCTTGTCACCATGCCCAACTCCAAGCCAGCTCTCAGTGAAGGCGTATTTGTGGTTATGTGACCCTGAACTTAGTTAAGGCTCTACAGTGGGCAGATTGCCTTACCCGTTAGCTGAATCGGTCTTCTTACCCCATAGGTACTGGCACCCTTCTTCCAGGGGTCCAATGTGAAAGGTCAGGCAGGGGAGGCAGGTCTGCTTCCAGGACTGGCCAGCAGTTTGCTAACACAACACTGCACGTTGGAAAAGGAAGGGTTATAGATCCTTGCACCATGCAGACTACAGGACTAGAAGCCAGAAAAGTTCCTCTTGGCTCCTGGGATAGGCAGGAAAATAGGCAGGTTTTGAGCCCAGGACGCCTCAGCGTAGGTGCAGAAAGCACACTGTTAGCCATATGAATAGGAGCTACTAATTTAAGAGGGTGGGAACCACTGTACTAGATGAAAAATTGTTAGGGAATTTAGCTATAGGACTTGATTAATTTTTCAAGCACACATCTCACCATTTAGTGTTTGGTTAACAACCTTTGAATGCATGATTTCATAGGTGTTTCCCAATCTGACAAATAATGTCTGTGCCCTCATTTGAAGGGCAGTTAAAAAAAAAAGAAAGAAAGAAAAAGAAAACAGTCCTGGTATTTTAACCCGCTTTCTAATGAGAACTCACAGATGGTCCCTTTTTAAGCATCCATAGAATCAGAGTACCTGGGGACATACCAACCAGAGGAATTTTGTGCTCTTTATTTCCTTGGGCTTGGCATGAGTTCATTTCCCCAGGTTTGGTCTGTGCCACGTTTTGATCCCTTCAGTAGAGAACATCATGCTCTTGTCACTGGATGCCTGCGTCTGATTCACTGTAAACCCAGATAAGAGACTAACTACCACAGCTACATCTGGTGTGAGTGATGGATTATGTTTCTCACTTTGGAGGTATCCTTAACAGTTGGGCTAATTAAAGTTAAAATCAAGTTCTGATAGTAAATATTTATAAATTAAGAATCTGGCATGTGCCAATGTGTGCTGCTGATTCCTGAAGTTAAGTCAGCATTTATTCATGCAGCGAAGAGCATGGGCCCCATGCTGCACAGAGGACAGAGGGAAGAGCAAAACAGGCAGAGGTTCCAGGTTCCCTCTCTAGGGTTACAGATCACTCCTAAAATAAAAATTGAAAATAAAAAATGAAATGTTGAAAAATTCCATTGCAACATTTCAAAAAGGAGCCTTCAGTGCCTGGGAAAGAGCAGTGTCTTGGTTTACAAAGTCAAAATATTATAACTTTGTTAGGTCATGTTTTAAAAATAGCAATTTGTGTCATTTTGAAATGAGCAGTGAGATTCCTTTGCAACTCCCGATATCCTTAGTGTCTTAATCTGTTTTCCTGTGCTGTAACTAAATACCAGAGGCAAAGTACTTGATTAAAAAAAAGGTAAAGGTTTCTTTGGCTCACAGTTCCAAAGGCAGGAAAGTTCAAGATCAGGTGGCTGCATTTGATGAGGTCCCCTTGCTGGCCAGGGTTTCCTGCAGTCACGAGGTGGTGCAGGGCATCATGTGAGGAGGCACATGTCCTCCTTCTCTCTCCCTTTATAAGCCACAGTCCCATTGGATCAGGGCCCCACGCTCATGGCCTTATTTAGCCTTAATCATTTTCCAAAGGTCCTACCTCCAGATACCACAGGTGGATTAAGTTCCTAACCTTTCAGTAGCTCACAGAGGGGATAAGTTTCAGCATGAGGTTGGTGGGGACCCTCAGCCCAGAGCCCCTACTTAGCAACACAGCCTCACTCCCTCTACTAGTTCCAATTATTTCTCATTTACTGAACTTGCCTTCGTTGGAAGGGTCTCCACCCCAAACCCCAACTAATTCCAGCAGTGCAAGTACAAATCTCAAGATCGCCGTGTACAGTATGCACAAAACTGCTTTCATGTCATCGCCTTTTGTATTTTGCTTAAAAAAGAAAGTGTACGTTGATGACAGGTTTGAAAGTCAAAGAATAGCCCCTTAGGTGGGGTGCCTGAGGCCCAGACGTGGTCCTGTGCGCCTCTCCTGACCACCGTGGCGGGGCTGCCTCTGTGTCTGGTGCCGCGGAGGAAACCGCTGGTCAGAGCTGGGAGGAGCTGTTGGAACTCCTGCTCATTTTTAGTTCGCAGGCATGTGCGAGGAAGGAAGGTCATTTTTCATGGCCTGATAGCTTTGTTTTCATAGAGCATGAGAGATACACATAGCAGTGGGGTTCATGTTGACAAAATCATACCTGCATGGAATTTGATTTCAGTCCGTTTCCCTCACCTCCTCCCTCCCCGTTTCTCCTTCCTCTGTTCTACCAGTCTTCCTTTTGCTCGTTTGTTTATTTTTGATCAGTCCTTCCTATGTACTTCCCCTGCGCTGTGTTCTTATACCCATATGACATGATGTCGTTAAATTCATTCCTCATTGCCTCCCCTTTCCCGCCCTTCCTCCCTCCCTCTTTTTTTTTTTTTGGAACCAGGGATTGAACTCAGGGACACTTGGCCACTGAGCCACATCCCCAGCCCTATTTTGTATTTTGTATAGAGACAGGGTCTCACTGAGTTGCTTAGGGCCTCACTAAGTTGTTGAGGCTGGCTTTGAACTCGAGATCCTCCTGACTCAGCCTCCCAAGTTGCTTGGATTACAGGCGTGCGCCACCACGCCCGGCCCTCCCTCCCTCTTGATGTCCTTCTCTTCCACTGCTCTCCCCACACATTTACATTGTCTGGTTCCTCCCACCCCCACTGTCGCCGCCGCCTTTTCCTTCTTTTGCTCTAGCTTCCACATATGAGAGAAAATGTTCAACTCTTAACTTTCTGAATCTGGCTTATTTCACTTAGCATGATGTTCTCCATTTCCATCCATTCACCAGCAAATGCCAGTTTCATTCTTCTTTATGGCTGAGTAAAATTCCATTGTGTATGTAGAACACATTTTCTTGATCCATTCATCTGTTGGCAGGCACCTGGGATGATTTCATAATTTGACTATTGTGAATTGTGCCACTATAAACATTGAAGTGGCTGTATCACTGTGGTGTGCTGATTTTAGTTCTTTTGGATAAAAACTGGGAAGTGGGATAGCTGAGTCATATGGTGGTTACACTCCTAGTTTTTTGAGGAATTTCTATACTGTTTTCCAGAGTGGTCATACTGATTTGCAGTCCCAACAGCAACATATGAGTGTACGTTTTTCCCAACATCCTCACCAGCATTTATTGTTATTTATACTCTTGATAATAGCCATTCTGACCAGAGTGGATGAAATCTTGGTGTAATTTTGATTTGCATTTCCCTGATTGCTGGAGGTGCTTAATATTTTTCAAGTATTTGTTGACCATTTGTGCATCTCCTTTGAAGAAGTTTATGTTGAGTTCTTTTGACACTTACTGGTGGATTATTTGGGTTTTTTGGCATTAAGTTCTTTGAGTTCTTTATATATTCTGGATATTAATCCCCTGTCAGGAGTAGCTGGCCACGGTTTTCTCCCCTTCTCTAGGCTCTCTTCACACTCTTGGTTGTTTCCTTTGCTGTGTAGAAGCTTTTCATTTGGTGGCATCTCCCTCCTTGTTTCTTGGTTTTATTTCTGGACCTTAGGGGTCTTGCTGGAAGTCAGCACCTGCACCTCTATGACAGGGTGTTGGCCCTATGTTTTCTTCTCGTGTTGCAAGGTCTCTGGTCCAATTCCTAACCTTTTGATCCATTTTGATTGGAGTTTTGTACAGATGAGAGATAGAGACCTAATTTCATCCTTCTACGTGTGATTATCCAGTTTCCCCAGCATCATTTGTTAAAAAGACTGTCTTTTGTTCCCCTGCATATGGTTTTGAGACTTTTGTCAAGTGTCAGATGACTGTCTGTGGATTTGTCTGTGTGTCTTCTGTTTCGGTGGTCCTCATTCTGTTTCGGTGGTCCTCACGTCTGTTTTGATGCCAGTACGCTGCTGGTGTTGCGACTGTAGTCTAATATCTTGTAGTGTAATATTTTGCTCTGTGGTAGAATTTGAGATCAGGTTTGTGGTGCCTCCTACATCACTCTTCTTGCTCAAGTTTACTGGGTCTCTTATTCTTCCAAATGAACTTAAGAACTGTTTTTTCTAGCTCTGTGAAGACTGTCATTGGCGTTTGGTTGGGGATTACATTGAATCTGTAGATTGCTTTTGGTAGCATGGCCATTTTGACAATATTGATTCTGCGTATCCAAGAGCATGGGAGGTCTTTCCATCTTTTAAGACGTCTTCAATTTTGGAAAATGGTTTTCTTCACCATCTCCCCTCCTTAGGGTACTGTCCTCATGCAGCCAAAGTCCAGGTGAGGGCCATTGCCTGCAGTAGGGGCTGTCCAGGTGGAAGGGGCCATGCCGGGGTGGGCGTGACACTGCATTAGCCTGTGGGAGCCTCTCAGTCGGTGCTTGTCTCCCCCCAGGGGCTATAATTTCCAACCCACTCCTTCCTGTTGCCACTGGAGGCTCCAAAAAGAATGACCCCCTCCCGCCCCAGGCTTCTCAAGATCCGTGGTCAGTGGTCAGTTTGGCTGTTGCCGCCCGTCACTGCTCTCACTGGTGCCACAGCCTATGCAAACACCCCACGGGGCACCAACGTCCCTCCGCGTCACCACACACAGGCTCAGACCCTAGGGGCCGAGGGTTCATTCAGATCACAGAAGCTGCAGGCAGGGACAGTGGTGTCCAAGGTTGACGAGAGTCAGCCTCTGGACACATTGGTTCCTGGCAGAGGCTCAGCGGTAGTCACTGTTGCTGTTCGTACCTCCCTCTGATCATCCTCCATGTTGTCACTGATGAAAAATATTTTAAATGACTTAATATTAGATTACTTGATGCTTAACGGACACCTTTTCCCTTGGGGCTTCTGAGTGTGGCCGGAGTGAGAACCCTGTCTTTCTGCCTGTGTTGGTTCCTCCCTTTCTCTGCTGACCACACTGAGGTCCCCTGTCCCTACAAAGGTTCCACAGGGAGGACCCCAGTGGGCATAAAGTTCACAGGGCGATCAGTAGCTTGCTGGCAGCTCCGCTCTGTCTCCTGTGTCACTAAACACTCAGTTAACGTTATGTTAACATAATGACCGTCCTCCTGGTCAGTGCTGCATGACAAGCACGGACGCTCTGATTCTGAAGACCGGGAGGTGAGGCCCGGGATCAGCTTCCTCAGCTGGGAAGTGGCAGCCTGTGCTCAGTGCGCGCCCTGGCTCTGGGCCACATGTGTGACAATGCTGCTGTTCAGCTGACCAGGGCATGTCACTCAGCAGAACATGCCTGGACCAAGCCCTGACGGCCAGCCGGAAAGGACCAGCCCAGCTGTCCACCCGAGCTCTGCAGGGACCTGAGGAGGAGGAGCGCTCCCACCAGCCGGGAGGCCCAGCAGCCAGACGTCCACGGGGATCCGTGCTAAGGGGGCTCCAAGGAGCTGCTCAGGGCTGGATTCCCCTTTGGCCTCCAGAGCAAGCCTCTCAGTTCCTCCTCAGAATCTTCACATGGGAGTTGTGCCTCTGCAGGCAAAATGCTGCTGTGATCTCTCTTGAGACCAAGGTCTGTGCACCCTCTGCATTCTGGTCAGCTTCCCAGGTTACAAGGCCAGGTGGGCACATCAGAGGAGGATTGTGGCCCCCGGGGAAAAAGGCACTTCACCAGGGGACCACGGCTCCAGAAAACAGTGATTAAAGGAGCCATAGCATTTGGTTTGAGAGGTTATCTTGAGAAAAGAGAGAAACTACGCCAGCCAGCTTATTATTCGAGCTTGTGTCTGACTGCTGGTGTGCACCAACTCAGACTGGTCAGAGAAATGTCACGGGTTCCCCTGCCTGAGTTGCCTGGGAAGAACTCCTGGACAGCGTCCTGTGCTTGACACTGGCAGCAGCAGCATCGAGGGCTGTTTGCAGGTTTCATTAGGGGTCTCTTTCTGAATTCGTCAATTGTGTGATTGTTAGCTTCTCAGGAATTTGTGTGTTTACTCTGCCGGCACCTTAGGCACCAGTGACCCCCCCCACACACACACACACACACCATGCCATGTTCACGGCTTCATGTTTAGCGTGGTTTGTGGTGTCACATGCAGGCGCCACCTCTGCTTGCACAAGTCGGAAGGTTTCAGGTAGCCTGGTTTCTGAGCTGCCCACTCTTTAACATTGTTTTCTAGACGTACCTCTTTTCATATAGCTGGCAGCAGTGAGGCCATTTCCACCTGTTCTTTGTGGTGAATGCTTCTGCCACAGACTTGGTTTTGTGCCTAAATCTTAAAAGCTGTTTACACCATTTCATTTTTATGGAACTAAGGGCCTGAAGTTGGTTTGCTAAGGCTGCCAATGACTGAGTGTCACATCTTGCTGGAGAGACTCGGCGTCTGTTGGGAGCTCTCGATGTGGGTCAGGCACGCTCCTGACTGTCACACTGACCTCTGTGTGTTTGCACACATTTTCTGCATTTGGAAATGAAGGGCACTGGGCCTAACCCCCAGGAGCCCAGAGCCTGGGGACAGTCAGGAAGGGCAGGGGATTGCCACTAGCACCGAATCCTGGAGTGGGACCTCCTGATGCTTTACTGACCTTTTTGATATTTAAGCTTCTCTATGAACCACAGTGGGGATAGGCATGCTCTTTGCTTGCTCCTGTGTGATGGGCACATGGCTCCTCTTAGCATAAGACTGGCCTGGGACCTGTGGCCCTGGTGACTCCACCACAGTACCATTTCATGCTCCCTTCTTCCTTCCTTCTTTCCTCCCTTGACTTTAATTCACAGCAGCCTTAACCTCATGGCCATGTCTTCACAAAATCACCCCTCCAACATCTGCTTTGGGGCACCTAATATTCAATTAATCCAGTAGATTTCTGGGTGGCCACCCCTGGGCCAAGGCCACTGACCTATCCTTGGAAAGACTGTTTTCAACAGAAGGCCAGCCTCATTGGCGTGGTTGGCCCACATGCACACTGAGCACCACAGTGGACGCCCGCCTCCCGTCTCCTGGTCAGGACCCTGGAGTCACCCTCCTCAGCCCCACAAGGCTGCTGAACCTCTGGCCCAAGCTCTGGTCTGGTTGTAAACGTGAAGCTAAGAGCCTCTGGTATGAAAGGGACTTTGGCTGTCATCTCAGCATTTCTTTTTTTAAAAAACAGAGTAGATCTTACCACGTGTTTATCTTTGGGTCATGGGAATATGAATATTGTTATTTTTTATACTCATCTGAATCTTTTAAACTTTTTAGAAGATGAAAAGAATAAAAGGAATCCCTGTAAGGAGGTCTGGGTCAAGGGTGAGCAAACTGCTTCTGTAAGGAGCAGGATTATGAAAATCCTGGAGAAGATTGTGGGTATTGCACAGGTGCTTATACAGGCCTGCCTGTGGCCACGCAGAGCCTGGCATGGGGTGCACCCTGTAATCTCAGTGACCAGGGAGGCTGCGGCAGGAGGATTGCAAGTTCAAGACCAGCCTCAGCAACTTAGTGAGACCCTGTCTCAATATTAAAACAATAAAATGGATTGGGGACATAGCTCATTGGAAAGTACTTGGGTTCAATCCCAAGTACAAAAAAATTTAAAAACAGCCATGTAGAAATGAATGAGGCTTATATTCATAGGCCACAGAGGAAAAAAGACAGTGGCAGCAGTGCAGCAACCTCTGGTCCCTGTACTCCAGAGCAGTGCCATTGACACTCTGTGGATGATAGTAAGAGCCATTGACTCTCTTCCAAAAATCATCATGCATGTAGCATTGTCTGTGCGTGGTCTCTCTCAGCCCCAAGGGCAAGGCTGCAGTCTAAGTCAAAGGACGGAAAGGTTTTCCACTGACACACTAGGGTGTTTTGATACCGCATACTCTGTCTCGAGTGTGTGCTGTTTCTCACTTCCAAATTGCCTCCCAGCTGTCGTGCAGATGTGGCTTGAGGTCACATCTTGGATTCCTTCCTTCTCTGATGGAGAACAACCACATGCTGCCTTTGGATCTGCATCTGAGTCCTGCTGGACATCCACAAGGTGCTTGGGAAAGCAATTTCTCAGAAGGCAGAAATAACTTTAAGGTCATTGACAAAGCAGTACCTCCAGAGCCTTACTGATTCCAACCGAGCATGGAAACTTCTGGACCTCTTGGACAGTAGGTGAACATTGGTCTGTCAGAGCTTCCAAAGGCCAATTTATGTAGTGTTCAGAACTGCTTGTCGGTCACCCCAAAAGGAGAGTTCCTCTTCTAACAAGCATGAGGTTGTATTGGCTCCTCTGGGCTCCACAAAACAGGCAGGAGACTGCAAGTCATCCTGTGCAGAGGAGGAGGAGCGGTCTGCCACGTCACAGAAGAACACAGGGATCGGTAGCACCCAGAACCCCCCAGGCTCCTGGGCTGTTCCTGGCGTGGCTCTTTGCCAAGGCTGGACCTTTTCTGGTAGCTGTCATGGCTCAGGCATCACACAAGGAATGACCACAGAGGCAGAGAAGGGCAGTTTTTAAAGGAAACAGAATCGTTCCCAGAATGACCCTTTCCTCTTCTTCCTGCTTGGAACTTGGATGCAATGTTGGATGCCCTGTGGCTGTTTTGCATTTCTGAGGGTGAAGGCTGAAGTCCAAGGATGCAAAGCAGAAAGGTAGAGGAGCCTGGGTCCTTAATGAATTCCTGAAGCAGGGGCACCTTCCCAGAATGCTCAGCTCCTTCTTTTTATGGTGTGGACAAATCATAGGTAAACAAGATACGCCCTTTGATTGACGAATCCACCGTAGCCGCTGTGGGCTGAGTGTCCTCCTGGCACATCCGAGGGCTGAGAGGATGACAGGCTGGGAGGATGAGAGGGCCGAGGGACGATGGCATGTGTGTGTTCAGACAGACAGACCTACCCAGGACAAAGAGACCAGGAGAGGGAGGGAGGCCAGGCCAGCCCTCATCCCTGGTTCATCTCTGGGGGTGATGGTCAGTTACGCCCCGGAGGACAGGCAGGACCGAGGAAGACATGAGCTCAGCTGGCAGTACTCGAAGGGATGTCAGAAGAGAGGTCCTGAATGGCCACAGAGCGGAGTCTGGGAGGTGACATGGTCATAGCAGCCGGCAGTGGCTGAGGTGACAGCAGAGCTGTGATCAGCAGAGAGAGGGAAGGTGAGAAGAGACTCATGTGGGCAGAGCCCGGGAAGGCCTGCGTGAAGGGGCTTGTGGAGGAAGAGGACCTGTCCATTGAGGCTGGGCTAGACCAGAGAGGAGCCTGGGGTCCCAGACAGGGAAGAGCCGCTCACCTGGCGGGTGTGTTAAGGGTTCGTTGCCCGGTGAGAATGTTTCTTTGCCCACTTTTAAAACAGAAATGGACTTACAGGCGCTCACACATGCCTGGCTGCAGCTCTGCCCTCGTGCACTCCCTGGCTCCCCACAGATTTCATCTTTAACACTCTGCAAAACGGTTCCCTCTGCAGCTCACCACCACCTCTGTCTACCTCCCTTGAGTATTTTTGGATGGATTTCCAATTTGATACATGAGCATTCCATCAGTCAAAACAATCTTTTTAATGAGCCTCTTGTCCTGACAGCTGTGTTTAAGATAGGGCATGGGAAGCGGGTAATGGAAATCTGGAAAATTGTCCATTCTGGATTGAAACCTTAATGTGCGCCCGCGCTCCCTCTCACACGCACGCCTGCCGTCTTCTTTTAAAAATAAAGAGGAAATTATGAATAGCAAGAAAGATGTAATTTGCGCAAATGAAAAAAAAAGATCTTCTGATCAGATCCTCAGAGAAAGATGAGAGGGAAGTATAATTATTGGGTGCCGCCTGGGTATGTGGCACGCAGCTTCCTGCCGGGTGACCCCGGGCGGGCCGCTGATTCTCACTTGATCCCCACGCAGCCCTGGGGAGGTTGACACTCACCTTGCCTTCCAGATGAGGACGCTGAGGCTCAGAGGCAGGTACACGTGATGCCCACACAGCCTGGCAGCAGCATCAAGCCTGCGTCCCTTGTCACCTGGCTGCTACCAGAAGCTGCCACTGCTTTTCTACCAGCCAAATATTAATATTTATAAAATACAGCCTCCTTGCATATTCCACACACAGGTTTTGGATGCCCAACTCATCAGGAAGGGAGACAATTAATTAAAAAGCTGAGCATAGCCTCCCATGGAAAAAAGGAATAAGGAGCATGGGGGCCATAGGTTGATTAATCCTGGAGTCCAGGGCAGGGGAGTGACGGGAGGCTATGGTTACCCCCCAGGCCATGGATGCAGAGGGCAGCCAGGCATGTCTGGGCCCTGAGAGTAGTTACTTCCCAAAGCTGCTGTTTCCCCTGGAGCATGGGAGCATGGGCTCCAGAGGGCAGAGAAGATCCCTGTGCTTTTGCATTGTAAGTGGGCCGTGGTGCAGTGGTGTGACAGCTGTAGACAGGAACGTGGCCCCTCTGGGATACCCCATAGTGTGATGATTCTCGCCATGGACTCTTCCTTTAAGTCCTTTTTGGGAACTTCTACCCCAGAACCAGTTCATTCCAGTTAAGCTGCAATGCTCCAGACTGGCTATTACCTAGGCCACTCCTCTGCCACCAAGAATTGTATGTCATCATCCCCTTTTGCCTTCTAGTTTCAATTAAAATATGACTTTTGTCATATAATGTTTAGGTAAGGTAAAGCAAGTACAATTTATGTGACCTTTTTTTTAGGTTAGAAAAATCCTTAAAAAACAGGAATCTCTTTGGGTTGTACAGGATGAGCTGGCCTTGAGTGACTGTCCTTGCAACAGCTGGATCATTGCTTCCTACTGAAGCAAAACAGGGGGAGAGAGAGACGAGGCCCAAGAGGAGGCTGCAAATCTAAACAGCCAGATGCTTCATGTCACATGGGCCAGACATCTGATCAAATGCCTGAGGTGACCAGATGTTTGGGTGTCAGCAGAGCACCCACCAGAGGGGAGGCATGACCCAGGCTTCCAGCAGGGCCAGCTCAGCAGCACCTGGTCCTGTCACAGTGGTGAAGCCTTCAAGGGGCTCAGCTTCTGAAGTAGACGGTGCCCCGCCACTGCAGATGGCACCGCAGCAGAGCAGTCAGCTGGGTGTCCCCCTCACCTAGAGGGTCTAGGGTTGGTAAGAGCTGCAGACAGGAGCAGAGCCCCCCTGGGACCCAGCTGCAGGGGCCGCAGACTTCGGGACACCTGGGGGGTCAGGACAGTCTCTGCCCAGGGTCCCAAAGCTCGATGAGGAGCAGCATGAACTCAGCAGGTCCCCTGTGCCTGGCCAGTCCCTCCCAGGTTAGGGCTTTTATTATCAAAATACAGAAAGATCATGTACCATCTAGATTTTATGCATCAGAAATAGCTTTCAGGGTCTTAGAGAGTTCCTCCGATGGAAAGCTGCATGTGTGACTAAGTGGATGTTGCAGGTCCTTGTGCAGGCACCCCACTGCACAGCCCTGTCTCTGTGTGTGTGTGTGTGTGTGTGTGTGTGTGTGCCCGTGCACGCGTGTGCGCGCGTGTGTTCATCGTCTGCAATGCACCTATTCACATTTTATCTGAGAAGTACACACTGAACTCCAAAATGGGAAGGGGGCTTTCCAGCCATTTCCTTCCCCCTCCCTTTTATTATTTGATGTTCTGTATTTTTATAGTATTTCCTTTTATTTTTAGCAATCTTGTGTTGTTTTTTCCATTACTACTTATTCAGACACAAGCTTACAGAAGAATGGGCAGGAGTGAGGATGGTGAGCAGAACACCTGGGTGCCCTTCACCCACCTTTACCTGTCATTAGCACTTGACCCCAACTGCTTCAGCCCTTCCTTGTTTGTGAGAGCCGCTGTCTACATGCGCATTCTTTTCCGATCTGTTTGAGGGTGAGCTACGTGCACCTTGTGTCGTCTGACTTCTCTTACAAAACATGCCCCACAGCATGAATTTGTTTTCTTGCACCTGGTTCGCTTAACCATTTTTCTCAGAAATCATTCCACTCTCAGTACATAGATTGTTGTTCATTCTCGAGGCTGCATGTGCTTATTCACGCTGCCAAAGTTTATTCATCTGCTTTCTTAAGTCATGCATTACTTTTTTTTTCAGGGTAGATACTGGGGATTGAAGCCAGAGATGCTCCACCCCTGAGTCCCAGCCCTTTATTTATTTTTTTGAGAAGGGTCTTGCTAAGTTGCCCAAACTGGCCTTGAACTTGTGATCCTCCTGCCTCAACCCCGAGTTGCTGGAGTACAGGCACGTGGCTCATTACTTAGTTCTGATTAGGATATTTCTACATCTCACCATTAGAAAAATGAGATATCGTGAGGCTCAGTGAAAGTAACTGTTCGATTGGGGTGTCTAGCAGGAGACCCAGAGACAGGGATTGGAGAGGGCTCTCGGGGTCACCTGACTGCAGCCTGATCCACAAGGCTCCAGAACACTGATCAAACCATACAGGTGGTCCCAGCCTAGGCCACGGAGCGACCTCCACCCTACCCCATGTACAATAGTACATTTTGGAAATGTTGAGGAATTTTAAATAATGTAGACCAGCCCCTAGAAGGTCTGCAGTAAATGATAACTATTATTGTTATTCCTTTTGGTTGTTTATTTTGGTAACATTTAATTCACATATCATTCAATTTATCTGTCTTTACAATTCAGTGGTTTTCAGTGTGTTTACAGAGTTGTACATTGAATACCAGAATTCATTTTACAGTATTTCTATTACCTCTTAATCCTGTACCCTGTGGCAGTCACTCCCTGGTTTCCTCCCAAACTCCTCTCCCTCTCCCTGGCTCTAGACTGTCTGTGTGGAGTCATTCATTTTACTGGCCTTTTTGCCTGTTATTTAGTCATTGACTTGGCCTCCCTGTTCCCTTCAACGGGAGGGAGCTTCCGAGAAAAGGGCAGCTCTGGGCTCTTAGCAGTCAATCCTCCCAGCAGCTGGAGGGTGGCTGCCCCAGCCTGCACAGGGGGTGTGGCAGGGATGCCAACAGTGTCCACCATAGTAATATGAAAGGGCTGTGTTAAGTGTCCACCAAGCCATATGAAAGGGCTGTGTTAAGAGTAAGACAGAAGAGTTGTCCAGTACTGTGAAAGAACAGGGGGTAGCAGTTACTTAGAAGTCTATAAAGCAATTGAAAACTAATAAATGATTTAGCAAGGTATAGGTTAATGGCAAAATCAATTGTATTCTTATATACTGTCAGCAGACAGTTGTTAGGGGAAATTGAAAAACAATTGAATTGCCAATGGCACCAGAAGACAGAAAATACCTAGGAAGAACAAATAATGTCTAAAACCTCTACCCTGAAAACTATAAAACACTGATGAAAATAACAAAAGAAGACCTAAGTAAGTGGAAAGATAGACTATGTTCATGGATTGGAAGACTGTTGTTAATTGGCATTTTCCCCAATCTGTAGGTTAAACCAAAATGCCAGCAGCTTCATTTTTTATTGTCAGAGTTGACAAACTGATTTTAAGCAACTGTAATACAAACAGTTGGGTCAAAAACAAACCCCCCCCCATTTTTTTTTCTTCTGGCAGCAATGAGGATTGAACCCCAAGCAATGGGTCTTACGCATGCCGAGCAGATGCTTACCACTGAGCTAGACCCCAGCCCTTGAATTACTCTTTTAAGCGGTAGGACGCTGACACTCTTTAAAGTAGATAAAGAAGTCTGACCGTCAGGCAGTTGCTCTTATTTGTAGAGTAATTGAGCTGCCTTGTGTTCATTACCGTAGTGTTCCTCGTGTGGCAGATAAACTTGTCTCACCCCGTTGGATTGGCATCCTTAGTTTTATAAACTAAATTACAAGTCACTCTGTTGTTTTTATTTTTGAGATGCAGAGAAGCTTCCAGTTTTTGAAGAATCTGGAAATTTTGGCTAAACTTTGATGGACCAAACATAAACTTTTAATGGTATACTTTTCTCCATTGCTGGGGCTGGCCCTCCTTTTGTTCTTGTAAGTAAAGTTTTAGTGGCTCACAGCCTTGTCCACCAGCTTGCATTTCTTCCCACATGACTTACACTCTGTAGAAGCAGAGTTGCATAGCTGGACAGAGCCTGAAAAGAGGAATGACCCTCGGCAGAGGTCTCTGGAAATGTCTGTGAGGCCCCATTCCAGTGCACTGCATGCCAGCCTGGGAGATCAGGGCCAGCAAAAGGCTGAACTGGAAGTGCTGAGATGCTTGGTGCTTAGGGTGGGCAGGAAGGCACACCTGCCCCAGGACCTTCTTAAGTCATTTCCATTTCAGTCAGCTTAGCCCTCTGTGGCCCTGGCCTCCCTTTCCCTGTGTCCCTGCCTCCCGTCCTCCAGCCCAGCTAGAATCCAGACTGAAATCCTAGTGCTTCCACCCATGTGCAGACTTCCACTCTCCTCCCCTGGAAAATGCTCAGAGCCTGGCGACTCTCAACAGGATTGAAAGGCTAGAGAGAATGCAGGTGCTTGGCCGTGACAGGCAGCAGGACTCTGCTTCAGAAGCACACCTGACACCCCTGCTTGCTCCCGGTGTTCCCCAGGCCTGGTGTGTCTGTTTTGCCTCCACTGGGCAGCCATTTCAGTTAAGAGCCCTGACTGGGGCCAGACCCTGGGTTCAGATCCCTTCCCAGCCTCTCACAGGCTCAGATAAGCAAACACGAAAGGTCTCTCAATCTCCATTTCTCATCTGTGAACCTGGGGTAGCACCCATGCCCCCTTCATAGGGAGATTGTGGGGAGTAAATGAGTTAGAAACATGTTCAGTGTCTAGAACAATGCCTGGCAGATCGTGAACACGCTGGTGTTGTTATTACTACATGGTCATGGTCCTGCTTCAGGTCCAGTGAGAGAACTCGAAGAACTGAGGGTACAAACCTCCTCCTGCAGGAAGCCTTCCTTCAGCCCTCAGCACCATGATCGTGGGCACTTTGCACCTCTGACATGATGAACAGGGCACATACTTCTGAGTCAGACTGATCCCGGCACCTATCCTAGCTGTGTGACCCAGTAAGTCACCTAACCTCTCTGAGCATCATGCCTTCATCCGTGTTATGTTGATAAGTGACATATTGCACATGCCCAGTGCTCAGCTCATCAGTGATGTTCAGCAAATAAAGCACTCTGAAATCTTTTGTCCCTTTCTGCCTACTGTTATGCAGAGCTCTTTCCATCACTCCCAGGCTACAGACCTTGAGTTTTTTGCTTTGTTTTGTTTTGTTTTGTTTTGTTTTGTTTTGTTTTGTTTTGTTTTTTGGTACCGGGGATTGAATGCAGAGGCTCCTGACCACTGAGCCTCATCCCCAGCGCAACCTTGAGCTCCGGGTTGCTGGGAATGGTTGATCTCGCTGCCCTGCTGCACTCTACTCACCTTGACACTGAGGACAGCCTCCTGCCTCCCCCACAGAACCTGCAGTGCCCTTCCTCCCTGCACACTCCCAGAGGTCCCAGCCACAGGCCGCTGGGCTCCAGGAAAGGCCAGAGCAGGGAGACAAATGAGAGCAGTTCCTGGAGTGAAGAGCCCCCGATGGGCAACTCCAGCCCTGCCCAGCGCAGCCGAGAGGATCTCACCTTGGCGTTCTGAGCCTCCCACACTGAGAGCACCCGCCCCTGCCCTGCCTCAGGGCCATGGCTGGCCACTGCACCCTGCCTCCCTGCTGAGCAGCCGGACTCCCCTTCCCACTTTCTATAGGGTCACACCCAAATTCTCTTTTTCACTTCCCTTCTCTCTCTCTTTCTCTTTCTCTTTAAATGAGTCATGTTTTTCCTTACCCCTGAGGCAGAATAAATTGAGTGCAACTAATGATTTACAACACAATTCTTGCTGCTGCAGCCCGGCAGTGTCAAGATGCATAGCATTTCCGAAAACGTACTCATGCCAGATAAAAATAAAAGGTGTCTGGTTAAAGCTTGCTTACATTCTCCAGGTCCAGGTCAGTTTTTCACATCAGATTTGTACTGAGTTGCATTCAATTTCTTGATTGATTTGAACCAACGGTCTGATATTAGAATATTAAATTATACGGAGATTATAACCCAATCCTCTGACTGATTGAAACGAGTTTGAATCAAGGCAGCTTAAAAATGGCATTTCGGTATCTTTCTGACATGATACCATGAAGAAATAAATATGAAGCTGATGCCGTGGAAAGCCCTCCCCTGCGGACGCAGCGGCTGTCTTTGCTGGAAATTCTCCTGGCAGTAATGTGAGATGTTTGTCATCTCCTTACCGCGGTTCATAATTCAAAGACAATCTATCTGTAATACTCAATTACAGAACCACAGAGGCATGTCGGCCACAGATGACCGATCAACGGCCCAAATGGAAATTCTGCTCAGTGGCTGAAAACACCACTAAAATCCGTCCCCGTCAGGGAGGCCGCGATTGATTAACACGTCCTGCCCTCCATCGGTCATGAGTCAGCGCTTCCCTCCCAGAGCCAGTAGAAAACCGAGGTGGTGAAGCTTCTTATTGAGCCAGGCCCCCGACTGGGAGGCACAGGAGCATAGCCTGGGCAAAGGCCTGCCTGTTGCTCCACTCGGATGCCAGGCTGCACCGGGGCCCCACTGCGGGAGTGAGAAGCTGGTACTGCCCTGTGAAGCCTCCTGGGGAGGACGGGTTGTTGGCACATTTCTGCCGCCCTCCAGACCTCTGGCACCCTTAAGAGCATTGTCATTATTCGTCTTGTAGATGAGGAAACAGTTGCTCTCAAGGTCAGAAATGTGCCCAAGGTCTGAAAACAGACCAGAGCCTGAGTCTGCAAGGCCGATCAAAGGCAAGGCTCCTGACATCCCGATACCCAGGTTCTGGTCCTGCCTGCACTGTTGGCTAGCTGCGGGGCTTTGTATTGGTTTCTGAGCTTCTGTGGGCCTCGGTTTTCTTGCCTACACAGTGCGGATGATGTTAGTCCTTGAGACCAGCCAAGGTATGTTGGGAGGATGCAGTGGGATGAAGGATGGAGAGGATGCTGTGTCCCGCATGACACAGGATGTAGCTGCTGCTCTGCTCCATCCAGTCATTTGTGGTCCACTTTGCCTGGGAACCTGACCTTCCTGGAGGCTAGATGAGGAGAACACGTTCAGGTTCAAAACTCCCAGGCTTTCCAGAATGTTAGAGATAGACCCAGAAACTCACCTCACCATATGCTCATGAGGCTTCCCCAGACCTGGTTCCAACCCAAGAAGAAGCTCCTTCACTCCTCCACACAACGCCACGTCCGTTATAATTGGGTTTTCGCTGGACCAGCCAGGACCATTCCAGAACCTTGAAAGTAGCCCCAGAGTCCATGAGAATGGAGGTTTCAGTCTTCCACCTTTTGAGACTAACCTCAGCCTTCAGCCTGACCATTCCTTTGTAAGCCTATCATGTGGTCATTGCTTGATTTCTCATATGGGACCCCAAAATGTTAGTTCCTTGTGTAGCGAGGAGAACTCTCTTTGAAGATGCAGAAAGGTTTGAGCAACTGTGCTGCTTCCTGGCAGCTTCACCCCGCCCTCCTCGGGCACACTTGCTACCCTGCGGATCCTCATCTGGCCATGTTTTCTGTGTCTTAGGACCTAACAAGTGGTGAGCCTAAGAGGAAGAGGGCAGGCATGCCCTTGCAGAGCAGCGCAACAGTCCAGGGTCCAGGGAGCTCTGTCCAGGCCGTTCCTTGGCCACCTGGCCAGTCACCACTAATGCTCCATCTCCCCAGTGCCAGTGAGCACTGCACGAAATTAAAATGAGTTTTTGCAGCTAATTCTTCCTAATGTGCACTTATTTTAAAATTGTCAGACATTCTTTCCAAAATAGTGCAGTTTACAACTATGAGTTAGGCATAAAGAGACAAATTTCAATAAACATAATTTAGCATACAAAAAAATACTTACTGTGGGGAGCCGTCCTTATCTAGCAGAATCAGACGAGGCTGAGCCATGGGACACAGGCCTGACTCCCAGGAACTGGCAACTATGGGGGACTGTCCCAGATTGCTGGGGAGTATGCGGTGCTGTGTGGGAGTGGTTCCCCACTCTGGTTATATGATAGTTTCCATCAGCAATGGCTCCCCTAACTCCACCCTGTCCTGTCCATCACAGAAGAAGCCCCTCCCAGTCTTGGTCCCCTTACCTGTGTGACTATAAATAACGGAGTGATGTGGTTAGTCTGGTGTGGCCCGACCCTTCACACCCCCTCTAATTTGAAGAGTATTGGCTCCTGAGTGTTTATTGTTAGGTAAGTTTATGGGTAATTGATTAATGATTTATAGCCAGCACCTTCCTCCTGCAGTTAACCCTTTCCTCATCCACGAGGGACGTGGCTGAAACCCCAGCAACTAACGCCAAGTGTCTTCTATCCAGCCACTCAGACCTCCCTGGGTGTGTCATCTCACTCCCACTGGGGCCTCTGAGGACATGAGCTGTGAGGCTTTGACACCTCAGGAAGGCTACCAAGGAAGCAGTCGTTTACACACACACGCACGCACACACACCCTGTGCAATCAGGAGCTGTTCTTCTGTGGCAGGGACTCATGGGGTGCCCACCCAGCAGTTTCAGCTGCACCTTTGAACCGCACAGCTCAGGCCCTGTGTGGCGTGCCTGCATATCCCTTTCCTGGGTCCCCCTGGCTGCCCCTGTCTGTTCATGTCTCCTCCATGTTCTGTTCCTGCTCGTTGATCAACTTGTGATCACAGTCAGCAATACGGTAATAAAACCAAGTGGTGCCCCTTGCTGCGCTCCCCCTTCCACTGGAGGCACAGGCGCATGCCTGCACCCTCTTGCATAGACATTGTCTTTATTTTGAAACAGGAACACACTTTTTTTTTGCAGCTTGCTATTCATGCATATCATCACTGGTGCCTTGCAGTGCCAGTGCATTGACTCTCTTCTTTAAAAATATGATAATCTCCCCGTGTCTGGAGTTTTGTTTTCCGCAGTTCTTAGTTACCTAGGGTAAGCCTCAGTCTGAAATATGAAATGGAAAATTCCAGGAGTAAACAATACAGAAGTTTTAATTTCCTGCTGTCCTGAGTAGCATGATGAAATCTCGCCCGGCACTCCTGCTCTGTCCCACCCTGGATGTGAATTGTCCCTTTTTTCAGTATTCTCACTACACATGCCGCCTGCACATTAGCCCCTAGTGGACTTCCCAGCTCTGAGCTCAGCTGTTCTGGTCTCTCAGTGCTGATGCTCAGGTGGCCACCATGTGCAAGGAGGCAAAGGGGACACCAGGACATGAGCATGCAGGGACAAACGGTGGCTCTGGCTCCACATGGCAGTGCTGCAGGGCGCGTGGGGGATGCCGGTTGTGTGTAGAGCTCAGCTTCGGGCACCCACTGGGGGTCCTGGGATGCCCATGGGGCACTGTGATAATCAGCAGTGTCCCCTCAGCCAGCTTCACAGACAGTGTCAGTGAACGCAGTCCTGGGTGTTTGTGCCGCAGACTCGACCCACGCGTCTCTGGGCTCCTCTCGGGGATTTCTGAAGGGTAAATCCCCATGAGATGATTTTGCTGGGTGAAGGGAGCACGGCAGAACAGGAGGTGGTATTGCCACCATGCCCCCTGGAGTGGGTTGCGGCTAGTAAGTGGGGACAGCTTCTCCCCACCCTGATGCTTCAAGCCACCTTCCCCAGCACCCGTAGCATTGCCCCTCCATGCCGCACATCCACACCTGCCCTCAGGTGAGTCCCCCATCCCGTGGCCCACGAGGCTGCAGCTCTGTCTCAGGTCTCCTGCTAACAGGGCGAGAGCGGCAAGCCTTTCAGACAGCTCCCCTCGGGCCTCTCCCTGTCTCCTCTCACTCTCCTCCTTTCTCCTTTCCTTTCTCCCTGGTCATTTTGTCTTTTTTAACCAACATTCTCAATCTCTTGTCTCCTTCATTGTTCCAGAGTGGACCTTGTGAAAATTCTTCAATCCTAGAACAGAAAGGACATAAGACAAAAACAAAGGGCCTCTGATTGTGGACTTGGGTTTTCCATATTGATTCATCCCTCAGAAAGCATGCACCGTCCTAGCATAAGCTATTCATAAGCAGGGGGACACAGGGGGTGGGGGTGATGCAACTTTCATTTAAATCTGAAGTTGTTCTGTTTTTCAAACTTAATTCTTAACAGCCTGGTTAGATTACATTTGGGCCTCATGTCTCCTTAGGCTCCTGCTGGCTGAGCTTCTCAGCTTCCTTGTATTTGATGGTGACCCTGATGTTGGAGGGGTACTGGTCAGGTGTTTCATAGGCTGTCTCTCTGGAATTTTCTGTTTTTCTGGTGACTCAACTGGAGTGGTGGGCTCACAGGAGGAGGACCACAGAGGTGGGCTGCTACTGCTGGTGTCGTCCAAATTCTCCACTTAGGTGCTTCTTTTTTAACCCCTCTCTGTACTGTTCTCGTTGAGAGGAAATCAGCACACAGCCCACTCTGGGGGTGAGGAGCTAGGCTTTCCTCCTGGAGGGAGCAGTGTCTCCATAAGGCATTTGCCTTTCCACATGGGAGTTGGTTTCTCTTTCTCCCACTTATTTATTCATTCATTTGTATCAAGATGGACTTGTGGAGTTTTTTAATACTTTGGGTTGTGATTCAATCCTAATGTGTCTTTGTTAATGTGACTGTTAAGCCTGGACTGTTGGCTGCTCTTTCTCTGCTTACTGTGTCCCTTTGACTCTCCCCAGCATTGTGGGGTGTGGGTCTTGAGCACTTTGTGCTAACTGGCAGCTGGCTCATCTTGTGTGTTTCCTGCCCAGGTCCTGTCACCAGCCCAGAGTTCCTTTTACTGGAGAGCAGCCACAGCAGCCAGGATCTGAGTGCTCGGTATGCACACAGCCCTGTGTCCTTGCTTCCCAGGGTCTTAGTAGACAGCAAGGAAGTGGGTGTCTGGATCCCAGCCTGTGCTTATAGACTTCTGTAAATGTTCCCGTGCGCAGCCGTCTGCGCTGACATTCAGCCAAACATGAATCTATACTGATGTTTCCAACTCTAATCCATGGCCACATGGGTCATTTTAGCCTCCTCTCCCATAAATTCTTTTTGCATTTTTTTATTGAACTATAACCCACATGCCATAAAATTTACCCTCTTAAATTCAGTGGTTTCAACATATTCACAAGGTTATGTAACCATCACCACTATCTAACTGCAGGCCATTTTTACCATTTCATAAGGAGACTCCCTGCTCCTTAGCAGTCATTCCCCACTTCTCCCAGCCTCTGGCAGCAGCAGTCTAACTACTGCCTCTATGAATTTGCCTGATCTGGACCTCTAAGTGGGATCATGTGTTCTGTGGCCTTTCATGTCTGGCTTCTTTCATTTAGCGTGGTGTTTCCAAGGTTCCCCACGTGGTGGCAGGTGGCAGTTCTCCATTTCCTTTGATAGCTGAGTACTGATCCATGGTATGGACAGAGCACTTTCGTTTATGCATCATCATTTAGTGGACATGTAGTCTGCTTCCACTTGTTAGCCATTTACTGCTGCTGTGAACTTACATACGAGTTCTTACATAGACATATTTACTGTTTCTCTTGGGTGTGTGCCTAGGCGTGAAACACTGCATTGTGGTAACTATGTACTTCACATTTTGAGGAACTGCCAGAGTGTTTCCAAAACAGCTGTGCCATTTTCCATTCCCACCAGCATTATACAAGGGTCCTGATTTCTCCAAAGCCATGTGAAGTCTTGCTTTCTATCTGTCCTGTAGGCGTCCTAATGGTAGAAAGTGGTTATCTCATTGTGGTTTTGATTTGCGTTTCCTTATTAAGTGTCTTGAGTGTCTTTTCATGTGCTTACTGGCCATTTGTATATCTTTTTTAGAAAAATATCTGTTGAAATCCTCTGCCCATTTCTTAATTGGATTGTCTTTCTAGCATCGAGTCATAAGACTTTCATATTTTCTAGACATATCAGATTCTTATGAGTTGCAGATAATCTCTCCTATTCCTTCATTGTCTTCTTTCTTTCTCCCTTTCTTTGATAACATTTTTTGAATCACAAAAGTTTTTAATTTTGACAAAAATATAATATATTTACTAATTTAGGTCAATTTAGCCAATTGACCTAAATTGAGCTAATAATGTGGTTGCCTATGCACAAGCATTTTTGAGAATATGACTATACATTTTTCCTAGCAAATTACCAAATTCTTCAGTATTTTCTTCTAAAGATGACATTCTATATCTTTAATTTTCCTTTAAACTTTCCATCTTGACCTTGTCATTTGAGTTTTACGTTCACTTTTTAATATTAAATAAATAGGGATTTTAAAAAAAATCAGTAGTTAAATCAGTTTGCCAAAATATTTTATTAGGATTAACTCCTTGTGTTTTAATACTTCACCCTTTCCTCTGCTGAAATAGATTCTTAATAATTCTTTTAGTGATGATTTCGGAGTATTGAACTTTATATTTCTGAACATATCCTTATTTTGCCCTCAAACTTAAATGATGTTAGCTGGGTATGAAATTTAAGGTTCACAGTTATTTGCCCTGAGCAATTTGAAGCTATTACTCCTTTATTCCATCATCGCTGCTCTCTAATTGCCATTCTTGTGTAATATTTTCACTGTGACGTCTTTTTAAGGCTCTTGTTTTTCTCTTTGATGTGCCATGATTTTACCACATTATATTATCAATATGAAATAATTTCTATGTCTCCTACCTAGTACTTTTTTATCTGAGGACCCATGTGTTTCTCCCTTCTGGAAAATTCTCTGCTGTTATTTCTTCAAATTCTTCTCACTCTTATTTTCTCCTTTCTCTTTTCCCAATTCCACTAACTCATCTCCTGATACCTTGTCCCTCTCATCAAGTTTTTGAACTGCTGTTCACACTGCTTGTGTCTGGGCTCTGTGTTGTCTTCCAGCTCATTTCCCCTATTCTCACTTTTAGTTCACTGATTTTCCTCTTTGACTAGTGTCCAGTCTAGAACTTGTCCCATTTATTGAGGGTTGTTTTTATTTTGAATTTTAATGGGTCTCTTTTATGTCCACCATTTAAACAATTTTATTGCCTGGTGTCCTCATTCAGTTTACACCGGTTTTGTTTCATAACATTTTCTTTTTATGGGTATTAGTCATTTATTAAGGATTCTTGGACATCAACATACTGATTTTAAATACTTGACTGACAGATTCGTGTAATTAATTTCATATGAAGTTCATGATGGAGGAGTTTATGTTATGGATTGTCGTGTTTAGCATGAGATTTCTCCATAGGTGGCAGGATGTTTTATTGCAGGTTTAATTTGAGGAACAGGTATTCTTCTTTTGTTTGGTTTTGGGGTTTTTTGTTGTTGTTCTTTAGGGTTTTCTGTTTGTTTTTCTCTCTCGCTTGACTAACGTCTCCGTGTCTGGTGGTTTTGGTGACATCCACCCAGACTCATGATGGATGTGTAGGACCCACTGGGATATCAAAGAGCCGTGGGTCCCTTCCTAGCCGCCAGCCTGTGTCTGCCCTTCCTCTAGACCCTCGGGTGGTGGCGAGCCCTCGCCCAGTGGTTGTCAGAGTCACCTCCTGCAGCTTATTAGAACTGATTATTAGTTTTGTGTGTGGAGGGGTTGGACCTGGGGCCAACCATGCTGACATGTGCTCTACCACTGAGCTGCATCCCCAGTCCCGAGACTATTAGATCTAAGGGATTTTGCAAACTGGTTGCTGAACAGCTTTTAACTTAAGATTAAATTATTGAACTTCTCCATTAAATTGTAATTAGCCCTCTGAATATAACCAACCACAGATCAAAAAAATATTTTTAAAAACTTATATCTATGCCAAACATACAGACTCTCTTTCTCATCATCCTCCTGCAAACGATGCAGCGTAACTATTTACGTAGTATTTGCCCTGTGCTGGGCGTCACCGCAGAAGCTCCAGGGTACACAGGAGGAAGTGTCGGTGATACAGACACCACGCCGCTCTGTGCCAGGGACCTGAGCATCCTGGATATTGGTGTCTGTGGGGGATCCTGGAACCAAGCCCCATGGATATTGGGGGATCCCTGTAGATTAAAAGGCAAAGGTAATGGATACTCAGAGCTCACCACACACTCTAGTTCTTTCACTGCGTATGACTTGTCTCTGCTGCCAAGGCTGTCGATGGCTCCCGTGCTGCGTGGTGGAGACAATGGTGCCCTGCTGAGCATCTGTCCTCCCCACCCCAGTTCAAGTTGGCGACCTAACACCAGCCATGACCCAGAGTGTAATTCGCAGGCCTCCCCCACTCCATAGCTTGTGAAGCACCGGCCAGCTCTGCACTGCCCCGTCCCCAGCGGGGGCCTGTCCTTCCACCTCCTGTGAGCGGAGTGCCCTCACCAGCCCGCATCAAGCAGAGGGCGTCCGTCATCCCCATCTCACAAAGATGCTGTCCATCTGTGACTTTTAAGACCTCAATCCGTGCTGGCTTTGTCCCCTCGGGCTTCGCCTTCTGTGCAGCTATTGGTGTGTCACTGCACCTGCTCACGTCCTTTGGCTTTCTTACTTTTGATCTGTCATGGCTGTAAGTTAGGAGTAGGGGAGGGACATCAGATACTAAACATGCTCTGCTCTCTCGATTAGAACTTGATAATCGGCAAGCGCGCTGCCACTGAGCTCCCCAGCCGGGAGCCTTATGCCCAGAGAGCCACCGTTGAGTGGACGTCAACCCGAGTGTTTTCTTCCCTCCTTTTCCTCTTTCCAGAGTCACTCACTGCATCTTTCTTCTCTCCTCTCGTTTGTTCTTGTCCTAATTATAGTCAACTTATTAATAATACATTGTTTGTATGAATTACCCTTGAAAAGATCCCGGGTGTCACGTACGCTGCTTTTTAAATTACACGTAACATCATGCACTTAATATAACGAGGTATTGTTCACAGAATGAAATGCTGGAGTCCCCACAGGACCCCTGGGACTCCCGGGCCCCCTGATGTCCTTCCCTTCCTTGCAGGTGTCAGCGCTGTGTTCTCAGGCCACTACCACAGGAATGCTGGGGGCACCTACAAGAACCTGGACATGGTGGTGTCGTCCGCCATTGGCTGCCAACTGGGCACAGACACCCATGGGCTCCGAGTCGTGGTTGTCACTGCTGAGAAAATCGTTCACCGGTACTACAGCCTCGATGAGCTGAGCGAGAAGGGGATCGAGGACGACCTCATGGAGCTGATGAAGCAGCAGTGAGCCGCCTGGGCGGTCTGTCCACCTTCCTCTTCCAGGAGGTTGATTTTGTTTTGTTTTTGCCAGAGACAATAGCACACAAGCAGCCCCTGCTGGATGTGGAAATGGACCAGGCCGGGCTGTGAATTTACATCCTTGGCATAAACCAGGGAGCGGGAGCCCATTCTAAATTACATTAAAATAGAGCTGCCTTCCCTTGAAAAGGAGAGAGGGAGCCTGGAAATAATTTTTAGTTATTATGACATTAGGCTGTCTCTGGGCGTTAGTGTAAATTCTCCTAATGGTGTATTTCTCAGCTCTGCTTTTGGATTAGATTGTTTCTGGCTGCGTCTGATCGATGTTTACCTATTGACCTCAGTCCCAACTTGATATTCACATGTGATCTTTGATAATTCCTTGAACAAACTGCATCTGATTATATTAAATTGTGGTCATGACTCCCCAAAATGCTAGGCAAAGCAAAGGTCATCTTCTTCCCTTCCTAGCAAAACAAATAGCTGCCTCTCCTGTTATGAGCCACACGGACTTCTTTTAACAAGAAGCCGAGTAGCCCCCACTCGCTGTTAAATTCTAAGACTTCTGGTATTGCTGATGGTAGAACCTGAAAACAGTCAGAACACATCACAGGACTTGAATCTGTCTCCCTGGTGGCCACAGGCTAATACGTTGGCCATTTGTGAAACTCATCCAGAGGGCTGACTCCGAGGCGTGCGAGGTCACTCCACAGCCCCTGTTGTTCCTCCACCTTCACACTCCAGTGTTGCAGTGGGTCTGCAGGTGGGTGTTCTCGTGGGACCCAATGCCCCTCCATTAATGAGCCTCCTAATTGCATCTGCCTCAACAGAAAAAGGGAATTGATGCAGAGATCTCAGAAGAAACAAACCAGAAGTTCTGGTGGGGCCAGGACATGCATCCAACCACTGCCTTGACCCTGACTTTGTGCACGAGGAGCACACCCCTGACTGAAGAGCCGGTGCCTAAAGTGAGCCTGCTTTTCAGGTCATCTGCTCTGCTGCATCTTTCACTGCTCCTGGCCACTGTGTACCTTCACCCACGTGTCCTTTCTCAGCAGTTGTCCTTGTAGACACCTAACCACATACTCTGAATCCTGCCAGGGAAATTTTACAATATTATGCAATAGCATTTAGCAATCCTGAACTAACTTTAAAAACTGGTTACAGATGAACTGCAAAGTCCATTAAATTAAAAAACTTTCCTGTTAAAAAGTTTTAGTCAATGTAGCAAAACTGTGAGAAATTAAATAGAAAGATAATTGGATATGTAAATTCATAAGGAACAAAAGACGTGAAGTTAATTATACCACACATTGGTGACACACCATAGCTCATTGTTATTCAGCACAGGAAAATTAAAAAATGTTCAAAACTGCAATGCTCTTGTAGAGTTTTGCTGCGTTCTTGTTTTGTGTTCATTTTTCTTTACGACAGGCATGGATAGAAGGTCGGAAGGTGAGTTCAATCCAGGACATAACTAGTAAGCCACTAGTTTGAGACCTGGGGCCTGGGAACTCTTGGACCATATGTATAGCACTTGACTCCCCAGGAGAAATGGGAAGAGTTTGATCACAGTGGACTGAGGGTACTGTCTGTCCTGTTCCCCATGCTGATTTGGGAAAACATATGGAAGTAATTTAAAGTAATGGACATGCAACTTAGTAAATCCCCATCCCCCAAAATTGGATAAGTGAAAGAACTGGTTCAGAACACCCCACGCACATGCTAAGTAAGAGGAGTACTATGAAACTCCCCCCGTCTTTTGAGTGACGAGACCACGAGTGCCACCGTGTGAGGGTTCATCCTGAAGTCAGGAACAGTCCCTGTGGACACGCACATGTCCATGCATCACTCAGATAATGGACCATCAGCTCACTTACGGTTCCATTTTCTTTAAAAATGAAGAGAGAACAGTATGAAAAGAAAAACCAAGTACCTTGTCCTGTGAAAAATAATGAGAGATTGACAAGTTCAAGTGCTGTGGTTTTGAGTGTTGTTTCAGGTGCTCTGGCTCAGAAAGGTGGATCGTGCCGCCAAGGTCACCCAGCTCAGCAGTGGGAACAGAAGGACCGGGATGCAGGCAGTCCACATCTCCAGCCCGAGCTCCTTCACTACCCTCTCCTTGGAAAATGCTTTTCACAGCTGGGCGGTTGTCACCAGCTCCGCTCTGGCCACACACCACAGAAGGTACCTTTGACCACTTTTCCTGAGCAGGAATCCAGTGTCAGCCAGAGGCCTGGACTTCACACTGGGGTTTGCAGAGCCCAGATGAGGTCCAGAAGCCCCTTCCCTGGTTGCACCAGGTTCAGGGTGGCTGAGCCTGTACAAGGAACACATGGTCCAGGCAGAGAATTTTGCCAGAGGAGACAACTGAACCATAGTGGGTCGCAGGACATAGCTCCGTCCACAGTGGCAAGTGTCTACCCAGTGCTGCTTCACTCCTCACTCTGCTTTGGATCTGAATGTGGTTTGTCCCAAAAGGTTCATGATTGGAAGCTTGACTTCCAGTCTGGTGACATGAGGAGGTGGAGACCGTTAAGAGGCAGGGCCTAGTGGGAGTCCCTGGGTCACTGGGGGTGTGCCTTTGGAATAGTGTTTCTCCTGAGGGTCCCCTTCACTCTCTGGCTTTCTGTCTCTCCATGTGATCTTGCCCTCTCCTTTGCTCTGGCTACTGGGATGCCATCTGCCACGAGGCCCTCACCAGAGCTAAGCCGATGTCACCAGGCTGATGCCTGTTCCTTTGGATCCCAGAACTGTTAGCTAATAGACCTCTTTTTCATAGAGCACCCAGCCTCAGGTATTCCATTCTGATCATGGAAACAGGCCAATACCCTTTGTTTATCTTTCCCACCCCAATTAGGGAACTCCAGCTCTCTCCACTTCCAGCCACTTACTTTAATTGTGAAAATCAAAGGTCTGCTAAAGGGGGAGGGTTATTTAAGACAATCTCAGATTGGATCATCAAGACCCAGTGAGCATGTGAACGAGGTGCAGTGACGACCACCTACTGCATTTACTTTATTTATATTTATTTATTTTGGTATCGAGGATTGAACCCAGGGGCACTTTACCATTGAGCCACATCCCCAGCCCTTTTTATTTTTCATTTTGAAGCAGGGTCTTGCTAAGTTGCTTAGGGTCTTGCTAAGTTGCTGAGCCTGACCTTGAACTGAAATCCTCTTGCCTCATCCTCCGGAGTAGCTGGGATTACAACCATGCCCCTGCACACCCAACTGCATTTACTTTTTACAGATAAGTTCTACTGTCCTGTCATGTTTCTCCTAAGGCTGGGGAAAAGAAGACTCTGAAATCTAGTAAACTATGTAACCAGCGAGTGGACACGGCATCCTCTGTTGTGATTTTCCATGTTATGAGATTGTCAGGCACTGACAGAGGTACAAAGCAAACACTGGTTTTAAAGCTGGATAAATGAATATGGAACATTTGCCTCATATAGCTGTAAAAGACGCTGAGATGTATGCAGCTGTAGAAGCCGTATAAACAATAATAGAGTTTAATATTGTAGCCTGCCTCCTGACGCAAAGTCTTTGGAGAAAAGATAGCCAAAACATCGTGTGCCTCTACGGGAGCTCCTCATATATATTCTGCAAGTCGTGTCTCACACAGCTCGATGCAGTCACAAAATTAACTAGCAATATTGTATTGGGGGGCTAGTGATAAATCGCCAAGGCACATTCTATTAAAAGCCTTCCGTAACAGACACCAGAGACCACTTATTCACATAACCTTAGCCGTTTGGGTTGTACATGGACGAGATGGTATTTGACAGGTAGTATTTCTGTACATGTCATAAAATACTGTCTTATATCACTGAAGAGGTGTGTGTGTGTGTGTGTGTGTGTGTGTGTGTATGAAAAATGGCGATTCCGTTCTCATAATAATGACTTAGAGCATTTTTATAGGAAATACTTAATTATTTTTTCTCCAGTAGATTTTTATTTCCTTTTTAGAAAAACAACAATTTCTTACACACAAACACATACAAATTGGATTTTTCCCTTAGGTTTTGTCTATGTAAATAAGCTTGATTGAATAATGGTGCTGCCCTTCCTCATTCTGTTCTGGCAGTTGTCTTGAACTGAAGTCAGCTCCTCATTTTGGGGCCCTCTGCACCACACTAGAACAAAGTCCTTGCTGTGACTCACAGGGCCACTCAGGCTGCCCCCTGCCTGCCTCTCAAGTCTCGTCTCCTGCCACTTTTGCAGCCTCTGCACCTGCCGCTCCCTCGGATGGGCCCTGGCTGCTCATCACCATGTTGATCCCAGGTCACCCCTTCCCACACCATCCAGTCGGAGCCCTCCCCCTCGTCCCCCGGCACCCCATGCCCATCTCCTTGTCTGTCTGCTTCACACCGCATGCACTGAGAAAGATGCTTGTGCAGTGATCTTTGAAGGTGACCTTGACCAGGAAGCCAGCTCCAGTCACCAGGGACCAAGTCTGTGCCGTTGGCCTCCGCCTTCCCAATGCCTAGCGCATGCCTGAGGGCAGAGGGGGTCACCACCAAACACTGGGCAACCATGGTGGGGTAAAGTGAGTACACAGCCGTGTGACATGCACCACACGCAGTTATCAACGGGAGCCCTCAGTGTCAGGGAGGAAGAAAGGTCAGGGCCAAGTTCCTGAGCTGTGTATAACACCAAGTATCCCTTATCTGATGTACTTGGACCAGAAGTGTTTCAGAGTTCAGTTTTTTTGTTGAGTTTGGAATATTTGCATAGACTTTACTGGTTGATCATCTCTAATCCAAAAACCCAAACTTTGAAGTTTTGAATTTTGGAGCGTTGTGAATTTGGGGTTTTGAGATTTGAGATGCCTAACCTATAGTTCTTTGGGGACTGTCATCAAAGTTGGGTATTTTTAATAGATCAATAAATTATTAACGGTATCGCTATCTTTGATTCTCTGTTCACAGTGATGAAACTGGGGAAATAAACATAAATATCCTTGACTCCTAATAATCCTAAGCCTGGTTCACTGAATGAGTGCTGTGAACCAGAAAAGCAGGAGAGCCGGGGACAGGCTGACTCCAGAATAAGGTAACCTGGAGCTAGGAAAAGAAGGAGCATGTATTTGGGGTGCTGCCCAGAGACGTTACAGGGGTGAATAAGGTTCTTGGGTAAATTAGCACTGCCAGAGACTCGCAGACAATGCCATGACGCAGAATGTCTCTTTTGGGCAGAAGAGGAGAAAAGGGGAAGCCACGGAAGTGAAGGGGAATCTGAAAACCTCTGGTTCAATGATACTTCATCCCTGGGCTCAACCCTAGAACCAAAAGTGACAATAACATAACATTACATGTAATAATAGGTACCTATAATACTGCTGCCTGGATAGAGGAGATCCTGCCATTTGCCACAACACGGATGGAACCGAAAGACACTACACTAAGTGAGATAAGCCAGGCAGGAAGAAAAATGTTTCATGATCTCACTTATATGTGAAAGATGAAAAAGGTCAAATATAGAATAAAACTGGTTCCCAGGGTCAGGGTGGGGCAGGGAGGCAATGGGGAATTTGGTCAAAAGATATAAAGTAGTAAATAGGCAGGATGAACAGGGTGAAAGACCTAATGTAGGACACGAGGACGTGATTAATAATAGTGCACCGTGCTGAGGATTTTGCTAAGTGAGTATTTTATCTGTTCTTGCCACAGGGTGGGCAGTGGGTATGTGAGATGATGTGTTAATTTGTTTTACTTTAGTAAACATGTTTATTATATATGTGTTTTATAGCATCAAATTGTATACCTTAAATACCAGGGAGGATAAAGTTTTCAGCAAATCCTGCCATTGCTTAGACCAAAGAAACTAGAGAATGAAGCCCAGGTCACCGGAGAGTGAGTGAGGAATCCCAGAGGGCAGAGGCTGGGGATGAAAATCCCCTGATTTTGCACAGGAACTTCCCACTAATCTCTGGCTTACTCCAAGGCATGCCTGTGCAAACAATCGAGGCAGTAAGAGCTTGAAGAACTGGGTCAAGATTTGACCACTGCCCAGAGCCAGCAAGAGCTTACATGTAGTTCAGGTCTAGTCAAGCCAATCTCGTGCAGCAGAAACCACAGCGCTCTTCAGAAGAATCCAACAGAACCCAGATTCTACACAGGGTAACACGCACAACGCCCAGGACCTCAAATTGCTTGACATGCCAAAGCAGAAAAGGAACCAAAATGGGAGTAACTCTCAAAAGAAAAACAGTCAACCCCAAGATGCCCCAAAAGTTGGAATTAGTTTACTCTAGGTCAGTAAAGCATCTACTGTGATAATGTTGATAAAGTAAAATACGCTTAACATGAAAAGAACACATCTCTCATCTGAGCAATCAGACATGTAAAAATAATCAAATAGAAATTTTAAAATTGAAAAAAAACAGAATTATAAAATTTTTAAATTTACTCAATGAGTTAAATAGAATAATAGGAAGGAGAAGCGTCAGTGAATATGAAGATAAGATTAATAGAAATTATCCATTCTAGTGACAAAGAGAAAAGGGATTGGAAGAATAATTAGCAAAATCTCAGGGACCTTTGGGACAATGTCATAGGTCTAATATGAGGTCGTGTAAGTCCCTGAAAGGGAAGAATGAGGCAGTAAAAAACATTTGTTGAAGTTGTAGCCAACAATTTTCCATTTGGGGTAAATAATAAAAAGTTACAAATTCCAGATGCTCAACAACAACAAAACAAAATATGAACCCTAGAACGAAATACTTCATTAATGGTTTTTCTTCTCCAGATCTCCATATAGAATTCCACATAACTTATGTAGACCCTGTCCCCTCAGAGAGCCTGACTCCCTACCCCAGAAGTGTGGGCTGCACATAATGATTTGCTTCTAAAACACAAGGGCATGGAAGAGAGGGAAGCTTCCCCAGAGACCCTGATGACTGCTGGCTGGGCATCTGGTTAACAGCGTCAGCGGTAGGTCATGTCCACAGCACATCCTTTGACATGACAGAATGAGAAGGGCATTTCACCTTCGTGAGCTTCCTTCCACTGTCAATTATGAGGTGCAAAAAATTCAAACAAACCCAAATCAAGATACATTCTACCAAAATACTTGTCCTCAAAGTTGTTAAATACATTAAAAACAAAGTCTGAGAGGCTGTCACAGACTGAAGGAGACCACGGAGTCATGTACTGTGGTGTCGTGCGTGGGAGCCTGGAAAGGAGAAAGGACGATTTAGGATGAAAGGAGATTAGGCAGTAATAATGTAGTATTGTTGGCTCCCTGGTGGTGACAGATATTGTGTAAGACATTAACAAAAACTGGGGAAGGGGTCAGGGGTCTTACTATCTTTGCAATTTTCCTGTAAATCAAAACTATTCTAAAATTCATTGTTTTAATAAAAATGATTTTTAAAGTAACAAAAAAATGGTCTTGCTTCTCAAAGATGGTGTTAAGAAAATAGCGAACCACAGGCTGGGAAGCATATATTTGCAATACATTCATCAGACAAAGGACTTGTATCTGAAAGGTTAAAGATCTTCCAACTCAGTAAAAACATTTAATTTTAAAAGTTGGCCAAGTACTTGAATAAACACTTCACAAAAATCTATTAATGGCAAATCAGCATGTGAAAAATGCCCAGTGTCATTGCCAGTCTGGCAATACAAATTGCAGCCACATGATACCATTCTCACTCCCTGGGGTGGCTGTCGTGAAAAAGATCAGCAGTACCAGGTGTTGACAACAACCAGTGCAACTTTAACTCATATACATTCCTGGTGAGGATATTCAACAGCAAAGCCATGTTGGAAAGCAAGTCTGGCCGTTTCTTTTAAAAAGTAAATCACGCTATGACCCAGCAATTCCATGCCTAGATATTTGCCCAGTTTACCCAGGAAATAAGTGAACGTATGTCCACACAAATTGATGTTCACAGAAACGCTTCTAATAATCACCAAAAACCAGAAACAAAACCAACTGTCCACCAATAACCGAATGAATAAGCCAGCATGGTGGATTCACACACTGCACCAGCCAGCCCTGGAAAGGAGCTGCGGGCACCTCCAGATGCACGGATCCTGGGATTCTCACTCTGAGTCGAGAAGTTGGACTTCATTCTGTGCATTTAAGTCAGTTCCATTTAAAGAAAAGTCTTGACAGTGCAAATTTATCTAGAGAGATGAGCAGGCCTGTGGTTACCTGGGATCGGGGACAGGCAAGATGACCTTCTGAGAAGGGGACACAAGGAGACTTTTGTGGGCGGTGGGAGTGTTGGGGACCTTTTGGTGTAGTTGTTCCACAGGTGTATAAACACAAAACTCATCAAAGTGTGCATTTTAAATATGTGCAGCTTAGAAGTTTATAATAATTGCATCTCAATCAAATTGTTTAAACATTGTAAGAAGTAGAATCCTGGGAGAGGGCAGTGCTTTTGAAAGGAGCCTCTATCTTGGAAAGGCTCTATGTTGCGTGAGGTGCTGCTCCAGGGCTCCAGAGCCTCTGGCCTCAGACCCAGGTTTGAATCCCGGCTCGGTGCCAGGGGTTCTGGAGAGACTTCCTCTTCACACCTCAGTTTCCTCACTGGTGGACAAGAGCAGAGTGCCTCTAGCGGATGGTAACAATATTGGATCAGAAGGGACCTTGCAACAGGGGTCTACTTTTCTCACATGGTGTCTGTGGTTCTGGGATGCTCTGGAATGTTCCAGCAGCTCCACCTGTCAACACCTTCTTGGTTCCATCTGCACGAAGGCTGCCCAGCTCCAGGCCTCACATCCTCAGAGAAACGTGTCCCGAGACAGGAGGAAAGGGGTGGTGGGGTGCCGTTACCCCAGGAGACCTTTCTCCATATGAGAGGAAATACTCCACAGAAGCCCAGCAGGTTTCCACTCAGGTCCAGTCAACCAGAACCAGCGGTGCTGATAGTGTTTAGTCAGCTTTTTCACTGCTGTGACTAAAAGATATGACCAGAACGATTTTAAAGGAGGAAAAGCTTATTTGAGGGCTCACAGTTTCAGAGGTCTCATTCCATAGGTCAGCTCCCTTCCTTGAGGCTCGAGGTGAGGCTGAACATCATGGTGGAAGAGCGTGGCAGAGGGAAGCAGCTCACATCATCAGGAAGCAGAGAGAGACTCCTTTCTCCAGATACAGAGTAGACACCCCATGGCCACACCCCACTTCCCACTCCTCCAGCCACACCCGACACTTCAGTTAACCATCAGGAATCAATTCACGGATTGGGTTAGGACACAACCCCATCATTTCTCCTTTGAAGCCTCCTGCAGTGTCTCACTGGGAGCTTCTGGGGGACAACTCACCTCAAGCCATAACCCTGAGGATAACAGCCCAGCGGTTGGCACAGGTGGAGGAAAAGGCCGTCAGGTGAGGCTGGTGGTGACTCCTGAAGGTGCACCTCAGGAAGGGCAGTGACCGACCTCACACCACTTGCTGAGGAAGTGACCTGTGCTGAGACAGAGCGACAGGCCGAGGCCAGCATTTCTGGGAGCACATAGGGCAGTAGACAGAATCACGCCAGGAGTGCAGGGGAGGCAAGTGGTCAGGGGGGACATGGACAGGGGAGGTCGTCGATGGAACGAGGACACTGGAAGGGGGACAGGGGTTCGGGGCACAGCCTCAGCAGTGAGAAGAGACGAGAACAGAGACGACAGGCAGGTCGCGGAGGTGGACAGCAGATGGAGACAAGTGATCCCCGATCTGGATGGGCAGCCACGGCCACTTCCTGCAGCTTCATCCCCCAGAGCTCCGTGTTCGAGCTTCCTGTGAAGCAGGCGAGACTCTGGACTTGGGCACAGCTCACCTTCACCAAGTCCCCTCCAGGCAGACCCTGTGGCTGCGTTTCAGGCCCTGGAGGAGCAGATCCGGGACACAGCTGTCACCCACTGGGCCAGATAAAGTCTGTCCTTGGTCTCCCACGCGGTCCTTTCAGGCTTGCATGGAGAAGTCGCTGGTTTCACTTCGTAATGTCTTTGAAAGACTTTCTGGATCTGCTTCTTCTGAACTGGAACATCACACCTTGAACCATAGATTTTGGCTGTCCCCAGTTTCCTGAAAAGCCATTAAAATGAGATCGTACTGTGCTCATCACGGGGACCCGCACTGTCCTGTTCTCTCCTGCTTGTGAAACAGGATCATGAGCCCCCAAAGACGGGAACGGCACTGCTTGGCCGTCGTGTCCCCGTGGCCAGACCCTCATGAATAGCCGTTGAGCCCTCTTCACAGTGCTTCGCCCGGCTTCCCTCCCACACCACGAACCTTCCCTCCGACTATTCATCCGCCCCAGAGGTTTGCCAAGTGGGCAGCGCACTCCACCCAGCACCAGCGAACAGAGAGCCGCCTTGGACGCAGCGGAGATCCAGACACTGATGTTGGCCTTCCTGGGCAGGCTCCTCCGCTCCCTCTGCCGATGGGGAACCTCAGCCACACCAGGAACGCTCATCACCAAACATCCTCAAAAACTGTCTTGAAGACAAGATGAGCTTCTGCCAACCACCCAGCGTGGCAGCGTCCAAAGACAAAGCCTTCCAAAGTGTCATTCACCTCCCTCCCAAAGCACTTCCTCTCTTGTTTTTCCTCTCTCGACATGACAACATCCCCCGCCATGTGCCTTAAATCAGAAGCTGGGGTTCCACCTCTCCCGCAGCCCGGGCCCCACTTCCCATCCCCTAGTTCCAAAATGGCACTGTCCTCGTGCAGCAGTGAACAGCCGGAACTTCTGCGTCAGCTCTGGCCCCGTCCCCTCAGCCCTGCAAACCTTCACCTCCTCATCTGTGAAATGGGGGCAGCAGTGGGGCCTGCATGGGTGCAGTGGACTGGCCACGGTGCCAGCCACAGCGGGCACTCTGTAGGTGCCACCTCCGTGTGAACCTCTGCCGCAGCCTCCTGGCCACCTCCCTGGCTCGCCTCTTCCCTGACCCTGTCAGACTAAGCTGCTCTTCTCACGCTCGTGCAGAACCTGGTTCAGGAAAGGCGCTGGAGGAGTGGAGAGGAGGGCAGCGGAAGTGTTAGGGAACTTCCAAAAGAGAGAGTGCCTGAGCCAAGAGGGTCGCACTGAAGCTGGCTGGAGGATGAGGCTGGAGGATGAGGCCGGAGCGGAGCCCCAGCAGCAGGTGCACAGAGAGGGGGAGACACAGAGGGCTCTTGCCTGTGCACCGGGTGCCAGAGATGAAGCTGGAGGAGTGTGGGGAGGGCTGGGACCCTGCTGTGGCCAGCCGGCTCCCGTGCCTGCTGTCCTTAGGCCTTTCCTGGCAACGTCCCTGAGGTAGAACAGCCTCTGCCCACGGATCCATCAAGCTCCACCCTCTTCCCAGGCTCAGCTCGGCTGGCCACCTCCAGGAAGCCCTCCCTGACACCCTGGTCCCATCACGTGGAGCACAGAACACGCAGTGCAGAAGTTGTTCACGTCTCAAGTCCCCAGTGTACAGAAGGCCACCTCCACAATTCTGTGATTTACATTTTTTCACATTATGGTATTTCCAAAATGAAAATGTCTTGCATCCCATGTCCTCTTTAAAATGGCAGATATTTAGAAATACAGATATATGTATATTTTTTTGGGGGGGGTACCGAGGATTGAACTCAGGGTCACTCAGCCACTGAGCCACATCCCCAGCCCTATTTTGTATTTTATTTAGAGACAGAATCTCACTGAGTTGCTTAGGGCCTTGCCATTGCTGAGGCTGGCTTTGAACTCCTGATCCTCCTGACTCAGCCTCCTGAGTGCTGGGATTACAGGCGTGGGCCACCGCACCCAGCAACAGACATATCTTTAAATGGAAGGAAAGAGAAGTGGTCAGCGGGGTGGTGCTGGCCTCCCTGGGTTTGAACCCTGGCCCTACGGCTCCCTCAGTGACTCTGTGGTCTGGGGCAGGTAGCGTTATTTCTGGGGTTCCATTTCTTTCTCTATAAAATGAGAAATGCCACCACCTCGGGTCACCCAGATTAGCTCCTCAGAAATGCGTGGTGTGCCCCCTTCCTGGGTCAGCCTCGTGGAGGTGGGTACAGGAGACCAGGAGAGCGGGCGTGGCTGTGCAGGAGGGGAGGAGAGGCCAGGTGCAGCACAGAGCAGGGCAGCAGCTGGCCCTTCAATAACCAACCACAGAAGAATGGCACAGCCTGGGCCCTGTCGTTAGGCAGGGTGCAGCTGAGACAGGTCAGCAGGCGCTTCTAAATCTGTCACCTGTGCAGACTCAGTGCTGAAAACAGCCTACCAAAGTAGGCACTTGCATTATCCCCTTTTTACAGATGAGGAAAATGAGGCACAGGGATGTCGAGGAATGTGCCCAAGGTCACACAGCTCATAAGTGCCAGAGGTGGTGTTCAAACCCAAGCAAAGCCACTCCAGAACCCATGCCGACTGTAACAGTCAGCCAGGTGGCCTGCTGGCATCTGGCATGGCAGGTGCTCCAGCCTCCAGCATGTGCCCACAGCTGATCAGGGTGACAGTGTGGCAAACAGGACCCGGCTCTCCCCTCCTGGGTGCAAAAGCCACCCTGCCCATGTTCCAGCCACACCCTGGAAAGCAAATTCTCTTCACCGTTAGGTCCTGTCCCCAAGGCTATCTATTTAATCTTTCAACTCAGTTAAGTATTTTCCTTGATCCTCTCCAAGGACTAGCAGGACAGCCACACGGGCCCTGAAGATCTCCAAGGAGGGTTTCTGGGCCAGCCTGGCACCGTGGAGACTCCGCAGGGAGGGAGAGGAAGTGTCATTAGCTCATGCACTTCCCCTGAGATAGCTGGCAGAGGGGTCTGAGCGGTGACGCCACGTCCCATCAGGAAGGCCTCTGCCCTGGTCAGGCGCCGCGCCTGGCTTGTCTCTGTGGATGGCGCGTCTCACCGGGCGTGCGGTCAGGAGCTGGCTCCCACGGAGATGCTCCGATTGCCAGTCAGGAAAACAAGCTTGTGATGTTGCCCAGTCGTGCGGGGTCCCCACAGCAAGGCAGATGTCCTTGGCACCCTCTCCGCCGGGTGGGCTTCTGAGGGTGGCAGCCCCAGATCGGGGTCTACACATGAGCTGTCTGTCTTCCTCCTCTGTCCCCGGCACCCTGTGGACCTGGGTTCCATCAGGTCCCGCGAGGGCCCTGCTTGCTCCAGGGTGGGTCTTGTGCACGTCAGACATTCCCGTTAGACAACCAAGGCTGGCATCCTGCCCCTCGGGTACCATGGATTGTCACAAAATCAAACTCCACACAAAGAAGAGAGGTTCAATACCTGGGGGCTTGCAATAGGTACGAATTTGAAGTGACACTGACACACTTCACAATGAGCTTTGTTTAGAAGGAGAAGAGCAGCGGGATCGTTTGGATCCCCCGGTGGCAGCGTTCCACGGAGCTGAGAGGCACCGACTCTTGCCAGCCTGCGGCAATGCTGCCTCAGCACCCGGTTCCAGGAACCCAGCAGGAGAAGCCCCCTCGGGGCCGGGGAGGCGCATCCGGGCTCCCTCTGTGTGGCCACCCCTCCGTGGCCGTCCCCGCTGGCCCTCCCCGAGTGCTCTCTTCCACGGCCCCACCCAGCCTCTGTCCAAGCTGAGCTCATGCTTCTGCCCACAGATCCCCACATTTGCTGCCGTTCCCTGACCCTGACCCCACCCTGCTGACCATGGGGGCTCCCCATGCATAGGTGCTCTCTCCACCCCCACAGCTCCCTTAGTGAGCTGGAGGTTTCAGCTCCCAAATGTGCCCCATGCTCGTAGATCCAGCAAATTGCTCGGCACCTGCTCTGTTCCAGGGACACATTCCATGACTCGTTCCCCTTGAAACATCCACCAATCTCTTAGCAACCCATTCCCCTTTTATGGAAAGCTCTGGGAGACAACAGTCTTCCTGTCCACCTGAAGTCTAACCTCCACCCAGAGTGACTTAGCCACAGGACCCACCCACCTGCAACGACCTCCGTGGCTTACATCACCTGTCTGACCGCCCCCCGCTGTAGTCTGCTGTTTAGATGGGTTGGTCTCATCCGGGGCTTGGCCGTGGTGGAAGCAGTAGAACCTGTCACATGTCAGGAGTCACAGATCCCGCCACATGCCAATGGTGCCACAGAAGGCCACGTGGCCAGGTCAGACCACAAGTCACAATCCCAGACTTTTGGCTGGAAGTAGGAGAAGAGTATGCTTCCCACTGGAATTGGTTGGGAGGTGCAGAGAGTCAGCGGGTCCCCCAGGAAAGAACCCACCAGGGAATGAAGCCATCACAGAGGAAGTGAGAGCAGAGAAACGGGGAAGAGAGAACAAGAAAGAAGAGGCAAGGGACCAAAACGAGCCCCTGGACCCAGCTGTGCCTGAAGCTGGCCCTTGACAACCTGCCCAATTACAGCCACCCACAACTTTTGTACCTGCACAGCTGCTTTCGGAAGCTGCAGGAGGCCTGATGCTCCACCCCACATATCCACCCCAACTCTGTTGCCTCTCCCTCTGGCTTTTCACGTCCCTCCTACGAGCAAGGGCTGGAGGCAGGATGAGGGGGTTGTGGGGTGGGGAGGACCAGGCCCACTGAGTCATCCAGGGACAGCACAGACTCAGGGGAGGGGTCAGAAGTTCAGGACTGTCCTGCTTGGGCCTGGGCCAGTGCTTCACAGAGGCACATCTGTGACACGCAGTTTATTCTACAAATATTTATTGAGCACCTACTGTATGCCAGGCCCCTCCCAGGCCTATTAAGTCTGCAGTTTGTATGCCTGGTTAAGCCACGTAGCCTGCCCGCCCTACCCGGGACTAAAAAGGTGGAGGACCTGGTATTTCTATGTCATAACATCGCCACTTGGGTGGCTTTTATTCTGTCAAATAGAACAGACACTCCTATTTTTCAAAAACTAGGGCATCTGTATCTTGTGAATTGATGCCCTGGTTTATGATAAGCTACTCAAGAGCGTAACCATCTTCCTGTCTCGTCGACAGCTTTTACCCAGGAGATGGCTGGTAGGTCCGGCGGTGGAGTGTGCGGAGGTGTCTGGGTGTGGATAGGAGAACCAGAACCCCAGTGAGCGCACACAGGTGCTCCTCAGGGGAGCCACCTCGGGTGAAGGACCTCGCCACACCCAGTCACCTCTCCCGGGTGGGGCAGGGATCTCCTGGGACGGTGCCCGAGGCACCTCCTGGAGACGGTGGCGTTCCGTGTATCGCACAGCTGTTGCATCTGTGGAAACCCAGGGTCGCTTCAGACCTGTGCTTTCCATTGTGTAGATTTTATGCCTAAAGAGAAAAGGGCCTGGGGTGCGGCTCCGTGGTGGAGCTCTTGCCTGGCATGCCTGAGATCCTGGCTGCAATCCCAGATCTGCAAAAGAGAAAAAAAGGGGGAGATGCCGCAGATAGGCATTGTAATGGCATTAACGATAGGCCTGGCCAGGTGTCGGGATCAAGTGTCTGAAAGTCACTTTGAACTGTAACAAAAAGGAGCTGGGTCAGCAGAGGGATGAGGGATGGGGGGTGGATAGGTGGATAAGCCAACGGGACCCGCCTCGGCTCGGGCTGTAGGAGAGTTCGCTATGAAACCTGTCACCGTTGCTTTGTGCTTGAACATCTTCATTTAAAACTACGAAGAAAAATGGTGTGAGCTCCAAACTCGGCTTTGCCCCCGTGAAGACTCAGCCGCGTCAGTGGCATTTGCTGAGTGCGGGCTCCGTGCTCTGAACCTCACGCGCACGTCCTGTTGATCTTCATGAGAAGCCCGTGGCGTCACGGTTTCTGTACCCAAGTCCCAGGTGCAGAAACCAAAGCCTCCAATGACAGCCCGTCCACAGGTCCCAGAGGGCAGATGGCAGAGCCAGTAGGCCGACCTGGAGCAGCCCCCCCTACCACCCGCAGCCCAGGGAAGGAGAGGCCACACGGGAGTACCCCCATCTGCCACCAGCCCAGTCGTCCCAGCCTTTTCTCTTGGAATGCGATGGCATTTGGAATCCCTCCATCCCAAAGGGCCCACAAGCACACCATTTGACCCACGGAACTGACAGGCATGGTCTCCCTGCGACCCGTGATCCCCGGCCCCAGACGCCCTCTGTGCTGGCTGAGCCGCCCCCGCCCCACCGTGTTGTCTCTCTCACCTGCTCCTCCACCTTTGCTCCAGCTGTTCAGTTCCTTCCCACTCATCAGATCCCTGCAGCGTGACCTCCTCCAAGGCCGGGCCCTGTCCAGTCACCACCGCCTCAACCAGGGCCTGCCGGGGGAGGTGCTCGTTTATCCACCGACAAAGTCGAAGGTGCTGCGTGTGGAGTGCTTCCCATAGGCAGGGGTGGGATGGTGGTGGGCAGCCGCTGTCCTGGCCTCTCTCAGGGAGCTGCCTGCGGGAGGCTGTGCTGGTGACAGATCACTCCAGCACTCACCAGGTCAAAGCAGTAAACATTCACTCTCTCACACGTTTCCTAAAGGCCAGGGGCCCAGGAGCAGCTGACTGAGTGGCTCGGGCCTCCTACATGAGGCTGTGGTCATCTGAGGGTTGGAGGCTGTGAAGTCCACTCCCGAGGCCACCACGTGCCTCCTGGCTGGTGTCCTCACCACTTGGCCCTCCAGAGGCTGCCCCACCCTGCACACTGCAGCCCCACAGCAGTGGTCCTCAACCAGGGGTGGGCTTGCCCCAAGGGGACACTCGTAGCAGAGATGCGCTTGGATGTTGCAATGCGGGAGGGGGAGAGAACCCCTGGGTGTGGTGGGCAGAGCCCGCGATGCTGCACAGCCCAGCCTCCACAACAGGTGGCCATGCAGCCCGGGAGGTCGGGCGCTGAGGTTCAGAGACCTTGACCTTCAGCACCCTGTGTGGCTGTGACCTGCCTCTTCCTTCCCCAGTTTAGAGTCAAGGTGCTGCGTCTCAGAGAGGGTGTGTAGTGGGAGAAGCCGACACTGAGGCCGCCAGCCCAGGCCAGGGTTCACCCACCTGCCGCCCCTTCCTCTCACAACTCGTGCTCAGGCGTCTTGGGGAGACTTTCTTCCTCTCCTGGCTTCGTCTGGGTCTCCCGATTCAGGCTAATCAGGACAGCGTGCAACTCGTGATGATTCCAAATCCATTCAAAAGCCGTTGGTGTTAACAGCGGCCACCACGGTGCGGGGGCTGGGGCTGGGGTGGCGAGAGCCACCATGTCACAGGCCCTGTCTCTAGGACCCCAGATCCCATTTGACGTCCAGGACTTCATACTAAATGTTAACACTTAAATACACTACTCGTAACTACTCGGCCATCCTGCCTCTAAACCACAGGTCACCACTGGTAGATTTAGGCGGGAAGTGACAGAGCCAGGTGTGGACAACTCTGCCAGGACAGAGTGGAAGTGGTCACATCTCCCCTTGAGAGGCACTTGGATGTCTCTCCATGTCTGCTTCCAACTCTCTGGAAGTCTCCATGTACTTCCACCTCTTCTATTAAATTCTTTTTCCTCCAGGCAAAGCATTCAAGATACATTTTTTAAAAATCACCTTTAATATAATATTCGTTTGCTCCTTAGCCACCACGGCCCTGTCATGGCCCCGGCATTTGCAAGCGCACATCATTTTGAATATTCCAGGAGCCAAAGGGGCCCTAAGGAGCCAAGGCGGCGCACCCACCACTGCCGCAGGGCCCGATTCCACGGTCAGCGCGTCCTAGGTGGCGGGCAGCAGGCGACAGACGGCTCAGGAGCACTGCCTGTTTGCAGGGGGAGAGTCCCAGAGTGTGGAGCCCAGCCCTGTGCCGCCCTGGGGAGGCACAAAGCTGCCTCTGGGAGTGATTTCTGGCTCACTGGCTTCTCTGAGCTGCTGGCCCTGGAGGGTGGTGGCTCTGCTGTCAGGCATCCCAGATCTGACCTTGGCAACTTGTGGCCCCTGGGCTGACCCAACAATGCTCTTCTGAAAAATGGAGCCACAATATTGGACGGTGAGAACCAGAGTACCCGCTAAGCGCAGCCCGAGGATCAAGGGCAGCTGCGGTCTCTCTGAGGAGCGGCCTGGAGGTGGGGCCTGGGGTGAAGTGAACTCAGCCCTTGGAGATGTCAGCAGGCCCAGGGTCCCTCCTCTGCCTCGGGCTGTTTTTCTTTCTTTAAAGGTCGCACAAACACTATGAGGCTGAACCATAGGAGAGGAGGAGGAGTTCTCCCAAGCTGTGTGTCTCTTAACCAGGGAGGAAAGTCCCCCACAGCCTGCAGACTTCCCCTTTCACCCCGCTGTCCCAGAGCTGGGTCACATGCCCATGCCAGACATCGCTGACGTGACCTGGAAGGCTCTGCCTGCTCTGGGTGCTGCTGCCTGACTGCCCCTCTTGCCATCTGCCGCTCTCCCCAGAGTGGCTTCTTGCCCCTCCTCCTGCCTCAGGACCTTTGAAGGTGCCATTTGTCTGGAGTGGCCTTCCCACTAATACCACACAAGCACTAGATGGAACAGTCAGGATAAGTAAGATTAGCTGCTGAAACAACTCCGAAGTCTCAGCCCCTCCGCTCAGTAAAGGTTTGTTTCTTGCTCACGCATTGCTCTTCCCAGTCCCTCAGGCCTCCAGCCTTCATCCATCTAGTGGCTCCACCAAACCCCAGGCTACAGGGCCTTCCTCGTACCTCCACACCCAGGAAGGAAGGCAGCACGGAGGGTTGTTTGAGACAGTTTACGGCCTGGCCTGTAAATGGTCTACATCACTTCCTGCCATGTTCTATTGGCCAAGGATGTCACGGGGCCTCAGGGGGAAGCAAGGGCCTGCAGTGAATGGAGGAGAGGAGGACATTGACTCCGGGGAGGGACACACGCTAGACTTCAGGCTCAGAACACGCAGGAGGCAACAGGCTCCTTCCAGAATCAAGTCGCATGGTTGGGTTTCCAGAGTGCCTGTGCATCCCTTCTCGGGACAGGAGATAACAGCCTGGACTTATTTCCATCCCGGTCGGTACAGCAGCATCCCCATCCACCCTTTTGTCTTCTGTGCTTTCAGCCAACTGCAGCCTGAAAATGTTGAATGGAAAATTCCAGAAACAAATGATTCGTAAGTTTTAAATAACCTGTATTACAGCATGTAGCTATGAAAAGGGTTATTGTTCGACTCTTCCTGTACACGTAGAATTTGGCATTATCCAGTTTCAGGCCTCCCTCGAGGGTCCTGGAGCCTACCCACTGCAGATAAGGGGTCCACCGTAGCAGCCCACTTCCTATGAAGTACAAGTCTTTTTTTTTTGGTACTGGGGATTGAACCCAGGGGCACTCCACCACCGAGCCACATCCCCAGCCCTATTTTGTATTTTATTTAGAGACAGGGTCTCACTGAGTTGCTTAGGGCCTCGTTTTTGCTGAGGCTGGCTTTGAACTCGCGATCCTCCTGCCTCAGCCTCCTGAGCTGCTGGGATGGTAGGTGTGTGCCACCGCACCTGGCTAAGTATGTATCTTTTTAAAAAGAGACTTGCTGTGACGAGGACATGTGCGTGGCTCTCAAGCAACGATGCTAGTGGGACTTTCTGCCTTGACTGCAGTGGTCTCTCCCATGCTGTCCCCTACAGTGGTTCCCAGCCCCCTGGGGACATTGTGCACTTGAAATGTGGACAGTGTGACTGAGGTGCTGAAGTTTTAGTTTAGTTTCACTACATTAGTGCAGATCTTGGGTGACAGGAGTGCTTGTTAATGAGCACCTGGAATGCTGCCTTCGGGAGGAGTCAGAGTCGGTTGTGCTGTGATGGATTATTAATGTCTGCCTGGGCACGCAGTGGGAGGTGACGGCAAGACTGCCATTTCTCGGCCCTCACTAGAGCAGGTTTCCTTAGAAGGTCTTCCTGGTTCAGACATACTAGGATTATGTATTCCTCCCCAGGCCTTCAGCAAAATTTGGCCCCAGTTGCTGCTCTGTTAATGTATTGGAAACATTTTTCTGGCCTCTGTTCCTTTAAGACCTCGCAGCCTCCGCCCCGCTCCTGATGAGCAGGGACTGATTAGAGAGATGAGCTGTGAAGTGTCTGCCCATCTCTAAGCGCTGTGGCCTCGAACTGGTGATTTCAGGCCGGTGAGAGGTGACTCACCATCTCCTGATTTCAAGAAAGACACTGGGAAGCCTCTTCTGCAGAGGCAGGGGATCATTACCACCGGAAAAGGAAGGACCCCATCTGTTCACTGCGAGGCTAAAAGTGGGATGCTGGAAATAACCTTCCCCACATGACCAAGGGGCGGGCGAGCTGTCACAGGCGTGGCTGTCCAGGAGAGGGGGTGTCAGGTGCTGCTGGGGAGAAGGGAGGCAAGGAGGCGGCCTCCCCTCCAGAAGCCGGATGCCCCCACGCCCAGCCCAGCGGTGCTGCCGGGCACAGGGGGCAGGTCGCAGGCGGACGGGTTGGCATTGCAGACGGCTTTGTGATCGCACTGCTTCTTGAGTTGCCCGTGACCTTTGTCTTCCCATTGGGAGCACATTTCAGATGTGACTTGCATCTTGGCACGACACCCCCTCATCCTTCCCTTTCCTGTCCCCTGGCCTTGCTCGCCCTGCAGACCACAGCAGCAAACGCGCTCCCCTCCCCATCAGGCCTCCTTTACATCCCAGTCCACAGCCCCACCCACTCTGGACCTTGATTTTATCCTCTACAAACTATGAATAATAATAGCCACCTCATAGAGTTATAGTACAAATGACATAAGATAACAAATCTAAGCGCATTGCAAAACTATTGAATATTATATATTATTCCTTTTCTGGCAGACTGAGTTTTTTAAGAACAAAGACCATTTCACTAATTTTTAAAAATGTTTAATTCCTAGTTCAGCACAGGATTTGGTGCACACTACCAGGCTTGATAAATAGATGTCAATGAAATACAGAGCTATATTAGATGAGCTCTTACTACGGAGCATCTCATTTAAACTTAGAGCCCCTTGAGTTAGTTAGATACTATTAGTATTAACTCCGTCTTATAGATACAGAAACAAAGGCTCAGAGAAGCTGGATGAGTTCCTCAAGGCTGCACAGTAAATGGCAGGAGCAGGGCTTGCAGCCTGCTGTCTCTGCCCTCTGAGCTTACATCTCATTTGACTGGACACATGGTGGACTGTAAGGCAGAGTAGCCACTTCATTAACCTGGGAGGCCTTAGCAGTGTGGAACCTCTGGACAGGGCGGTGGCTGCCCAGGAGCCCGGGGCTGAGCACACTGCTCACCCTGCGTTATTATGGGAGCTGATTTGGAGGCGAGTGCATCAGACCCCAGCTTCCCAGCAGCAGGGCAGGGGCTCCACATTCCAAGAGCTCAGCACACAGCAGGAGCTCAGCAGTGAGGGCTGGTGACAGATGCATCCTGAGGGCCACAGACACCTCCGTGCTCACCCACTGTAATTGGGTGGAGGTGTCAAGGTCCATTGGGATCACCCAGACCAGCCACGTGGGGCCCAAAAACCACCCGCTCAGACGCCAAGGCGCTGCCTTCCTGCTCCAGCGAAGGTTTCGTTAGCATTTATTTATGTGTAGCTAGCTTTTTAAAAAAATCAGTGAAGAGGTAACACATCCACGTTGCAACGTTCCCCAACAGCAGAAGAGACAGAATAAGAACCGAATCTCTTTTACCACGAGTGATGTCGGCTGTGCCCTGTTTTCCTTCCAGAACTATTTCATGCACTTGGTGTGCACGGGCAGACTCAGACCTGCACACGACGTGGTTAGTATGACCTGTCCACGTCACCCAGTATCACTGCACCCAGCACTGCCACCTTCTTTCCGTGGCTTCCCGGGACACCATTACATGGTTGCATACCACATGGGTGGACTCACGCTGTGATCACTCCTCTGCCATTGTGCACAACGCCACCACCATGGCCACTCCAGGTCATCCGTCTCTGCTTAATGTGCAGCAAATCCACGGAAGCCAATCCTGATGTTAGGATCCCTGAGTCCAAAGCTAAGTGCACTTTTGATTTCCACACCTATCAACGCCCAGTCCAGTCCCACCAGCTCATTGTTCTCCAACGATGTGGGAGGATGTCAGGGCAGGCCCCCCTCACCCCACTCCCTGGCTTGTGGATGCACCTGTCTCCTGGAGGTCCCGTGGACCTCCCCCCAGCTCCTGCAGGTCCTCTCCCACAGTGATACGCCAGGATCGTGAAAGGGACGCTGAAATATTTCTAAAAATCATTTGAGAAAAGCAAACAACGCATGCTTTTTATGCAAGTCAGGAAATGTTTAGGGCATAATATTAAATGACAAATGCAGAATGCAGAGTGGCTCTTCATCTCGGGTACGCACAGCAACAGCCATGGGGATTAGTTAGAAATATGCACGGCCGGACCCAGCCCCAGAGATTCTCCCGCAGTAGGCCTGGGATGGGCAAAGCTCTATTTTTAGCAAACTCCCTGAGAGATGGTGGGCACCCAAAAAATGCCATATATTCACTTAATCTCAAATATGATCGAAGAACAAGAAATGGCAAATCCAGCAGAGTGAGCAATGCTTTGTCTTTGGATTCCGTAATTGTGTGGTGTTGTTTTCCAAATTCCCCCCCACAGATGTTGGTGTTCAGAAAACAAGTGCATGATAACACAGCTAGGCTCCCTCCCCCTTCCCTCCCCTTCCCTCCCTCCTTCCCTCCCCCTTCCCTCCCTCATTCCACCTCCCTCCCACCTTCCCTCCCTCCTTCCTCTCTCCCTTCTTTTCACCTTCCCTCCCTCCTTCCCTCCCTCCTTCCACCTCCCTCCCTCCCTCTTTCCACCTTCCCTCCCTCCACCTCCCTCCCTCCTTCCTTCCACTTCCCTCCCTCCTTCCACTTCCCTCCCTCCCTCCCTCTTTCCACCTTCCCTCCCTCCCTCCACCTCCCTCCCTCCTTCCACCTCCCTCACTCCCTCCCTCCCTCCCTCCCTCCCTCCTTCCACCTCCCTCCCTCTTTTCCTCTCTCCCTCCCTCCCTCCCTTCCTCCTTCCTCTCTTCCTCCTTCCTTCCTAGTTCAGTCCAGATTGGAGACTGGAGAGACAAGGAAGCTGCTACCACACCTGATACTGAACCATGTCCTTTGGTTCTGAAGCATCTCTGGGACAATTATCAAAGCTCGAGGGAGGTTTCTGGGGAGGGAAATAAGGGGGTTCATCGTCCTGATTCTGTGGTTTTGCTGTGAGGTGAAGCTTCACGTTTTCATAAAAGCATCTCACCGTCACTTTGGTGGGATAAGAAATCTTCTCCGTTGCTTGGATCCCAAGAGGGCATAACGTGCCCTGGACACTTAAAACAGTCCAGTGTTAGGCCTCTCTGGTGTACCTTACGACCCTGCGCCCCAATCTTAAAAACAGGAAGGTAAAGGGCTTGGGGCTGCACTGCCATCCTATGGTATAAAATTGGCCCAGTAACATATTAGTACAATGTGTTAAAACATTTTCTTTGACCTGAAAGTTCATTTTTTCTTCTGATTTTAAAGGACATGAAAACATTTTGGGGGCCCTCGTTCTGCGACTACTGGGCTCAATGGAGAGGCCGGCCCTGCTGAGCAGAGCCCACTGCAATGAGCTTATTCCTGCCCTTTATTCTCACATAAAGGAGATCATGCTAAATATATCCCTCCGCACATTTCTTTGTCACTTAATATATCAGAGCTACTTCTGTGGACAAAGGCCAACAAAGAGCTCACTCATTTTTTTAAGAGCTGCATACTATTTCATGGCTTGGATTCATCACAGCTGATTGATCATTCCCCCGGCAGCCCACCCAAGTGCACCTGACACCCCGAGGTCACCAGCCTGCAAGTCCGTGGCATCTGCATCCTCTGCCTGGCCCATCCTCTGAGGACCATGAGGCCAGATGGGGAGCTGGAGGGCTGGCCCTCTAAAGAAACCCTTTCCCAGGGGGACACTTCTGTGCTGTGCTCCTGAGTCACAGGGTGTCCATGGTGACACCCCTGCCGTTGACTCTTCCCCTCCCCACTCTGCTCCCATCTGCCTCCCAGCACAGCCTCCCGAATAGACTTCTGGCACCCAAAGCTTTGTCTAGAATATGCCCCGTGGGGCGGGGTAACACCTCTGTCAGCAGCCATTTGGATCGTGTTTTAGTTTTAGCCACATGAAATAATGATGTAATAATACTCATTCAAGGAGGTGGATCTTTGTGGACTATTGATTGATTGGCTTGGGGGTGAGGGATTGATCCCAGGGCCTTGTGCATGGTAGGCAAGGGCTCCAGCACTGAGCCACAACCCCAGCCCAATTGTGACCTGATTTTTAAAAGTGGCACACAAGTGTACATATTATGGGCCGGAGCTATTTCAACACATGTATCAACGTGTACAGATTCAATCTGATCAATAGGGTCCCCTCACCTTCAGTATTTACTGTTTCTCTTGGGAACTTTGAAAATCCTCTCTTGCAGCTGAGCTGAACTTCACCATGACATGTCACCTGGTCACTCAACATGGGACGTACTAGTCCTGGTGGCTGTGCTGCCCTGGTGCCCGGCATCCCTCTCCCTCTCTGCCCCTCGCCCCTGCCCTTCCCCGCCTCTGTGGGCCTCTCCTCTACTCTAGGACACATACACATATGATGTATGTGACTTATGAAAGCACATGTTTATTCCCTGAGCTATTTAATAGGATGCAGACTGATTGGCTTTTTCTCCCTTAGGAGTGCTTTTTAAAATCAAGGTCACCCTCTTGGGTGAGCACCACATGTTTATCAGTTTGGAAACCCGCACTGACATGGGAGTACTGTCTAGTCATTATCTAATCTGCAGATCAACTTTCCCAACAATGTCTACCAATTTTCTTTTCTGGCTTAGGATCCAATCCAGGATTAAGCGCTGCCATTTTCAGAGGTCCCCTTTCCGTCTAGAACATTCCTCAGCCTCGCTGCCACAACTTTCAAAGGCTGTGAGGTAATGATTGTGCAGAATGGCCCTCTGCGTGGGGCGGCCTGCAGTTCCCCCATTACTGGCTCCAGGGTCTGCGTCTTTGGCAGGAGAATCAGAGGCTGGCTTGGCAGCCCTCTTCCCACGCAGCAGGAGGGGTCTTCCACGTTGGGCAGTCTGTTCCACTGACCTTAACTTTGATGGCTTAATTGAGGGGGAGCCTGAGTTTCTCCTCTGTCAGGAACTATTCCGTTCCCTTTGTGGTCAATGAGCAGCGTGGGGAGGTGTCTTGAGCTTGTAGATGTGAATGTCCTGTTTCCCTTCAAAAGCTCGCCCTGGATTCCAACTTCCACTGGGACTCCCCACAGCAGTAGGTATCATGATGTGCTGAGTGAGCCACGCCGTGTCTCCAGTGTCAGAGCCATCGAGGAACAATAAAGTCACAAGCCACACCATGTTCAGCAGCTGCAATCCACCAAACGCCTGTGGTTCACCTGAGAGCCATAAAGCAGGTGCTCACGGGTTCTTTTATTAGGTATCTGTAACACTCAAGCCACAGGTGGCCCTTCACACATGCACGGGTTACAGAAAGGCTGAGAAAGGGTCACAGTGGCCACCAGCTTCAGGAGGCTGAACTGAGAGCAAAGGAGGAGAGCAGGCTGGGAAGCAGAGGGTCGCTGCAGGGGTCAGACGGATCACAAACCCCCAGCCCAAAGCTCTGGGAGGCAGATTTGCACTGGCCAGGGCCTGGGCAGAAGGCACTGCAGAGGGTCAGCTTGGAGTGGGCCACGCGTGGTCGTCAGGGGCAGGAGAGAGTGCTCTGCTGGAGCCCAGGGGGTCAGGAACTCAGAGGAGACTCTTTGCTGGGGCAATTTCCTGGCCAGGGCTCATGATGAGTGACAGGTAACGGGGTCTGGGGGCCTCCGGGTCTAGTTTCAGGGGGGTGAAGGTGCACCTTTCCAGACCTTAGGCAAGGGGGCTGCATCTGGTGAGAGTGATGAGCACCAGTGTCTGGTGTTCCTGGTGTGAGCTGGGGAGGCCCCTTGTCCAGGTTCTGCGTGACTCAGTTTGATAAGCTGGCACGTGGAAGTTGCCCGTCAGTTTGTACCTTGTGATGGTGCCGAGCAGGTGGTCATTGTTCACTTGCAAACGTGGTGTGCGGTCGTTCTACCTTGGCACTTGTACCTGAAACGGAGTCGCCAATGGCCAACGACTGCTTCACAAAATGAAGTGACTCAGGTTCAGACACAGCCTGAAAAGAGGTGTTCTGCATGTCACGGAGTAACTCAGAGCAGGGCAGAGCAACACCGTACATCAATACCAAGGAAGAGAAATCATTAAAAAGTGTTTTTGTGGAGACTTTCATCATATAATGCTAAGTATAAAAAGTAAGATATGAACCTATA
>JAJEJO010004894.1:392753-589938 GCA_020662805.1 Glaucomys volans | reverse complement strand
TATTTTATTTCATTTCATTTCATTTTTTGATACTGGGTATTTAACCAGGGGTGCTCTACCTCTGAGCTACATCCCCAACCCTTTTTATTTTTTATTTTGAGACAGGGCTTTGCTAAGTTTCTGAGGCTGGCTTTGAACTTTCGACCCTCCTCCCTCAGCCTCCCGAGTTGCTGGGATGACAGGCCTGTGCCAGGCCACCTGGCTATTCCTTGATTTGAGTGTACCTAAGATCTCAGGGGTAACTGAGTGTGAGATTTACGGGAACGCTCTGTACTATCTTTGCTAATTTGGCTTAAAGCTAAAATCATTCCAAAATAAAAACTCCATTAAAAAATTAAGGTGAGGGCGACGAAAGTCTTCGCTATCTCCCCACAGCGATGGTTCCGTGGGCGTCTACAGATGTCAAGACATACTGTGCACATTAAATACGCAGTTTATTGTAGGTCAGTAATACTTTAATAGAGCTTCAAAACAACTACACTTTGGAAAGCTCCCGCTGATGCTAAAACACACGCTCAGGAGCACGACTGGGCCAGTCTCAGTACTGATGGGTGCTGGTGCCTGGGCTAGCGGACCATGGGTGATTGTCACCCTTATTTTTATGATTCGCTAATTCCCAACTCTCTATGAGGGGCATGCTGGACCTGAAGAAACAGGGGGAGCCACTATTTGAAGGTGGGGTGCCTGACTGGCCATGAGAGGCAGGAAGGAAACCCCTGCCAGCCAGGCCCAAGGACCCCAGGCCAGAAAGGGCCAGGCGCGGAGCTCCGAGCCGTGGACATGCCCATCCCCAGGCCCTGCGTCCCAGCTGAGCCTCAGTGGGCCTGGGGTGGGCCAGCCAGGGTTCCTCAGGCACCTGGGCCAATCAGACTTGGGGTGGAGTCAGCTCTGCCCAGACACGAGGCCTCAGTAGGCACTGGGCTTGGCCAGGTGTGGGTCATTTCAGCCGTCAGTACAAGGCCCAGCTGCCCGGCCTCTCACTGCCTGCCAGTCCCGAGGTCCTTGGAGAGGTGGGTGGTCCCCTTTCTCCCTCTCCCCCTTTCTCCCTCTCCCCCCATCACGGAGGATGTATGCATGTCCCTGGTGACCCAGGCCTGGAGCAGACCCTGAGGTCTTACTCAATTTGGGGGGCTCGGTGGACTGCTGAGGATGAAGGAGGAGAGGAATTATCCGAGGAATACCTGGGAGGTAGGAAGGGACAGAGGCAGAAAGGCCCCTGAGGGGACGGAGGGGAGGGGTGCCTAGAGGGCCCTAGGGACAGCACAGGAGGCGGGAGGCTGCCCGCGCTGGAAGCAGGCTTGATTAAAGTGGCGGCTTTGAATTCTGGACACTGTTCTTGGAGAGATGATGGATGTGCAGAAAGGAGAGGGACACCTCCCTTTGTCCCCTTGTGGGCTGTGACCTACTTAGGAAGCAGCTCTGGAGGCTGCTGTGCTGGGAGTAGCATCTCCCGGGCCTGGGCCGTAATTCAGCCTGGAAGACGCCGAGTCCTGGCTCCCAGGAAACGAGTAATTGCACCAGGCTGGGCCTGGGAACGCCTGGGGCTGTGCCCTGGTGAGGAGGTCCTCCCTGGGGACCCACAGGGCATGCCACCCAACCTCCCTGGGGGTCAGTGGGCCCCAGGCATCATGAGCAGGATTGGAAGTAGAGCAGCAGGTGGGACACGTTGCCCCAAAGGCCAGCTGGGGGCAGTGACAAGTAGAGGCCCTTGGAACATAGCCCAAGGATGGGCGAAGGGGCCAGGTTGCCCGTGGGCTTCCTGGAGCCTGAGGAGGAGCAGGGAGGCAGGAGCCAAGGTGTGCACTGGCCTCCTGGAGGCAGGGAGCTGGGGCAGGAGGAGGACAGAGTCTCCTAGAGAGGGGCTCTCCGGGCCCAGAGCTGCGTACAGATGCCCCTCCCCGCAGACCAGCCTGCTGGCCACCAGGTGATGCTCAGGCTGCAGCCCAAGAGCCACCTGCACGGTTATTTAGCAACTGCAGTGTTGCACGGTGGGCAGGGCGGTCCCCGCCTGTCTAGTCGGGGCAGACCCGGATCACCCCGAAGCTCATGTGGGTTGTCGGGCCTCTTCAGGAGACTAGGGAACAGGCCTAGGGCTTGGGCGTCATTCACCTCTGGGAGACGGCCCCTCTCTGCAGAAGGTAGGCCTGCTTCGAGGGCAGGTGCAGACCCTCGGTCCCTCCGGGGCCTGATCTTGCACTGAGAGGTTTCCTGTGTGCGGCCTGATTGGCGGCTCCTCTGGGGTTTGATGGGGAGTTCCCAGGTGGGCCGAGGACTGGACTCTTCCACGGCTCCCAGGCAGGCGTTAGGAGCCTCAAGGCAGCAGCAGCGGAGCACAGAGCCAGCTCCGAGCGGAGGACCCCACGTGAGGGCACAGGCCACACCCCTGGGGCCAGCCGTCTGACCTCAGGATGGCTCTTCAGGCATGGCTGCCTTAGTGCCCAGGGTAGGGACCGGAGCAGGCGCTGCAAAGCCTGGAGCAGCATTTCCCAGTGTGCAGAGCGTCGCTTCCTTCACCTCCACCCCCGGCGACTCTTACTGTGCGGTGCTGGCCCCACTGCACAGGCTTGGCAGGGCCAGCCCACGGGGTCCACCTCCTGAGCCACAGTTCCACAGCGGGAGACGTGACGACCACGTGGTCGCTGCCCACATGGCCAGCCTCTCACCCCAGAAAGGGTGCGGCACAGGTCTGGGGTCCCTGGAGGCTCAAGCCCTGGCTGTGACATCTTGTTTGCTCCCTTGTGTTCAGACTCAGCTTTGATCCCCAGGTTCTGGGACAGAGGATTCCTCTCCTGAGCCTCGAGTGGGTCTCCTGATGCCCCACAGTCCCTTCCCACTACCGTCTCCTTAGAAATGGCCATGGCCAGCCGCCCCAGACGGGAAGGGAAATGGTCCTGCAGTCAGAGGGCTTCTCGGGACCTCTGTCTCTTCCAGCCCAGCTGTCCCGGGCTCCCTGCGGGAGGCTGTGCACCCCGCCTCTGGGCCTGTGCGTCTGGTGGCTGCTGTCTAGATGCTGAGCCATCAGCCACTGGGCTCCCGTGTGGTGGCCCTCCTGCAGTCGATCACAGGGTTGATTGTGCATCAGCTTGTCTGGGAGCCTCCTTCCCAGCCAAGCCTAAGTGCCAGGGAGGGCACTGTCCCCTGTGGGGCCATGTCCCTGGCACCCCGAAATGCACCAAGTGCTCAGTTAACACTCCTTCCACCTGAGCGCCCCTCCCTGTGCACTGATCAGAACCATCTGGTGGCGTCCTGGGCGTCCCCCTCGCCCACACCCCACCTTGGCCATCCAAAGCCCCGTTACTTCTCTGACCTGGTCCTAACTCGCCATCCCTCCCTGGTCCACTTGGTGGTCAGGCTGGGCTCCTCTGTGCCCCTTCAGGATCTCTGTCAGCCGGGGGCGGAATCCTGCAACTCGAGCACTGTGGACGCTTGGGTGGGTAACCCTGGGTGACAGGCTGTTCTGTGCTCTCAGCAGCGTCTGTCCCCACCTCTAGGTGCAGCTGCAGCCCCTAAGGGAGCAGAAGTGTGTGGACCAAGGCAGGTGCTGTGATCGTCTGGGGGGAGACTGAGGCAGGGAGAAAATGTCCCGTGCACCACCAGCCCCCCGGGAAGAGCGCGGGTTCTGCAGCCAACGACCAGCCCAGCAGCATCCTAGCTGTTTGCCCTGCGGCAAGTTGGTTTTTCTGTAAAATAGCAACACCATGGGTTTCCCTGACATGGGTGGCTGAGAGGCTGGACAGGCCTCCTTCCTGCCCGCCACGTGGCAGGTGCTGCGTGGTGGCCGTCCTCTCCCCTCTCCCATCTCAGCCTAACATCTAGAAGAAGCAACGCCAGATAGGATCCCAACGTCCCTCCCATGGAGACTGGGGAGCCTCTGTTGGGAAGTGGGGGCCACAATGGGTACAGAGTGCAGGCCCGGGAGGGGATCTGAAGGTGGGCCTTGCCCGTCACCTGTCTTCTCAGCCTCGTTTCCCATCCAAGGGTGGGACGTGCAGAACGGGAAGTCTCCGTGGAAGAGCCTCTGACATGGTGGTTGTGAGGCTCCTGTGGCTGCAGGACTCACAGCGTGTGAGCTCCCAGGGTGCCAGCGGGTGGACTGGCCACGGGCCACACGGAGCCCCTCGCTGCGGGACTGGAAGGACCTGTGGCCGAGGACTGGCAGGCGAGTCTGGGGAGTGGTGGTGCCCATTGCAGGAGCCACTGGTCACAAGAGCTGCCCTGCCCACTGCCACCCACAGCAGCCCGGGTCACACTGCGCCTCGGGCACCCGACGTGGCAGGTGTGAACGAGGAACCGAGGCTTGAAATCTACTTAATTAAATGTGACGGTACTAATTTATTGGGAAACTCGGTGTCTGGGAACCCAAGTCCCTGAAGCCACCTCCTCCAGTGAGGTCGGGTATTAGGATGGAGACAGGCTGACCTCATTTCAGAGCCCTGTTCCCCCGAAAACTCCTGGCCATCTGCACAGGACGGAAATGGTCCACCTCTGGGAGTTGGTCAAAGGACTGTTACGCAGGGTCCACCCGTTGCTTTTGACACGAATGTGGACAGTGGGAAATACTTAAGGTCACAGAGTGGCTATGTCACCCCTCTAGGAAGCCCTGCTCTGGAGACCACCCCTGTCCCTATCCACCCCTCGGGCATCACTGTCGGGTTCAGTGTGAGCTGATTTGGTCGCCATATTGGGGTCTCCTTCATTTTAACTTTCTTTTCTTTGACCTTTTTGTTTTTTCCAGAGAGATCCATCATTTCCTCAGGTTTTCTGGCTTATAACTCTGGGGCTCATCTATCTTTCTATTTGAGAGCTTGAGTTTTCACACTGGTTTGTAGAAGCCCCTTCTGCGTGAAGTGTGGGCTCGTGGCTGACAGGTGTGGGTGTTTTTGCCTGTGTTCATTGATGTGGAGAAGCTCGGAGTTCTCGTGTGATCAGATGTGTCAACTATTAGGTTTGGGGACCACCTTGTTCTAGGTTTCCTTTGCCACGATTCCATTTGGGCGTTGTTTGGGAATGTGGTATAAGGTGAGCTTCCGACTCATCAGAAGCGTTTGGAAAACCACTTTATATTTGAATGAGTTTTAAATTACTCGGTGTGTGCCTAGGCTGCCCGGGGCTTTGGGAGGCTGAGGCCCCTGAGCACCATCTGCCCCCACAGGGCCGTCTCCCTCCCCACGTGGGGTTGCGGATGGTCCAGGGTGCGCCTTTCCAGCCTCCTGCTCTGCGTCAATGTCTCTGCCTTAAAGTAGGTTCCGTTTCTGGGGTGAACAGCCTGCTTGCTGTGGCCACTGGTCTCTGGGAGCCATCTCGGTGTGTTGGACCAGTGTCCTGTCTCCACTGCTGCTCAGGTGTAGACACGTCCACTGGGGCACTTGGGATGGTTCTGGCTTGGCTGTCACAGTGCTGATGAACATCCTGGTCAGGCATCCCTGGTGACGGGGTCCCTGCCCCACCCTCCAGCCCACAGGTATTTTGTTGCCAGAATATTCTGTGAAATGGTGACAGCGACCTCCCACAAGTGATGAATAGAAATGCATGATCCTGAGTTTCTGGTGACTTAATAGATAAAACCACTATTCCCTTGATCTGCAGTTCACTGCTTCCTCCTGAGCTTGAATGTCACTGTGGTTGCTGGGTCTGTGTCTCTTCTGTTCTGCGAATGCTCTTCCATCACCTCCACCTGCTTTCCTCTGGATTCATTCTCACCGTCGAGGACTTTCCTCTCCTGAAACATCAATGCCAGGTTGGTAGCAGGGACTCCTGGATGCTGCCTGTCCTCTGTTCTATTCTTTCTCATGCAGAATCTTAAGAATTGGATATGGTCAAACTTAGTCCTTTTTATTTTTAGCTTCAAGAAATCTTATTTGTAAAGGTCTTTAAAACCTCAAAGTCATGAACATTTGCCTATATTTTGTCATGTTTTGGTAATCTTGGTTAAAATTTATGTGACAAATGGTTCCAACTGTTTTTTTCCCCTAAATATGTAGCCAGTTGTCTTAACACTGTTTATGGAAGAATCTTCTTTCCCTGCTCTCATGAAATGCCCTTTAACACAGTAAACTTGGATCTCAATCTGGGTTTGCAGCCTCTCACTGATTTAGGGGTGAGCTCCTACTTGAGTACCACAGTTATGCAATATGCTTTTGGTATTGGGTGGAACAAATTTTCCTTTGGTTTTTCTTCCCTAAATTGTCTGGCTTGCTGGGTGTGGTGATGCACCCCTGTAATCCCAGCAGCTCAGGAGACTGAGGCAGGAGGATCACACATTCAAAGCCAGCCTCAGCAACTTAGCATAAGCCCTGTCTCTAAATAAAATATAAAAATGGCTGGGGATGTGGCTCAGTGGTTAAGTGCCCCTGGGTTCAATTCTTCTTTTGAATTTCAGAATAAATTCTATGAAGTACTTTCTTGGGACTTTGGGATGTATTAAATTTAAGAAATTTGAAAAATTTTTAACTTTATAATATTGCTTCTTATTCATGAACATTGTATATCTCTTCATTTATACAAAGTTTTTGTTACTGAGTAGTTTTTTCCTCTATAATGATTCACTCTGTGCAAATCTTTAAAGTTTTTTGCTGTCTTGTTGAAGTGCCTTGTCAAGAACTAGCATGTGTACACCAGACATGTATGGCTACCTTTGACCCTCAGCACTATGCTGCTTTTAAGTGTCTTCTTGGATCATTTATTCCCTAGACAGCAGCCATTGGAAGGCCTCTCATGGACTGGGAGGGTTGGAAAGTATGGAAAGTAAGTGAGCCAGAATCCTGTCCTGGTCCCCATCACTGTCTTTGAGTTCAAATCATTAATATCTAGTATTCAGTCCTCTTTTTCTCCAGGAGTGTGATCAAGGCATCTCTTTCCTTTTTCTTCCCCTTTCTCTCTGGCTTCTCTTTTATGAATTTGCAACTTTGATTATAAACCTCAGGGTTGGAAGAAATGAACCCCAAGTCCCCTTGTCTTGGGGCCAGTTTCCCTTCTCCCTGCATCTGTCACCTGTGCTAGCTAGCCTCTCACTATCCCACTGTCATGACTCTGGCTAGTCACATTCCCTGTCCTGAATGCCCCTCCCTTGGCCCCCGTGCTCACAGACCACAGTGACGTTGCTGTTTGGAAAGTCCAAGAGCTGCTCTCCAGGCAGGGACCAGAGAAACGCTATATTTTTGCCAAGGACATTGCCGAGGACATGCAGGTCCCTTTGGCTCAAACCTCAAGACTGCTGCAGTTAAGCTAAATTGGGGTCACTGACGCTGCTCCCCATCCTAGTTCCTCCCCTCTCCCCAAAGCTCCAGAGCAGATGGCCATCATTTTCTCACTCTCTGTCTCCCTCCTAATTAATGTGACTTCCTCCCCCAGGGCTCCTCTCAGCAGATGGCAAATGACGACCCTGTTCATGTCAAATGTTCCTCTGGGGACAGGAGCTTGCAGTGGCTTTAAGGCCTGCAGAGAAGCTTTGAGAGACTAGTTCAGGGTAGGACAGGGTGTAAGGGACATGCCAAGAACCCCAAACAAGACGTCATGTGCCTGCTTCATCCTCTCTCCCACCCTGAGTCCAAGTGGGTAGCCACTGTGGACACCCCTCTGTGGTCTCCATCTGGGTGTCCTCCTCCAACTGGACCCTGGTCCAGGCTCCATCACCTCTGCTGGGAGCCTCTCCCTGGGTCCAGCTGTCTCTTGCCTCACCTTCCCTTCTGCTCTCCACAGAGCAGCCTCCATGGGCCAGGAGTCTGGATCCTGCTGGAGGCTGGGGTAGATCTGTTCTGTGCTGCTCCCCAGCTTCTGCTGGCCACTGGCCTTCCTTGGCTTCTAGACACATCATGACTATGTCCCCTCTCCTTCCTATAAGGAGCTGGTCACTGGAGTTCAGGCCCACCCTCGTCCAGTCTGACCTCGTCTTAATCCCAGCTGCAGAGACCCTCCTCCACAAAGGTCCCATTCTGAAGGTCCAGCTGGGCTTGGGTTGTGGGGAGACTTTCAAGCCTCTGTTCCTGAGGATTCCCCGGAGAATCCTTACCCAGATTGTTCTTCCTCCTCTTCCCCCATCAAAACCCCGTCTTGTGTTCCCAACTCGTGGGCTGGGGGCAGGGAGGAGCTCTCCATCCTGATGCAAGGAACAGGGTGGCGGCTTTTGAGGGCTTTGTTTTCCCAGTCCTGCCTTTGCTCACCTGGTGCCCTGGGACAGCGGTCACTTCTGGTGTGAAATGGGACTGGAGTGGATGTTCCCGTGCACAGTCTGGGTGAGGCCCAGAGTAAATTGTGCTGATGTGCCTTGGCAGGAATTGATGATTAAGCCCTTAATCTTTTTTTTTTTGTTTGTGCCAGGGATTGGTCCTGGGGGAGCATAATAACTAAGCCACATCCCCAGACCCCCTTCTATTATTTTTTGAGACAGGGTTTTGCTAAGTTGCTGAGGCTAGCCTTAAACTTGGAATCCTCTTGTCTCGGCCTCCCACCTGGGATTACAGGTGTGGGCCTCCGCATCCTGCTATTAAGCCCTTAAAGAGTGTGGATTTGGGGTTCAGGGGAGGTGTGTGTACTAAGCAAACATCTTTGTCTACCCTGTCTTACACCCTGTGCAAGGTATTATTGGCTTTATGTCACATTTAAGTGGCTGACTTTGTGACACTTATGGAATTCTGTGGCCTGGCATCTTTAGAGGAAGGGTCGGTGCCTTCTCGGTCATAGAGCAGTTTCGTCATGTTAGGCAGAAGTTCCTCTGTTATTTGGACACGATGGTTTAGGGAGAGGCTCCGGGGGCCAGGGTGACAAGGGGTGGACTCCTGATGGTTAATTTCACAGGTAAACTTGGAGGGGGTTTTGGACAGATCACCACTTCCGTCAGAGACTTGTGAGTGAGCAGCCTGCCCCACCTAACAGGGAGGTCCCTGTCCATCAGCTGAAGTCCGGAACGGAAAGACCAGCCTCCCTGGCATGAGGGACTTCAACAGCCACACAGCAGCCCAGCCTCAGCCAAAAGCAAATTTGTGCCCAGAGAGGGTTCTCATTTGAAGAGCGAGCAGCCTGCTCACCATAGCCAGGCTCCATGGGTGAGACCTGGCTGTAACCTGGGGGGTGGGCAGCAGAGTTCTGATCACTTTTGTTAAACTCGGGTGGAAGCCCTGGACTTGTGAAAGAGCGGTCATGTGTGGTTGATCAGGGTGCACACAATTCCAGGGTGCCCTCCATGGGGCAAGCAGGAGATAAAACCTGACCTCTGTCCCACTTGCCCAGCTCGGGAACATCAGTGTGGGGCTGCATCAGCGCAGGGAAGGAGACCTGTCTCTCGTTTGTAGGAACGTAGATTATGGGCTCCTGGTAACCGCGTCTCGGATGACGCACAATGAACGCTCTTAATCCATCTGGAGCGCTGAGGAAAGGGGGGTCCTTTTCCCCCACAGCTCCAGCGGGAACCTAGAAAGCAAGGCTATCACGTCTGCATAAACTGAAACCCTACCCTGCTGTGCTTGTCCCCTGGCCACACACACGGATGTGCACACAGGCGGGAAGTGCCCATAACTGAAGGACTCCACGACTCCACGACAAGGTATTTGCACAATGGAGGTGAAATGTCACTTGTTCACCCCCCGGGACTTGGGCTTCTCCCAAGTTCCTCCCGCGACAGCCTGGGGAGGCTGGTCCTCTGAGCTGTGGGTCGGGGGCCATATGCGGTAGACCCCCCTTGACCTGGACTTGGCCCTGAGCTCCTGGGGCAGGAGGAGCCTCTCCGCCATCCAGGGCACCTGATGGGTCCCTCTCCGAAGGCCAGTGCCCGTGTGCCTCCGAAAACCCAACTCCAGTCCCCTCCTGAGGAGCCGGACCTCAACCTCCTGAAGTCGCCCTGTCAGGGTGATGTGGGTCTGCTGCTTCCTTCTGTCGGTGACAGTGACAAATGTCCCACAAGCGCCCGGTGGACAGTCTACGGAGGCACATGGAGCATTAAGCACCCAGTAGGCGTTGGCCGTGGTGGCCCTGGGGGCAGGGGGGCCTTGGACCAGTGCTGGCTGCTCAGGAGGCAGTGCTCAGGACAACCAGGGGATCGGCACGAGGGCGACGCTCTGTCCTTAGCTTGTGAATCTTCTTTTTAATTTTTGTTTTACATTGTTTTTACACTTGCGTGACAGTGGGGTGTGTTTGACATACCCGTGCGTGGAATGCGGCCCGTGAGGATTTTGGTCCCATCTGTGGTGGAGCGTGATGTGGTCACGCTGGTCATGTGTTCACGGGTGAGTGTAGGAAAGTGGGGGCCGTCCACTCTGGCCAAGTCTCAGTTGTGATGAAGTGTGCATCCACGTGTGGAAGTCCCAGGGCAGCCGATGACCGGCGTCTGTGTCCCTGTGGCCCACGCCCTCGTCCAGGGACAGAACGCTTTCACCTCCAGAAAGGGGCTGGCCAGATGTGGAGAGAGCGCGGTGATTCCACTCGTTTGCACGGTTACTGTGTTAATTATAGAAAGCAAATTGCGCTTCCCTGACCACTGATCACAGCAAGTTCTTCCCAGGTGCTCGAGTTGCACCATTCATGTGCTCATACACGTACATAAGGTAGTGATGTCTGTCTCATTCCACCATCTTTCCTCCCTCCCCTCCCCTCATATCCCTCTACATAGTCCAACGTTCCTTCATTCTTTCCTTACCCCTCTCCCACCATTATGTATCAGCATCCATTTATCAGAGAAAACATTTGACCTTTGGCTTTTTGGGATTGGCTTATCTCACTTAGCATGATATTCTCCAACTCCATCCATTTACCTACAAATGCCATAATTTTATTCTTCTTTATGGCTGAGTAATACTCCATTATGTACATATACCACAGGTTCTTTAGCCATTCATCTATTGAAGGGCATCTAGGTTGGTTTCACAATGTACATATTGTGAATTGAGTAGCTATGAACATTGATGTGGCTGAGTCATTGATGTGGCTGATTTTAAGTCCTTTGGGCATAAACCAAGGAATAGGAAAGCTGGGTCAACTGGTGGTTCCATTCCAAGTTTTCTGAGGAATCTCCATACTGCTTTCCAGAGTGGCTGTACCAATTTGCAATCCCACCAGCAATGTATGAGTGTGCCTTTTCCCCACATTCTTGCCAACATCTATTGTTGCTTGTGTTCTTGATAATAGCCATTTAAATTGGAGTGAGATGAAATCTCAGGGTAGTTTTGATTTGCGTTTCTAATTACTAGAGATGTCGAACATTTTTTCATGTACCTGTTGATTGTTTGTAAATCTTCTGTGAAGTGTCCTCTCATTTCCTTAGCCCATTGATTGATTGATTGGGTTATTTATATTTTTGGTGTAAAGTTTTTTGAGTTCTTTATAAATTCTGGAGATTAGTGCTCTATCTGAAGTGTGTGTGGTAAAGATTTTCTCCCACTCTGAAGGCTCTCTCTTCACATTGTTGTTTCCTTTGCTGAGAAAAAGCTTTTTAGTTTGAATCCATCACATTTATTGATTCTTGCTTTTATTTCTTGCACTTTGGGAGTCTTGTTAAGGAAGTCTGGTCCTAAACTGACATGATGAAGATTTGGGCCTCCTTTTTCTTCTAATTCCTAGATCCTTGATCCATTTTGAGTTGAGTTTTGGGTAAGGTAAGAGATAGGGGTTTAATTTCATTTTACTACATATGGATTTCCAGTTTTCCCAGCACCATTTGTTGAAGAGCCTATCTTTTCTCCATTGTATGTTTTTGGCACCTTTGTCTAGTATGAGATACCTGTACTTATGTGGGTTTGTCTCTGTCTTCTATTCTGTACCATTGGTCTACCTGTCTTAGTGCCAATACCATGTCATTTTCGTTACTATTGCTCTGTAGTATAATTTAAGGTGGTATTGTGATACCTCCTGCCTCACTCTTCCTGCTGAGGATTGCTTTGGCTAAGACACGGCTTCCCTCTTTCACCACTTCTATTCAACATTGTCCTTGAAACTCTAGCCAGAGCAATTACACAGACGAAAGAAATTATAAAGGGATACAAATAGGAAAAGAACTCAAACTATCACTATTTGTTGATGACATGATTCTGTATTTGGAGGATCCAAAAAAAAATCCACCAGAAAACTTCTAGAACTAATAAATGAATTCAGCAAAGTAGCAGAATATAAAATCAACACTCATAAATCGAATGCATTTCTATTCATGAGTAATGAATCCTCTGAAAGAGAAATTAGGAAAACTATCCCATTCACAATAGCCTCAACAAAAATAAAATAAAATATTATAAATATATTAAATATATTAAAATATTATAAAATAAAATACTTGGGAATCAATCTAACAAGAGGTGAAAGACCTCTGCAAGAAGAGCAACAGAACACTACAGAAAGAAATTAAAGAAAACCTTAGAAGATAGAAAGATCTCCCATGTTTTTGGATAGGCAGAATTAATATTGTCAAAATGGCCATTCCACCAAAGGCGCTATACAGATTCAGTGCAATTCCAATTAATCCCAAGGACGTACCTCATAGAAATAGAGAAAGCAATCATGAAATTCATCTGGAAAAATAAGGGACCCAGGATAGCCCAGCAATCCTGAGCAGGAAGAGTGAAGGTGGGTTCTGTGTTCCCCAGAAGCATCCTGGTTTGGCGGTTGTGTGGGATTTTGATGCAACATCCTAATTTTGTGTGTGGAATGCGTGGGAGTCGAACACACTATTGCTTTGCCACGTGGGTGTCTGGTTTCTCCGGTGCTGTTTATCCAAAGGATCGTCCTTTCCCTATTTAACAATTCTGGCACCTTTTTTGAAAACGGGTTTTGTCTTTGAAGTGCAGGTCTGTCCAAAGCCATCTATTCCATCCATGTATTTCCTGTCTTTATGTCAAAATCCTACTACTTGCCCAAAATTGTCTTGCCTCCCTTAGGTCCTTGGCATTTCCATACACACTTTGCACAAATCTCTGCCAGAATAAAGAAGGCTGAGTGGATGTTGCGTTGGACCTGTAGGTGGCCTGGGAGGAGCTGATGTCTTCCCAAGGTCAGTTCTTCCAGTTGAGGACACGATGCGTCTCTTCATTTACTTGGGTTGCTTTCTCTGGTGTTCAGTGTAGATGGTTTTTTCAAATATTTACTTTACATTTAATAAAAAATTATGGTAAAATATGAACAGAAGTCACCATGTTGATCATGCTGCACGCGTGTTCTCAACGTTTCCCTTTTTTGGCAGAAGTCCTGCCAGAGGCTGGTGTCTCCGAGTTTCCATTTTCCCTTCCCTAAAGGTGCTGTGGGGCATCTTCCCATGTGTGGCTTGGCTGTCTTGCTCTCTCTTTGGAGAACTGTCTATTCAAGTCGTTTGCACAGTTTTGAATCGGGTTGAGTCTTGGGGGCTCCGTTCAGATACCGAACCCTTATCACACACAATCTGCACACACCTTCTGATTCATGGGTGGGCACTGTGATCAGCTGATGGTCTTTAGATGCACAGAATTGTTTTCATGAGCTTCTATTTTTTTATTTTGCCGTCTGTGTCCTTCGGTGTCACATCCAAGAAACGATTGCCAAGTCCAGTGACGTGACACTTTTGTCCCATGCCCCCCTCTAGGACAGTGCTGTGCTGAGTTCTGACCTTGAGTCTTTTTTTTTTTAATAATTCTTTTTATTTTTACAGACTGCACTTTTGATTCATCATACACAAATGGGGTACAGCTTTTCATATCTCTGGTTGTGCATGATGTAGATTCACACCATTCATGTGATCACACATGTACATAGATGGTGGAATGAGACAGATAGCATGACCTTGTCTTTATTCCATTTTGGGTTAGTTTTTGTGCGCGATGTTGGGTAAGAGTCCCACTCTGATTTTGCCAGGGTTCCCAGGACGCTGGCTGACCACAGTGGCGGTCGCCTGTTGAGGGTCATTTGACCACATATGCAGGGCTTCGTTTCTGGGCTGTCCTCTGTCCCGTGGTCTGAACATCCTCACACACGTTCAGGTCAACAGAGGCTTTGTGAGCTGCTGAAATTCATCCCAAGCCTCACATCTGTCGCTGGTTATAGATGTCTTGAAGATCTGATTTTTTCCAGCTGGGCATTGTTGGTCTGATAGAAACCATTTGACTTTTGTCGACCTCACATTCTGCAGCACTGACGAGCTCACCCATTTTGGGAACGATCCTGTCTGCGGTGGCTTCCACAGGATTCTCCTCATGTACAATCACGTGGCTTGTAAGTAAAGATGCTTCGGCTCTCCCTTTCTCGTCTGTAGGCCGGGCATCTTTTTCTCTGCATGTTCCTGCTTCGACCTCCATAACGTGCTAAGCAGGAGAGATGGCTTTGCCCTTTGCTGCTGTGGACGTCCCCGTGACTCCCTTTATCAGTTTCCGGGTATTGTTATTAGTCGTTGACATTTTCCAAAGCCTCTTCTGCATCCGCTGAGATGATCATGTGGGTTTTCACCTTTATTTAATATGGTGAATGGCATTTTTCAGAAGTTAAACCAGTATTCTGTTCCCGGGACAGATTCCACATGATAGAGTTTGATGTGACCTTTGACTTCCTTAAGGACGTTGACAGATACATCATGAGAGAGATTGGTCTACAGTTTGTTTTCTTCTAATGCCTTCACTTGGTTTTGTGAGAACTGGCCTCAAAAAAATGAGTTGGGAAGAGCTCTCTCTCCTCTTCCAAAGAATCTGTCTGTCGCTTATATTGTTTGTCCCTTAAATGTTTGACAAAACGCACCAGCGGAGCCCTCTGGCCTGCGCCTCTTTGTCAGACGCTGTTAAATTACCAATTCTATTATTTTAAAGGACACAGAACTGTCGAGAGCTGGGTGCAGTTTGGGAACAGAGCACGCAGCCCGGGGGTTTAATTCCCAGCACTGGGGACAGTGGGACGCTTTGTTTCTTCCTGGCCACTTTTGGTTATCTGTTTCATTAGGGGACTTATTTATCTTTACTTTTTTTCACCCAAATTGTCAGACGTACTGAGCTTTCATTCCTGGTGTTGGTAACTTGTTTGGTCCTTTAACGCCTCAGGTTCCCCCTCCGACTCCAGCCACCCCGGGCGAGGCTGCTCGCCACCGTCCTGCCAGCCACCAGCTGCTTCTCCTGTCTCTCTGCTTCAGTCTAGCTAATTTCTCTTGCCCTGATCTCAACTCCGTTCCTCTTTCTGCAGCATCTGTCAAATTAACCTGTGAAAATTCTCATTATAGATAGTGTATTTTTCTGTCCTGTGATTTCCAATTTTTTAAGAATTTCCATTTCTTGGAGAACATCATGCTGAGTGAAGTCGGCCAGACTCAGAAAATCAAGGGTCGAATGTTTTTCCTCATGTGGAAGCTTGAGCAAAATGAGGGAGGGGGATCAGATCATAACGACAGCAGGAAGGTCAGTGGAGGACGGGGTGGGGACGAGAGGAGAGGGGACACAGAATGGATTTACAGGATCACATTAGGTGCCTAGAAAATGTCACAGGGAATTTCACCTTTGTGCATGGAAAGCACCCCTGGAGGTGGGTTAACGGATGATCAGGGGAGCCTGGGAGCAGCGGGCAGGAGTGGCCATACTCCGCGCTCCCGGGCGGTGTTGGGACGAGCCCAGCCACTCTGTAACCACAGGCTCTAATAAAATGTTTCCATTTCTGTATCAAGATTTTCTCATCTCCCTTTAAATTCTTGAATTCTGATAATGGCTAAAGTCCTGTCCTTGTTTCCATGTTGTCATTTCTGGGCTGTTTCTACTATTCCCTGGGTTATCATTGCGTTTTCCTGCTTTATTGCGTGGTAGCAAGTGTCCCATTGCACGCTGGGCATTTGGGGTTCTATGTCACTGAGTGTCTGGATTTTGTTGTCTTAATAGAACTGTTTCAGGGGGCGGTCATCTGTGGAAGACCGTGGTTCCTCTGAAGTTGGATTTTCATGGGCACAGTGTCCCTCGTGGTAGGAGTTGGTGCGCGCTCCTCCTGAACCGTGGCTCCTCTGCCTCTTCTAACTCCCCTGGGTTGGCAGGGATTCTCCGCTGGCTGGAACTCGAATGCTTCTTGGCCTGGGTGAGCTCTGGGATTCGGTCAGCTCACATCTCCCTGGTAATTGTTCTTTCCCAGGTGGTTCTTTCCCCAGTGGTTCTTGGCCCCAAAGCACAAAGTATTACCTTGACATTGACAGCCGAGTGTTCAGTTAGGTACTCAAAGGGACACCAGTGAAGATTTCTAGAACTTTCTCTCCCCAGCTCCCTTCTCCTTGGAACCTTTCCCCATAAATTCTAACCAACTCAGTTGCTCGAGGCTCCAGTTGCTCCTCCGTCTCCTCAGGCCCCCTACTCAGACCCCCGCCCTCTTCCTTCACTGGTCCAGAATGATGCTCCGGCAGAGTGCGGGGCTTCTCTGGGCCCTTCTCTCAGGGACCTTGGACCTCAAGGTGTGATGGCTGCAGTCTGAGCACCATTATCCCATTATCTGGCCCAGTCTGGGTTCTTTACGGGGGGGATTGGGGAGGTGCCTGCTCCCCCAGGTCTGGGAATGGAGTGACGGCCAAGTTTCCACCTCTTCCCACGCTGATGGGGGACGGGTGCCTGGGGGTGAGAGACGTGAGGACAGGTGGGACACCTGCTCCCTCCCCTGGAGCAACCCCAGTGAGTCGGCTTCAAGCTGGGCCAACACTTTTCCTGCTGTTCCTTCCTGTCCCTGAGACACAGGGATGGTGGAAAATTGGTTTGGTTGTGATTCCGGCCTTCTCGTCGCTCCCTGCCTTAGATTCCTGGTCTACGAAGCAGCCTACAAGCCGGCGTGGCAGCCCCAGGTTAGGCAGACGAGTTTTGGAGAGACTCCCGTGCCGACAGCAGCCACAGAGCCTCGCCTCCCCCTGAAGATGGGTGATCTTGCTGCAGAGAGCTCGTCCTTCACGGTTGTCACTGGGGGTCACGTGTGTTCCCTCTAGAGTTGCGAGAGTCCTCCAGGTTGCCAGTGAGACGTGTCTCTCTTGCATATTCTGGGCGTGATTTCCAACCACCATTGCAGAGGACTGAGTGTACCTTTGAGAGGACACATGGACCTCGGAGGGTCACACACCTGGCGGGGACCCTGTGTCCCCAGTGAGGCAGAGGGCCCTGGGGAGGGGCGGTGGTGAGCCACTGGCTCTGTTCTCAAGGAGTTTAGATTTATTCAGGGCTGGAAGCTGGTCCTTCCTGTGAAGGCCAGTGTCCTCCAAAGCCTCAGGTCCATCCTCTAGAGGCTGCAGTTGACACCACTTGATGGTACCTGGCTTCCTGCCACCTGGTCACTAAGGAGACGGTCCGGGTGAGGTGCTCGTGTGCCTGACCCCTGCTGGGTCAGTGTGTTTTTATTTCTTTCCTTTTTTAAAATCAGGCTTCAGACAACAAATCTTGGATGTTAACCTGGGATTTTTTTGTGTAGTATTTGAAAATAAAAATGTGATAACAGAGTGGCCCGGGCCCTGGCCCCTCAGAACAGACACCCCATTCTCCCAAGTGACGATGACCTTTGCCTAACAGAGTGATCGCTGTCCTTATAGTGAAGTTGTTCAACTAAAAAGTGGGTTTAGAGGGAATCGTGGTAGACAATGGCGAGGTCAGGACTGAGGTGGAGGAGAGCCACCAGGGGCCGGGCGACGGGGTGCCCTGCCCAGAGCTGCTGCTGGACACCGCAGAGGGGCCAGGCTCCTGTGAGACGGTGCAGGAAGGCTTGGGGTGAGGACGGGTCCTGAGAGGGCCACCCGATCAGCCCGAGGGATTACTGGGTGGTACCCAGGGCGGGTGGGGCATGGTGGGAGGTGGCACTGGGGCGTGGCTCTGGGTAAGTGTCCCTCTCAGGTGACTGCAGTCTGCTTCCTGAACACCATGAGCCCCTTCTCTCGGCCACTCTCCTCCACCATGTCCTGCCTCTTCTCCGCCCCAGGCGTGGAGCCAGCTGCCTGCGGACTGAGACCTCGGGAACCCAGGGCCCCAGATGAACATTTCTCCTGGGCCTTCGTCACGGCTGTGAGAAGCTGACGGAGACAGCCACCCCAGGAAGGGGCCGTGCCCACCCACAGTGGCCACACTCCCCCCCCCCCACCGTCCAATGCCTGCTCGTTACACGCACACCCCGACTGGCCGCCTCCTGCTCAGCACCTCTTCTCGAGTCCCCGGGCTGCAGCGGTGTCGTCCCTTCCTTTAGATGAAATCCACCCTGGAACACTCGGCCTTTAAAACGCACGGCTCAGGGTGGGGACTCGGCTCATCAGAGGCCCACATGCTGGGCATGAGGAGGCCCAGGGCTCCGTCCCCAGCACCACAAAGAGGAAAAGAGAAAGCAGACGTCCCCACGCATGCACACAGTCCAGTGATGGACACACGTCAGCATAGACAGCTGGGCAGCCATCACGAAATCTATTTTTGAGCATTTTCATCAGCCCAGAAAGAAACCCCACCCCCGTCATTATCACTCCCCAATCTCCCCTCCCCTTAACGACCACAGATGTTCTTAACTCTAAGAAGTGACCTGTTCTGGATATTCCATGTGACTGGAACCGGTGGTATGTGGTTTCCTGAGTCGGGTTCCTCTGTGTTCAAGGCTCATCTGTGGTCATGTCCACCAGTGCTGCAGACTTTTTCATGGCTGAATAATATTCCATTGCATAGAAAGACCTCATTTTGTTTATCAGTTGAAGGCAATTTTGGTGGTTTCTATCCTTTGGCTATTGGATTTGCTGCTGGGCTTTTCCCCGTGCAGGTGTTGGAGGGAATGTTCTCCGCACACTGGTTGGGATGGCCGGGTTCTGTGCCTCCAGGTCCACCCTGAGGACTGCTTTCTAAGCATTTGCACCCTGTCAGTCCCCCAGTGAAGGGTGAGCTTGTTTCTCCATGTTTGTTATCTTATCATAGCCATTCCAGTGGGGGCGGCATTGATTTCCTAACTGGTGCATATGTGTGTTTGTGGGGTACGTGGTGACATGTTGCTATACGTACACAATGTGTAACGATGTTGGGGTGACTGGCGAATCCAGGCCTCACGTGCTTATCCCCTTGTGCTTGGAACTTCCAGTGCTCCCACCTGGTGCGGAGTGTTGGTTTTGGCACGTGTCCTGAGCGGCTGATGCATCCATCCACACCTGTGCATGGTGGCCCTTGGTCCAGCTCCCCCGGGGATGTGCCTGCTGAAGGATTTGAGTTGGGGTACATGGTGGAGGAGTGCGGCTTGGATGGTGGCTTGGAGTGTGGTGACACAGACTGGCTAAGCCTTGCCACCCTGCCTGGCACCCGGGAGCATCGCCCTCTTCCTTTTCCATTGGCCTCGTTGTCCAGAGATTCATCTTGGAACGGAAGCGTGCCTTCCTGAAACATCTGCATGTCCGATCTCACTCACTGGTGAATCAATTCAAGTATTCTGGAGCTACAGAGAATAGGACCCTCTTCCACCCCAGGGATGGCCTTTGGGTGGCCAAGGTCAGCGGCCAGGGCCCTTGCTCCTCTCTGCCCTGGGCTGGACACCTGCCAGGCTCCAGGGCTGAGGGAGAGCTGCTCCTGGGCCCTGCCTCCTGGTGACGGGTCCTGGGTTCCCTCCGCTGGTCCACATCTGTGCAGGGCACTCCACAGCTGAGACTGATGGCAGCAGGTGACAGGGTGCCACCTGCCACATGGGAGGAGGGCCCGGCTCCTCTGGTGTCCCGCCATCTCAAGGTCTTGCCCTGTCCATGTGACCCAAGATGATGCCCTCCATGGCCACGTTCACCCGGGGGGAGGGAAATGGACGGGGAGCCTCATTCCTGTTCAGTATTTCAAGTTGCGGGCATCGGTTTGTTACTACAGCCTTTGAGGAACAAGGCAATTGCGCCCCCCGCCCCTGAGAACCAGCCCCGCACCCACCGCGGAGCTGCAGACCCTGCCCCACGGCGCACCTGCAGCGGGGTCCGGGGAGCTCCGGCTCTTCTCTCGACAGCCAGCACGCGGGTCAACTTCAAGTCCCTGTGGCCAGACAGGGCCTGGACCAGCCCCGTCCAGGACGGCCGGTGCTGCCCGGCGCCAGGGCGCCGAGTCCAGCACAGGAAGGGCCCAGGGCAGTGAGTCCAGTTGGAGTGGCCCCATCTCTGCACTTGAACCCGGGTCTCCCCAGGTGGACAGCACGGTTCCCACACTCATGCTGAGAAAACTGGGAGCCAGCTTTCTACCTCAGCCACAATGAAGCAAAACAACCAAACAGCAGCTGTGAGTTTGTTCAGGAAACTTCAGGAAACGACAAACAGCAGCTGGCGCCCGAGCCCTGGGGGCCTCCCGGCAAGTGTCCGAGTGCACCTGCAGCAGGCAGTCCTCCAAGAGCCGCCAGGCTGGGGCTGGAGGCCACTGTCCCAGCTCCCGTCGCTAGAAGAGCCTCGGGGTCTGGTCAACACTGGGAGAGAGCTCGGCCCAGGTGGCCCGAGGCACCTCCAGAGGCAGCTGCCCAGCGAGGATGAGAGCCCCAGCCTTGGCCCCCCTGGACTGGGAACTGGGTGACAGCTCTGTCCCTGTGACTGGGCACCTCTAAGAACCAAGGGAGCCGAGGGCCCGAGGCCCCAGCAGGGTTCAGCCAGCTGGCGGTGTGGCCAAGACCCCAGCCCTGAGCCACAGGGGAGGCCATCGTCTGTAAACGCCCAGGAAAGTGTTGGTGGAGCTGGACACGGGTCCGCAGGCCCCTCCTGGGGCAGGCTGGCTGTCAAGGGGTGGCCCAGTCCCCACGGGCTGACAGTGAAGCCCCAGCATGGGCTCAAGTCCACACAGTCCTCCGGCTAGTCCCGTCCACTCCACACAGGGGAGACAGCGGGAGTGTGCCAGGCACCCGGGTCCACCCAGAGTGGGAGCTGCCCACAGCAGTGCGTGCAAACCCAACAGGACGCAGCCGCGCATCCTGCCAAGCTAAGAACAGCCCGTTCCAAGTCCACCCTGGCCTGGCCGGTGAGGGGGGCCCAGGCTGTGGCTGCAGCTCTGCAGGATCGGAGGGACCGTGGGGAGGGTGACGGGGCCTCCAGCACATCACAGGGCCACAGAGGTGGCCAACCTCAGATCAGATGGCCCTCCTGGCTGCCACCAGGAGGACGGCATGACCCTCCCCACGGCGGAGGCGCCCAGCACCTCCGGGCCACCCTCCTTGGCGGTCTGCACCATGGGGCCACCCACCTGCTCCGGGGATGTCAGCTCGGTGGCTGGGCACGTGGAGTCCCCAGCACGGACATGCACCCATCCAGACTCCACGTCTGCTGCAGGAACCTGTCCACACAGGGATCTCGAGCAGGTCCGGGGTGCTCAGGGCCTTGTCCAGTCTTTGTGGGGTCTTCGTGGTCACTGCCGCCTGTGACCTGGAGGCTCCTGCCTTCACGAGCTGGTTCTGCCTCCAGGTCTTTCTGCTGAGCGGCCTTCCTCTCTGTGTCCTGCTCCACCTTGGGGTCCTCCACCTCCTGGGCTAGCTTCTCCAGCTGCCTTGCTGTGAACTTCAATGGGACCTGGGTGGCGTCCACGGCCAGTCCAGTAGCAGTGCCTCTCGGGGTGGGGCAGGCGACTCAGCCCCTCCGCGAACTGCCACTTGCTTCTGCTTACATCATACATCTTGCCTAATGGCCAGGGGCCCGGGGAATGTGGTTCTGTCCTGGGTGGTCACGTGTCCCACTGAACATGGGATGCGCTGTCGTGGAAGGAGGGCGGAATAGATCCTGGCGACTGGAGGAACCTCTGCCTGTATTGATTGGCTTTGTGTTCCTGCAACGAAACGCTTGGGGCAGCCAACTTGAGAGGAAAAGAGGTTTTATCTAGCTCACTTTCAGAGGCTGAAAGTCCAAATGGCATGACAAGGGCTCTGGCCCTGGCAGGGACCCCATGGCAAATGGCAGAGTGTATGTGTGGGCATGTAGTGCAGGAGGCCCTTGGGTCACCAGGGCTGAGCGTCCCTGGAGCTCTTGAGAGGAGCTCTGTGGAAGGAGCAAGCCCGGCCCCAGTCCTCTCTGTTCCTGAGATGTTCTCACTTGCCGGCTACTTTAACTGCCACCCACAGTGAGGTGACACAGGAGAACTGAGCTGGTACTGACACCATGCCCTTGAACCTCCCAAACTGGGGCCAAGTAAACCTTCTCTCCTTATGAAGTGAGCTGCCTCTGGTGTTTTGTCATAGTAACATGAAGCTGACAGATACCAAAAGCAAATGGAATTGCCGGGTGTGACAGTGAGCTTCCCTTAGCTTGCCCTGTGGTTGGGTCCAATATTCGTGTCTGTCCATCCCACCACTGTGCACTGAGCACCTGCCCAAGGGGGCAGGAATCCAGGACAGGGCGAAACGGAAGCCTCTGCCTCGCAGAAGTGCACGTTCTGGTGCGCCGAGGGGGCTGGGAGCAAGCCAGGAGGAGAAACCAGGAGCTGTCGTGCGGCACAAGGGGGGCGTGTGTTGCTTGCTACTGGAGTCGGGGTGCTCTGGGAGAGGGGGCTCCAGCAGAGGCTTCAGGGAGGTCGGGGAGCATGCAGGGAGGCACAGAGGGTAGGCTTCTCAGCGTTGGCACCATGAACCTGTTAAACAGATCTCATTGTGGGGTGTGTCCTCTCAGTGGAGCCTGTGTAGAGCCTCCCTGCCTCTACAAGCTCGCGGGGGCCTGGGTGTGGATCCGAGCCCTCACTGGATGTTACCAAATGTTCCTAAGGGACAAAATTGTCCTCCTGTTGAGAGTCGCTCTTCCAGGGCAGTGGCAGCAGCAAGGGCCAAGGCCCTGTGGCAGGAGGGGCAAGGGAGCCCCTAGAGATGGAGCTGAGTGAGTGGGGGGAGGAGGAGGGAGGCGCGGAGGCAGAGCCTCGGGAGCCAGGCCACTGCAAGTCACTGAACTACGTGCAGTCCTGTTGGGTGTGTGCCAGGAAGGAGCTGCTGGTGGTGGCCGGTGCTCACTGCAGCCTCCCCCGGCGTCTGCACCAACCCATCCCCCAAGGGCACTGGGCATTCTGGTTGCATCACGTCCTGGCCGGGCCTTGGCGAATTCTCCTGGGCCTTGCTGGGTGGGGCATGTCCCCCTTCCTGGCTGATGGCAGCTGCTGCTCTTGGATGGACATCCATCAGCCACTTGCAGATCACTGCCCTGCAGGGGCTGGACGGAGGGGTTCGGGGACGCCCACTGCAGCCCTCTCCCCGCTGGAGGCAGAAGGCTGCTGCTTGCGTTGGTTTCCTATGGGCGCAGAGGGTGCTCGCCAGCCACCCCAGAGCGGCGGCCTGTTTCTGTAGATGGCGGGTGGGGAGGGGGTGCAACGCAGCGGCTGGCAGCGTGGGTGGGGGCCTCGCTGGAGGCTGAGGGGAAAGCCTGCGTGCTCGCTTTGCCTCGGCCCTGGTGGCTGCAGGACTGAGGCCCCTGGTCAGTTGGGGGCAGTTTCCCTGCTGTGGGGCTGGACTTGTTGCCTGGGAACGGGATCTGAGTCTAGGGTGTGGGGCCAGAAGGCCGTGGCCAGGTGGGCTGGGCTGGATCGACTGGAAAGGGGCGCAGGGCATTCTGGGAGGGGGGTGAGGGTTTTGTGAGGCTGTCACACGGGGTGCGTGTGCAGGTGTGTGATGTCACACATAACTCGTGTGCTGTCCGTGTGAACGGGTGTGTGCATGCGTGACGTGCACCTGTGCTGTGAGGGGAGCTCGTGTGTTTACACCGTCCGCGTGGACACACGAGTGCGAGGTACACATTATTTGGGGTATTGGGAGGAACAACTGGGGCTTAGAATGGAGCCAGCAGGAGGGCTGTCGGGCTGTCCAGGAGAGCAGAGGGCAAGGGTTTGGCCAGCGTCCCTTCTTCCTGGGCCTACAGTGGCTTAGGACGGCAGCTGAAGCCTGGAACAGGGTGTGGCTGGGCCCTGCTCCCTCGAGGGCTCCAGGGACGGAACAGCTCCGTCCTGCTCCTTGCTGCCTGGCGTGTCCCAGCGATGCCTGGCCCTCCTGGGCTCTCGGCCTCCTACCAGCAAATCTGCACCCCGCGGGATCTAGGGCCCTCGGACCTGGTGTAGCCTTGTCTTAACCAACGGCATCTGCAAATGACCGATTTCTGAGTGAGGCCGCATTCTTGAGTTCCAGGTAGACCTGAACCTGAGGGGGACTGAGCAACCCTTCAGGCGGGTTTTGGAGGCCGAGCAGAGGGGACTTGGCACGTGGGCTGTGGTGGGAAGTGGGGACAGAGGAACTGACATTGGCCAGAGCTCTCTCGTGGCAGGGGGACTGCAGGCAGCTGCCTGGGGCTCCCAGGGTCTGTTTGGGCTGAGACGCCACCTCTGTGGGCGTCTGTAAGTCCCTGCATGGAGTCCGGAGGGTCTGGACAGTGACCACAGCAGCAGGCAAGACCCTCCAGGGAGGTGGAGGCTGAGGAGGCCCCACGCTGTCCTTGAGCTCCGACCTTGGAGGTTTTGAGTGGGGGAAGGCGACAGGGTAATGGCCAGGTGCGGCAGGAACCAGCGCTGAGGGGAAGAGGTGCAGCTCGGAGGGGCCTCCGCACTGCAGAGAGGAGTCGGTCGTCCTCCTCGAGGGCGAGAGTCTCCACTCACACTCACCCCATCCACTTCGAGGGGACAGGGACATGCTTGCTCTTCAAGGAATGAAGAAGCCATTAGGATGTGGAGGGGGAGAGAATCTCCAGCCCCAGGTTGAGCTGGATTTCGTTCCTCTTCCTGGACGGGGGAGGTTCCAGGCAGCCCCTCTGCAGTGGCCCAGAAAATGGGGGTGCTCAGGAAGACTGCTGTTCCGTGACCCTGACCTTGGAGGGGGTTCACAGGCGCCCCTCTGATGAGCCCACAACCAGGTCTCGAGTCTAGGATGCTCGTGTGGCCGAGATGCGTCACGTCTTGGGATTCAAAGCCCGGCCTGGTTCAGGGTTTGCAGGCTTCTGACCAGGAGCCTAGACCTGGATGAGGCTGAGGGGACCCCCACATCACAGAGGGGCCAGAAAGGCGGCCGAGGGGTCACATCCGCTGTGCTCCAGCAACAGGACAGCGCCACACGGCCCCTCCCACCAGAGGTCCACAGTGGCTGCTGCGCCAAGTCAGTCCACAAGGCCCCGCCAGGTGTGAGGTGGAGGGGACACGGTGGGCCAGGAAGGCGGAGGCTTCTCTGGGGAAGGATTTGGACCCAAAGGAGGAAGAGTGAGTGGGGCACAGAGGGCAGCAGCAGTCAGTGTGTGCAAGGCCCAGCACAGGCCAGCGTGTGGGGCCCAGGAAGTAGGTGCAGGGTTGCAGGGAGGAGAAATGGGACAGGTGCAGGGGAGGGACCCTGGTGACACCCAGGCATCCCTGACTGTGGAGACCTCCCCTGCTGGACGGATCCCACAGCAGGAGGGGGCATTTCCTGCCCCACCTGGTTGGGGGGGGGGGACTCATACTGGAGTGTGAGACCCCACCAAAGAACTGGGACGAGGACGGGGCTGTCGCTTGGGGATGGGAGTCTGAGGGACGGGAAGCACCCAGACCAAGACCCTTGGGTCCTGCTGAAGCGGCTCCGCTGACCACTGCAGGGGTGGGTCCTGGTGCTGCTGTTCTCAGTCTCGGTGACAGGGCCAGGTGGAGCTCTGCGTCCTCGAGCTGCCTGAGACCCGGCTAACATTCCAGGGTGACAGCTGGCCATCAGAGTACCTGGGCGCTGGGCAGCTGTAGCCCTGAAGCTCGGAGCCTCCTGATCCCACGAGGAGGAGGACACAGTGAGGAAAAGTGAGAGAAGGGAACCAGGCCAGGCGGATATGGCAGGGGGACAGGTGACATCACATGGGAACCCTCAGTGTCCAGGTGAGCTGAGTGAGCCCTGGTGGCCTTCCCAGGAGAGGCTTGTCAGGTGAGCTCTCACTTCTCAGGCCCACTACACCTGGGGAGGGGGGTGAAGATCCTGGGGGAGGTCACGGCCAGGCAGCCCAAGCCCCCTCCAGATGCCACCCCTCCAGCAGGCCAGGCTCCTAGTTAAGTCGGCAGTGCTGTGTGACCTTGGGCACATTCCTCCAATTCTCTGGGCCTCGATTTCCTTCTGGGATTGCTGTCATTTACTTATCCCTGTTGATTGGAGCCCAGATGTCACTTGAATAGATGGGAAAAGGGAGGCCCGAAGCAGCCCTGCCCTATGGCCCTGCAGCCAACCAGTCAGGATGACCCTGGTCACTCCCTCTGTGTGCAGGCCAAGAGAGCTGGTCCCCGCACGAGCACGGGGTAGACCTTCAGGGGAACCGGCAGGCACATCCTTGGCACCCGCCCCTTGACCACGTCAGGCAGAGCTCGACACAGACAACGGGAACCAAGGGCCCTGCCTGGGGCCTGTGTCCTGGGGAGAGGATGGACAGCTGCCTGAAGGAGGGGCCAGCAGGACGAGGGGCGCAGAGGCCGGGGGTGGCAGGGCTGGTGAGCGCTGGGCAGTGCAGGGTGGTTGCCCTCGATGGGCATCGGGAACGGAGGTGGCCCAGCACTGGGGGGGGCCTGATGCTCTGGGGGCTCCAGCTGAGCCAGGCCCAGGGTCTGCCCTGCTGTCGCTGCCGTCCTCTGGGGAGAGTCACGCCAGGGTGTTCATGCTGGGTGGCGATGGGACCGTCCTGTTGGAAATTACTTTGCCCCATGGGAAGTCAGTTGCCCAGGAGGGGACCTCAGCTGCACTGTGACCAGGGCAGTGGCATGACCCCTGTTAGAGGTTGCGTGGTGCTGTGCCAAGATGGGATCTCAGGTGGCCCCAGAATAGGGTGGGGCAGGAGGTGGGTGGTCCGGGCGGAGGGGCCACCATGCTCCCAGCTGAGCTGTTTCACAGTGGAGCCAGCGGCTCACTCGGGCACCTGGTGGGCAGGCAGAGAAGGGTGAGGACGGCGGGTCGGCAGCAGGTGGAACTCGGTGCCGCTTCCCTGGTGGGGGGAGGTCCAGGGGGAGCAGACTGAGCAGCCTGGGGTGCCCAGCAAGCTGTGAGGTGGGCAGCTGGTCAGGCAGCTGTACAGGAGCCTGGGGCTCATAGGTCACCGGGCTGTGCCATCCACTTGGCAGCCATGGTCACCGGGCAGCAAGGGGGTCCAGGGCAGGCTGTGCAGGAAGCGTGGGATGCACAGGTTTGGAGATCACAACCCCAAGAAAATCTGCTCTAAAAACTGTCCATGGAACACTCTGGACCCGTGGGGTGAAATAAGATGGTTTTCATCTAACACGGGGGGTTCTAAACGACGTACGTGGCTCATGTGACGTTTCCGTGGACACCACTGGTGCAGAGGGCAGAGAGGAGGTCGCCAGGATGGGTGAGCCAAGGCCTGCAGCACTGGAGGCAGGGACGAGGGCAGGTCTGTCAGGGGCAGCAGAGCGCTGCCCTTGAAGTGGCCTGGGACGTTTCCTCTGTGCTGTGATGGCCTGGATGTGTGGCAAGGGCTGGGTTTTCCCAGGCATGTGAGGGACGAGTGCAGGGGTCCAGGGTGCCCAGGGAGCCGTGGTGGCCATTGCCTGAGGAACCGAGGCTGGGAAGAGGGGTTGCCAGGGTGTGGGGTGTGGAGTTGAGATGGGGTGGCTGCCGTGGGAGTGCTGGCCTCGCCGCTGGGTGAAACCTGGAGCCAGGATCCCACAGGGGGCAGTGACAGGGGCATGCAGGAGGCAGGAGGGACTGTCTGCCAGTGTCCTGGGAGAGGGCCTCCTGCTGGGGGCTGTAGGACAGACCCACCCGTGATGCCCAGTGACCTAAGCATCCCCAGCTCCGGCTGACCTTGGGGACTATTTCCAGCGCATGGACTCTGGGGGCCATGTCCCCACTATAGCTCATGCTTTTGGGAGGGAAGGTCTGAAATAGGGAGACAGGAGGAAAACCAGTTGACGGAGGGGAGAGAAGCAGGAGACCCCTCCCCTGCCCCAGGAGCCCACAATGCCTGCAAGTGGCTGGGGAGCTGAGTCCCTGAGGAGCCCGGAGGACAGAGGGAGATTGTTTGATGCCAGGCTGGGAATTCAAGGGTGCCACAGCCTGGGATTGGCTGGGGTGTGGTGGCAGTGACCCAGGCTGCATGCGGCAGGATGGACCCATCTCAGGTTCTCCTCCACCTGGGCCTGGGCAACTCAGTCAGCACTCGGGCTTCTCGGCTCAGACACTAGGACAAGCACCCACCATGCTGAGCTGTGGAAAGTTCTGGAGGTGGGGCACTACAGGGCCTGGCACAGTACTCTGGACCTGGTCTTTGCCCTCCGCCTCCCACGTTCCGGGGCTCAGGCTGCCTAAAAGGACACCAGGTGGGCCCTGGTGAGGACCCTCTGTCCCCTTGGGCAGCTTCATCCTGAGAGCCTTCTGCGCCCTGGCTGTGACTGGCATGCACACGAAGCCCAGGTACTTGGGGAGGGGCACAGGGTCTTTCTTCCTCATCCTCCTGATCTGGTTAAATGCCACTTTGCCCAACAGGACGCCTAGGCCTCTGGCTGCTGGTGGCTGGAGGCCAGGGACTCCATCAGGCCGGCCCCAGTGCACGGGACGCCCCACAGGCGCATGCCCCCGCCTGGGCCAGCAGTGCACGGTGAGGCCCCGGCCTGCTCCAGGGGAGCACACACCCCACTATTCTTTCTCCGGTTGCTATTTATTCTTTGGCATTAACTTGCTGCCATCTGAAATTATCTGGTTGGTTGACTTGAAAGAAAGAAAAAAATAAAAACTTTGTCCCTCTGCCCCACCACAAACTCGTGCCCAAGGTCCCTTTTGGTTTTGTTCCTGCCCTCTGCCCGGTGCCTGGTATACAGTAGGTGCCCAGTCCTTACCTGTTTGAGTGCGTGGGCAGGAGTGGTCATGAGGAGGGCCTGGTTTTGCTTCCTGGGTGTGGAGTTTGGATCCGACAGCTCCTGTTCCTTCAGGTCCACCCAGGGACATGGTAACTCTGAGATTTTGTTCCATTTAATTCAAGCAAAATCGCAACGCGGTGACCAGCGCCCCGCTGCCCAGGCTGTCCTGTGAACTGGTGAGGCCACTAGACGCCTTCTCAGTGTGTGTGCATCTTCCTGAACCTGGTGGCTGGTGACGAGCAGACTCAGACTCAGACGCACGGCGAGCGCGTAACTTACAAAACGTCGCCGTTTTTATTGTGTCTCTGTAAAGAGGTTTATCAACCAGATTGTAACAAAATTACCACAGCTTATTCCAAAAGAAAATTTTAATACAAGAGATTTTAGAAAATTAAACACTTTTGTTTAAAAATTCTATCATGTAAACCATAACGTAAGAGGGTAGTCAGGACCCCGCGCGCGGAGGCCCACTCCCTGCCCCTGCCCGTGGCTGCCCTGGTCACTCTGCCTCTGGTCAGCCCTGGAGCCCAGGTAGGGGGACCAGGGTCTGCGGTTCAGACTCCTCCGTCAGCGTCAGGTGAGGCCCACCTGCAGAGTCCAGGCTGTGGCCATCACGACATCCTTTCCAGGTGACAGATGATGAAAGTCAGCTGGTTCCTCTGCTGTCCCCACACCCTGTCTGCCGTCCAGGCTCCTTGCTCGAGCACTCAGCAGTGCTGGTGGCAAATGGCGGGAGTGGCCCCCGCGGGGCAGGCAGTAGAGAGCAGCAGAGCCCTGGCCTCCAGATGCCAGTGACCCCAGCAACTGAGCACTTCAGAGGGTGTCCCCCAGGCCCAGGCCCAGGCCCAGGCCCAGGCCCACCTGCTTCAAGAGAACTCGTTTCTCTTTCTTCATGAGCACAAACTTCAGGTATGGGGAGGCCTGAACTTGGCTGTAGTAATTTAGGGGCAAAAGGGCTCTCACAGAATTTGGAGCTACGGAAATCAAGACATGGCAGTGGCTAAAGTGGGACACGCAGGGTGAGGCTGTGCTCCTCGGTAACAGGGACGAACCTCGGGGTCTGGTCTGCCTGGAGCCAGGAGCCCGAGCGCGGCACCCTCGTTCCTGTTGATCCGGTCGGTGGCCGAGGTTCCATTTCAGAGACAGAATCGAGAGACTGTGTTACGGAAACATTAAAAGGAACTTTTTGGCACAGGAATGTTAGATAAAACCTACAGAGCTACCGGGGAGGGTCGGCACAGACGCCGATCCGCACGCAAATACTTAACATGAGCTTTACGATGTAATGCACAATATTCTGAAAAATGTTCATTACAAAAGACCTTGTTCGTAAGTAGGTGCCTGCCTTTGGAACTGGCCGGGGGGCCAGGTCATGGTCTCCAGGCCGCGGAGAAGGCCAGGTGTCGTCCAGAGGAACACTGAGCTGTCAACACGGTTATTGCCTTTGGGGTTCAGACTTGAGGATGAGGGGCTCCTCAGGACCCCTTCCAGTCTGTCCGCTGTGGAGTGGGGGCTGCTGTGGGCAGGTCCTTCCCGTGACAGGCCAGCTGGTGTCTCCAGGCTGTAGACGGTGCGATGCTGTGATTCAGTCCTCGCTGGGCAAACTGTCCGATGCAGAAAAGAGAGCGCACCACAGTCGCAGTGTGCCAGGGCCACAGAGCTGGATTCGGGCACGAGGAACCAGAGTCCACAGATGCCATGCTGGCAGGACCCATGGGGGACGGTGTCCTCTTCCAGTTTCCAGAGCCCGCCTAGCCCATGCGCACTGGCACCAGGAAGGCCTGTTACCACCTGGTCAGATGCGAAACCTGCCACTGTTGAGAGCTCTGGGGGGTCACGTGTGCATGGGACGCCTGTGAGGTGACGAGGGGACGACCTGTGGCCATGCCAGGGTTCCCAAGATCACAGGGTTTGGGGGGAGGAAAGAGCTAACAGCTGATTCCCACATGGCTATGGGAACATCCTTCTACCATCCAGGTTGAGAGCTAGGCATGTCTTTATCTATGAATAATTAAAAAGCAAGGAAACGGTTGATTGTAGCTTTGGGGGCTTTTTGTTTGTTTGTTTTTTGCTTGAACTTCATGAGCAAAATGTTGGAGGAAGGTTCCTGGTGGGGCGGCTGGAGAGAGCGAACCCCAAGTCACACTTGTGTTAGGCCACAATGCTAAATGCTGCTGATCGGGGTTCTGGGGATGTGGGAGAGAGCAGGCTCCATCCTATGGAACACAGCAGACCAAAGAAGCCACTCGGTGTGGACTCCCTGCTCAGGGGGTGATGTTGGGTGGTCTTGTAGCCAATGGGTGAGGCCCACTTCAGAATGCCCCACGTGCAGCCACCCAACTCTAGAGGCCGGACAGGGCAGCCTGAGCCTCAGCCAGCCCCTGCCCAGGCCCCAGAGGGCTGTGTTCACAGGCCCCAGGGGCAGCGGCCGGTCTGCCCTCAGTGAGGCCTATGTACCATGTAGCTGGCTAGTCTGGAAAATAAGGACAGGAACATGTTGTCTTCTCGCACCCTCAGAGCTCCTGGACCCCTGCAAGCTGATGGTAGGGTCCCCTGCCTGCCCCAGAGCAGCGGCTCATCCCATCCCCCTGGCCCCAGGAAGCCCCTGGGCTGCCTGCTGGGCATGTCAGTGGCTTTGGCTCCCCTTGACTGCACCGAGGAAGTTTCCCCCCCAGCGATCAGGGGAACCACGCAACATGAAGCTTCCGGGTGATTCTTCCCAGTTTTCTTCATTAGGAAGTGCTCGGTGGTCACCCACGTGGCTCATTGAGCTTTCAGCCAATGAATGAAGGTTCTAGCACAAACCCACGGCCACCTCGCATGCTCCCCTCTCTCCCACGGATATCCACATGTGCCCCGACGTCTCCACACCCTGGGGTGAAGTCGAACACACACCGACTCCACCTGGTTTGTGCTAACGACTCCTAAGCGCACTCGGCCACCGAGCAGGTCCTCGGTGCGGAGCTGCCATGATTCTGGAGGTTGAACCAGCTGACAGTTGGGGCCTGGAAGCCCCCGACTTGGGCTGGCTGGAGGAGATGAGGTGGCTCTACACTGTTGGCCCTGCCCCCTGCCTGCCCTGAGACGGGGGCTTCTGCTCCCACTGAGTCTGTGTTGAGGGACAGATGGCCCATCACAAACTGTCTTTGGGGACAATCATGATCTGTTCAGGTGATGTCTGCAGATGGATCTGGGTCTGAAAACCTGACTGGTTCCCCAACCGGGTCCATGACCTGAGGCCACAGCTAGCAGTGTTCGACCAGGCCTGGGCTCTCTGACCCAGGGTCCCCGGTTGCTGCTGCTGGCAAGGTTGGAGGTTCTGAGCTACATGAGCCTGTCCAGCTTCATGTGGCCTCAGGTGTCCTCCGTAGCTGCTGTTTCCTGCAGCTGACCAAGAGGAAGTAGGGAAGTTCTCCAAGAACCAAAGTTCAACGTCACTGGTGGCTACATCACAGGCTGCAGGAATGCGTGTCCGCAGGAGTGATGCCACAGTGGGGCCACCATGGGGTGTCCCATGCCCAGTGATGGAGGGTGAGATGGAAAGGACAAGGCGCCTCTGCCTGCCATAGGGTACAGCCAGGCAGTCACGTTCAAAGGAGGCCAACAGTCCCTCTAATTCCCTTGCGGGAAGGAGTCCCAGGTGGTTTCTGAGAGGACAGCCATGAGCCTGGGAGTTGTGCATCTCAACTGAGGACCGCAGCCTGGCCTGCACCCAGCCAGCTGCCAGCCTGAGCGGGGAGAGGAGTGGGCGGCTTTCCTGACCCGGGCAGACTCTGGGAGGGTAGTGGCTGTGGTGCCAGTCTATCCAACGAGGAGCCGCTGTGCTCTCAGGACAGGGGCCTGGCAGTTCTGAGACTGACCAGTTTAATAAGGTGGCATGTGGCCGGCAGGGAAGGTGTGCTCTCTGGGGCTGACCAGGTGGATGTGGTCATCACTCCAAGGCGTCGGGCCAGCTGCCATGGCCAGGTCAGGGACAGAGTGGCTGGGATCTGGGATTCTGCTGAGGTCAGAGGTCACCACTCTGGGGCTCCACGTTGCGCGTCTCCCTGGGGTGACCACGGGACAGCTTGGGGAAGCGGGAAGCCACTTTGGGCCGGCTGTTCTTGTTCAGTGGCTCTCCAGGAGGGGTGATGTCACTGTAAGACAGGAGGAGAATCGGATAGTTAGGGGTCCCAGGCAGGGTGAGGGGTCAGGGGTGAGAGCAGCAGGCATCGGAGGGGACAGCCGCTACCCAGGTCCTGAGTGGCCTGCAGCTTGGAGAATGCAACATTGACTGCCATGTCACTGAAGGGTCCAAGCAAGCTGGCTCTGTCTGAGCTGGCCATGAGGCCACATTCTGCACCTCATTTTAGGGTCAGGAAGGAACACAGCAACCAGGGCTGTCTTTTCCTTGATCTCTCAGCAAAGGCGTGTTTCAAAGTCTAAGAAGAGAAACTTCTCTGGAGAACACGCATTTGAGGCTGTGAAGGAGATGCAGCAAACAGGACAGGACCCTCTCAGCCACCTTCAGTAATCCAATGGACGGCAGTGTCCAAGGCTCTGAGGGCCACAGGAGGGGACGCTGAGGTCAGTCCCCAAACACCTACCCAGCAGGACGGCCTGCAGCCACTGCAGACAGGGACCCAGGCCACCTTTGCTAACCACACGGATGGGGTGACAGCTCAGAGCAAAGTAGGGCGCAGCCCTGTGCACAGAGCAGAGGAAGGAGGTCTCTCCAGCGCCCGAGAGGGCTGCGTGCTGATGGAGCAGCCCCGGTCCGAACCTGGCTGCTGGCTCCGCCCTTCTCAGCTCTCCACCAGGACCAGAGCATCTTTATCCATGTAATTTTGTGAGAAGGGAAAACCACCCCGCCTGGGAGACGCACCTCGTGGACAGTTACACCTGGGGTGGCGGGGGTGGGTGGGGGTGATCCTCCCACGGGCTGACTTCTGAGCTAAGGTGTGAACTCGAGGGAGGATTTGGCTACCGACAGTCTTTCTGGTAGAGTGAGGCTCTGCCCTGTGGCAAGAGGGTGTGCAAGGTGGCTGTGGTGCAGGAAGCGTGGGCAGGAGGGAGTCACGGCAGTAGAGTTGCGTGACACAGAGACAGAAGGCCTAGAGGAAGTTCTCGAATAGTCTACAGAAGACACAGGGGAAGACTGGAAAGCACCAAGATGGTGGTGACAGGGTCTGGGAACCACTGTGTCCTAATCCCAGCTTCAGGGGTGACGCTGAGCCTCAGTTACAGGCACCTCCATAGCAAGGATGCTGGATTCTGCAAGTGATGCCGAGAGTGGCACCTCTGTCACGAGACCCTGGGCTCAAGTTGCTTCAAGGTCATCTTGACCATGGCTCTGAAAGCCCAAGAACAGGCCCATCCACTGTTCCTCGCCTCACATTCACAGCCGCAGCCCAAAAGGTTCCCAACGCTGCCCTCCAGGCCACGCTGCATGGCAGGCGGGTCACTGAAGTGCCACTGGCTCCGGGGCTGCCCTGCCCAGAGCCCCAGTGCCTTCTGACTCGGACCTCTTCCTGTGTGGTCTCCCAGCCCATGTCCTCTGCTTCCCGAGGCAGCCCAGAGCCGGCCTCTCAGGGGAGCACTGGTGGTGTTGGCAACCCAGCCCTTTACAGCACAGCCCTCCTTGGGCCTGGAGGATGACATCTCCCTGGCCCTCTGCCTGCCAGCGCAAGCAGTTCACTGGGCCTAGCAGAGCACCCATGGCGTCCCTGTGGGCTGCAGTCATGCTGACACTGGCGTGGCAAGTATGGCGGGTGCCACAGAGACTGGGTGGCCATACAAGCTCCAAACGGCTACAGTCCAAGCCCTGATCCCCGGCCACCTGCACAGTGGGACCAGCCGGAGCTGGCAGCACGGAGCCTCTGCTCCACACGGGCACAGCTGTGGGGCTGGGCTGCAGCCTCTCAGCTGCTAAACTGCAGAACTGGCATGGGGACATGGCTGGCCAAAGCCCACGTGCTGGTCTGCAGCACCTGAGGAAGCAGGACCCTGGTTTTGCCAGAAAACAATTATCTGTTGACTTGGCTACTCCTTGCCCAAGTCGTCTCCCTCAGCCCTAAAGCTACAGCTCATAGGACTGTCCCCCCAGCAGGGCACAGCAGGTGGCTGAGCTGGTGATCAACTTCCCCCAGAATTTGGTCCAGCCTGATAAAGGCAGGGGCTCTTGACAGAAAACCAGGGCTGTTAACCACTGAGCTGTGTCCCCAGCACTCCCCCGCCTCTTGTATCTTATTTAGAGACAGGGTCTCACTGAGTTGCTTAGGACTGTGCTAAGTTGCTGAGGCTGGCCTTGAACTTGATCCTCCTGTCTCAGCCTCCTGAGCTTCTGGGATTGCAGGCGTCCACCACCTCAGCCGGCCTTCACCTGGGGAACTCTTAAAGACCTCTGACACTCAGCCCAAGCTCCAGAGACCCCTGTTTCTCTGCGGGGCAGGGCTCCACCTTGGTTTTGTTAAAGCATGCCGGCAGGCCAGGGCTGAGGTCCACGACTCTAAAGTGCCTGTGTCCTTCAGGGAAACTGCACAGTGAGAGACCAGGCAACAGGAGAAGAGTTCCACTTTCCTGAAGTTAGAGGTGGCTTTTGGTGGTTTGGCAAATTGGCTGAACATTTGATGATGTCTGAACTTTGAGAAATGACCTTGACCTGTCCTTGAAAGACATGAGGTTGGCAGGTGTGAGCCATGGGGCTGGCACCAAGGATGTCCAGAGGTGTCCTGGCAGTGGTCAAGCCTCACCCGAGGAGTGGCTCACTACAGGAACACTCTCCGCTCCCCTTCCCACCAGCTCGGCCAGGTGACACCACAGCAAGAGCCCTGCCGCCATCCGGAGCCGCCTGCCCAAGTGAAAAGGGTTCTGTTTCAATACGGCTGGTGAATCTGGGCGTCCTCCACAGTTTTCCTCCCAGAAAACGTCCATTATGAGAAGACCATTCAAGTAGAAGTAGTTCCCACTGGAAAGCGACAGCTCCGTCCCCCTCACGAGGGGAGAGGCATGGAGACCCCTCACCTCTGCTCTTCAGCTGCAGCGCACTTGCTGAAATAGATGGTTTCATTGTTTTCAGGACTAGGTGGCAGAGTGGTGCAAAGCAAAAAGCAAGTCTCCCAGCCCTCCAGGCAGCGAGGTCATCACTTTAAAAGAATCTTTCTAGAGCCGTCGATTGCACTCGGCATGGATGTATACACGGCAGTGAGTGGATTCGTACGATGTGTATATACGTCTGCGTCTCCCTCCTGTGACGCATCATGGAGAGCTGTCTGCGTCACCCGAGATCGGCCACATCATTCTGGTGTGAAGGTTTTAGGTTTGGGAACCACCTGGTCTCTGTTGCAGCCCCGTAAGGGGTGGAAAGTAGGACCTGACCCACGGGCCCGGGCTTGATGGCCTCTGTTCTACCTCAACCCCTGGGTGTTAATCAGGGCTGCAAGGCCTGCTGGCCCCAAGCACCGGCCTTTGTCCTTCACAGGCCTGGCTGTGCCTAGAAGCCGTGCACCTGCCCGTCACCCCCAGGTCTCAGGCTAAATGCTGGACAGAACTTGCTTGGTGACTCTTATAGCCCGAGCAGCATCTGGAACATTAGCAAGCCAGGAGCCAGGAGTGGGTTTAGGCAGCTCTGTTCTTGTTCATCCTAGAGATGAGTGCGGGTGACCCGGCTGGGCATGGCCATCTCCATGCCTTGCCAGTGGTGGCTAGTGCTGACTGAGGAGCGTGCTGAGGGTCAAATGATCCTCCCTCTACTGGGTCCCCAGGAACTGTCCCAGTCAGCACCAAGCTAGACATGAGCCCATAACCCTGGAGAGCCTGCTGTATGTTCCGTGTGGTCGCCCCGAGTGCCTGGCCATGGCAGGTGCTCCAGGAACCCCATGTCCACGGGAGTGCGCATCTCCAGGATCCACGCCAGGACCCTGCAGGGCCTCTGTCTCCTTGGAGGGCAAGGCTTGCTCAGCCTGTGCGCCCCCCGACTGCTGCAGGCCTCAACCTTGACTAGCTCTGGTTCTTGCTGCCCTACTCCTCTCCTGTGGGGCTGGACAGAGTACACCGGCTAGTGGGAGCATGGGGCTTAAGGAAAAGCCCCTTTGTGGAGGGCCACCAAGGTGCTAGACAGAGGGCCTCCAGGCACCTGGCCCAGAAGAAATGCAAGTGATAGCTGACTGTCCTCCAAGAGGGTGGCCTCGGGAGATGTGGACTTCCAAGGAGGCCGAGGGGCAGCAGGCAGGGCACTGGCAGGTCAGCTTGCCCGGTGCTGCCGTGCACAAGTCTCCATGAGCCTTAAACCACGGCTGCGTTCTCTCCAATGCTGGAGGTCGCAGGTCTAAAACAGGCCTCACAGTGCTGAAATCTGTGAGATTTCAGAGCCACAACTGCTAGGCAGACCCCAGACAACCCAGAGGGATGGGTGTCACTTGAGGAGACTATGAGACAGGCAGCCCCCTCCCCGTGTGGCACAGTGGGGTCCAGGCCTGGTGCCAGGTGGTATATAAGGCATCCCTGAGGCCACCCCTCTGCAGGAGGGTGTTTAACCCTCACCTGGTGGGGTTGAAGGACATCAACCCTATCCTGGGACACAGAGACCAAGGACAAGAGGCAGAGCAGAGCGTGGGGAGGGCTGATTAGCACCTGTTGGACCCTCATGTCCCACCAGCGACCTGCTGATGGTGTCTCCCCACAGGGCCCCTGGAGGTCGCCTGAGAGCCAGTGTCCCCCCACGCTCTCCAGCTCAGCTCTCCTCTGCCCCAGCTGCCACCTCAGGGGTCTGAGCCCTTGGGCTGGGGGCTTCTCTTTCCCTGCCACATTTGCCACGGCAGTCCGGGTGCCAACTGTAAAGCTGCCTTTTCCTCAGGGGCAACATGGAACAGGAGAGGGGCGGGAGGGAGCTTGCCATTGGCTCTCGCCTCGCCTGGGTCACTCGCGCTTGCGTCTGCAGGCGACCGGGGTGGGACGGCCGTTTCTTTCCTTCCCAACACAGTGTGGTTATGGCAGAGGCGCGACATTGAGTGCAAACCCAGGTGGGCGTGTTCTCTGGATTGCTGCAGCATCGACATTCTGACGCATATTATGAAGATGGTCCTGCCTCACAGCCACTTCTTGGCTTCCCTTAGGCATCTTTAATTCCTGTAGCGCCCGGCAGACGGGCAAGAGGCCTCTGGCTGAGAGAAGGCAAGGTGCTTGCTCAGCGTCGGGAAGAGAGGACACTGGACTCAGCAGCAGACGTTCTGCTAGGTGAACTTGGGCAAGGTCCTGGGCTTCTCTGGCCTTCAGGTACTCTCCCATAAAATAGGGACGCCATCCACCTCCCAGCATTGGCGTGAGACGTCCAGGAGAAGCTGGTGTCAGTGCTCCAGCTGGGATCGGGAGGGTTGGGCCCAATGGAGAGCCATTACCAGGAAACCAAGTGGACTGGTCCAGCTGCACCTCAGGTTTCTTGTTGCCCAAATGGAGTGATGACAGTGACCACCCTCTGGGGACTTGTAAGGATCTGAGCTACAGTAAGAACAGCAGCCAGCCCAGCAATGCCATCAGCCACTGTGGGCACCACTCAGACCTGCAAAGAGGTGAAGCCCGGAGCAGCCTCCCCAGGCGCCAGTCAGGTCAGGTGTAAGAAGCAGACTGTGGTCTGGGGTGCTTTCCACCTCCCTCAGGGCTGCTGAGGGCGAGGAAGAGGAGCTGCAGTGGCATGGCCACACTCCAGCCATGGGAGCCCACAGTTGGCTCCTGAAATGCGACACCAACAACTCAGAGGGGTCTCCTGGGGTCACAGGGCCCTTCCAGTGAATGGCAACTGTCTTTGTCTGTCTTTAGCTGTCTTTATGCCACAAATGGCATTTTACAAGAATCACTGATCAGCTTCATCCGCTGACCTGACCCTGTTCAAGTGGCACATCCCTGAAAACACACTGATGTCATCTGGGGGCCCAGATCAGTTGGAGCCTCTGCTTTCTTGATGGTGACACCTGGGAGGACACAGGCTTGGCACCAAGATCCGCACTGGAACTCGGCAGCACCTTCCAGGTGCCTCCTTAACGGGCCGAGCTGAAGCTGTGGCCTCAGGGAACCCGCCAATAGCTAGCAGGGCCCCGAGTTCTGCTCACCCAAGAAAGAAGCCGAACTTCCTCTCATTCAATGCAAAACCCACACCTGCTGAAGTGACAGCACCGGAGAGATGGCTGACATGCTGCCCCCACCTCAGAGGTGAGGGGGACACGAGTTACCAAAGGTTTGCCTGGCTGCTTAGCCCACTGGCAATCCTCACTCCTGCCTGGACTCCAGGCCTGGGCCTGACCCGACCCCCGCCTACTGTGAGAGCGCAGTGCACTTGGCAAGTCCTGGTGGGTCTTGCTCTCTGGCTGCAGCTAGTGACTCTTAGGATGGGGCCTCTGATACCTTAAAGGCTCAAAAGGCAAAATGTGCCCCAGGGGAGCCAGTGTGGCCCTGATGGTGTCTGCAGGGCAGCGTTCACAGGGCAAGGGTGCCATTTGAAAGCCGAGATGCTGGTGTGGCCCAGGTTTTGCCAGTCTCGCATTCTTGGGCAAGCTGTCCTCCACACTCCCCGTCTCCAGATGTCTATGCAGCACCCCTCGCACCCCCTGCCCTTTGACCCCCCTTCCCTCTAGTGAAGCGCAGCCCTGTTCCCACATCCCCACGGGGCAGATCCTGTTGGCTGCCTTCAGAACACAGCAGCCAGCAGGTCACTGCCCAGCCCTCCCGACCTGACCAACGCCATCCTGTGACCGTTTCATTCTCCTCCCTCTGGGCCGCCCATTGAACAGAGCAGAGCCTGCGTCCCCCCTTGACCACAAGGGTGCATGTGATGGACTGTCCTCCTCAGCCTGGCTTCCCTGCTGTCTCAAGCAGGTGGAGCAGACTCAGCCCCAGGGCCTTGGCAGGGGTCTCCGTGCTGTTTCAACCCCCTGGTAGCCGGCTCCAGCCACTGCTTCTCCACAGCAATCGCCACCTGACACACACAGGTCCTCTTGGCCATTTCCCACTTCCCCACCAGAATGTCCATGCTCTTGACCTCGCAGCAGCTAAAATGGTGCAGTGCAACAGGAGGTGGTCAGTGAGCACCGTGGGTGGGCAGCAGGCTGCAGGCCGTCCTCCCTGCCCAGGCCAAAGCCTCCAGGCTTGTTCCCAGAGAACCAAACGAGCCTGGTCTTAGCTTTCAGTGTTAGACTGATTTTAATCCTCTTATTTTCACATATTTTGAAATTATTCCTAATCTCTTACATGTAAAATTTCCATTGACAAATGTACTTGCATGAAGGTAGCGACTTAAATGTCTCTAATTTTCTCATTGTGTTTTGTTAATTTTCCAATCAAAACAGTTTTAATCACAGTGGTTCTAAATGTGTTAGGAAATAGATTTCTTCCCTCTGTTTATAATTATCCATCGATCAATCCGGCACTTCCCCCATCTTATCCTTCTTGGGTTGAACAACCCCCCTGGTGTCCTGCTTCATGGTAGCTGCATCCCTGCTGTCCCTGCCTGTCCAGCTGGGTCATCCCCCCACTTCACATAAGTGGGAGGTTGGGAGGCGAGGACGACCTGTCCAAAGTCCCACAGCTCAGCACCAGCCTGGGGACTTGAACCCAGGACTGCCCCACACTTTCTGGTCTTTGTGCACTGAGGTTGTTGGGGTCTTGGCATCTGGCTACTCACAGATAGCCAGCTGCCCCAAGTGGTTAGGGTAACAGACACCCCAAGGTGCTGGGGCTCAACTGGCTTGGACCCACAGTCCAAGGTTAGAGTAACAGATACCCCAAGATGCTGGGGCTCAACTGGCTCGGACCCACAGTCCAAGGATGGAAGCAGAGAGTGACTCAGGAAGGGGCTACAGTGGGCAGCTGCTGGAAGCTGGAGAAGGCTCCAGAAGGAAGCAGCCTGGCCAACAGCCTGCCTTCAGTGCAGCGAGACTGCGTGTGGGCTCCTGGCCTCCGGCACTGCAGAGGGTCAATTCTTGTGGTTTTACCCTAAGCCTGAGGTAGCTTGGTGCAATGGCCATCAGGAATCAATACAGCAGAGCCGTGGGCCGAGGAGTGGGGCAGAGTGCCCGTGCTCCCGCCCTCCCCGCGGGGCTCCTCCCAGTCATCTCATGCCAGGCAACGACGCTGCCTTGGTCTCCGGGCTGTGCTGCATGCCACAGGCACCCTCCTGCTGCTGCCCAGGACAAGCCCCTGGTCAGTGGGGGTTGCGGGGATGACCCCCTGCACTCGCACGCCTGCTGTGTGTTGCCACGTGACTCTGGGTGCCCTCCCACCGTCCCTGCTCCCCAGGGCTGGCTGCCCCTGCACTCTGGGAGGTGGCGGTGAGGATGCAGCCCCGCTGTCCTGAGCCGCCTGTCACAGCATTAATGTGCCAGCTGCTGACTGACAACCCAAGAAAGCAGGTGCTCTCCGTGATCACCCCAGACGTCATTTAAAGAGTGTGACCCATGGAGGAGAAGGCCACTGTACTTGGCTGGATGAGAAAACAGTCTGGAAAGGGCAGTTGGCCTCCTGGATGCTGCAGCCACACCTCTCTGTTTCCCTTTCTGGAGAAACTTTCCAATGCACCAGGGCTTAAAAGACACGAAGCTGGGTGGGCACGTCCTGCAGCTCGGCACTGGGCTGAAGCGAGAGCTGGAACAAAGGAACAGTGACTGCAATGAAAACAGCCTCCCCCGGGGAGACGTCTGCGATCCTCTCCAAGAACCCATGAGGTCTCTGCCATGAGCCCCAATTTATAGAGGAGGATACTGAGGTCGAGGGCTGATGGGTAACAGGACTGCATTGGAACCCAGGTCCCCCTGCTACTTGAAACCTTGCTTTTGTGTCACGTACCATGCTTCTGTTTGCTACCAAAAATTAATGATCAAACCTGACCATCACACACTGGCCAGTTACTGGGGAAGAAGGAGGGCCTTGGGGCGGGAGGGACCTTGGCACTTTGCAGCCTGGTCTCTGGGTTCAGTGAGCGAGGGCTTGGCAGAGGAAAGCCATTGTCACCTTAAGACCTCGGAGCCTCCAGCTCCCAGATCTGCTTGCTGCTATCTGGGAAGATAGGGAGAGACCTGACCGGGGATACATGGAGTGATCGAGGTGGTCTCTTGGATGTCCCCAGGGCCGTGCCTGCTGACACCTCAGAATGAGCACCTCTGCCCGTCTCCGAGGAACCCAGACCCGAGCTGTGCCCAACTCCTGCCACTGCAGGACTGTCCTCACCACAGCCAGAGCATCCTAGCGAGAGCTCACCACGGGCCTGCTGTTCAGCCCTTTGGGCAAGATTAGCAGATGAGGAAACTGAGGCACACCTGGGAAGGAGCTACAGCAAACAGCAGGGCCCTGAGTCAAGTGTGGCCTGCAGCCCTGCCCTCATCGCTCATGCCAAACAAGCCCTGTCCCGTCGTGGCGGCATGGCTTGCTTCCTGTTCCCACAGCAATCTCTCAATCTGCCTTACAGACGAGCTGGCGGGAACACAGCCTCCGGGCTGCCACAGCAGGTTCTCAGGGTGACCCAGGGGACATGGGGACTCTGTTGTCACTCAGCAGCCCACCACCGGCCATCCCTCTGCCAGCAGACAGCTCGAAGGGCAGTGTCCTGAGGCCAAACACCCTTCTCTCTGGACCAGTTAGAACTTCCCAGGCGTGACCAACAAAGGAGAGACAAGAAGGGGCTGCAGCTTGTGACAACTCTGTTGGGTTGGAGAGGGCATTGGTCACCTAGGCCACATCCCCACCTGGGCCAAATCCCTTGCTCTGCACAGCGGGCAGTTTACTCTGCGGGCAGCTCTGGGAACTGTGGGACCGTGGCTGGAGCCCTGCTGGAGCCACAGAAGCTGGCTGGGTGGATCCTGTGACAGCAGCTGTACTCCCTGGGCCTCCGCCATGAGGCAAGAGATGGAGAGGAGCCCAAGGCCACTGGCGGACCCACAGGTGGACCAGGGGACGTTTCCTCATGAGGTCCTCACAGTGCCCTTGAGCTTGATGGTGCCGTTCCTTTTTGAGCTGAGAAAAATGAGTCTCAAAAAAGTGCAGTGACTAAGCCACAGTGTCACTGCGGAGAACACTACAGAGGGGCTTGTAAGTGGGTTGACGTGGGTCAGAAGCCACTTCACTTGGTCACCGTGTTGGCATGCAGCAGAGCACTCTGAAACGTCTTCGTGTTGGCAGTCTCCAAGTTCGGGAGCTGAAGTGTGGTCTTCTGTGCACCGTCCCCCTCACCTGACCCACCCCTCTCCTGGGGAGGCTCTCTGGGGTGGGCCTCAGGCGGAACCCAGCTCCAAAATCTGCTTAGGTCAGAGGAAGCCCTGTGTCCCAGCCCTTCCATCCCACTGCGGGCAGCCGGGCATGCCCTTTGCTGCCCGGGATGCCCTGCTGGTGCTCTCCCCAGTGGGGGTGACAGGGGTGCCGTCAGTTGTGCCACACCACCTGCTCCATGGGTCCTGAGCCAATGTGGTGGCAGAGGACAGCTTGCTCTTCCTGCTGCTCGGGGACTGGGTGTGAGGTTTGCCTCTTCCTCTCGTCGTGGCTTCTTTGGGTAAAACGCTCAGCCTCCCTCTGCCTGCTGGCACTGTGCCCTGTGGTGTCCCCAGCCCAGCCTAGGTCATTGCTCCTTCTGGCTCTGCCCTCTGTCACCTCAGTGACTGGCTCGAGTCGGATCAGGAACTTGTATCCCACAGGTGTTCCCGAACTCCTGAAGGAAAGATCTCGCTGGGATTTGAGAAGCTGAAGTCAGAATTTCCTGGGAGTTCCTGTTATTCTTAAAATAGCCCCTCCATGCTGTCCTCGTTATTACAGAACCAAGGTGACTTCTGTAATAGGTGAGAACCTCGGGGCTCGGTGAGGCTTAGAGAATCACAGCCTAGAGCGCATTCAACAGCACCGCTGTGCCGAAGATGACTGTCCACCTGGGGGCGAGGCCAATGGCACGGCAGGAGCAGCTTCAGAACCCACGAGGCCTCCACCCACGAGGCGGCCCAGGCGCGTGCCCAGTAGCACTGGTCTCGTTCGCAAGGCGACTGGCCGCAGCAGAGCCGACCAGCAGCCACGCTTTGATGCCGGCGTAGGCCCAGGCCAGTGCTGCTGGGCTACGTCTGGCCTGTCCTCCAAGCACTCCGGTCCTGACTCCCGCCAGCGTCCACCCTCACCTGAACGCTGGGGCGGCACCTCCTGCTGGACTCCTTCAAGCCAGGGGCCTTGGTCGTTTCCCTTTCACTTCTGCACGAGGATTATAAGATTTTCCTCATTTTCTCCCCATTTTCTTGACTGATTTTTCTTGAGATTTGATATTCAGAGCAACACAGTTCCTGAGACTCCAGCTCAGAGGACCCTCCTTCCACCCCTCGCCCTCTGGGCACAGGCCCATCCTCAGCCTTCAGACGCCAGCTTCTAAATTCGGCATCTCATTTTCACCTCTGCTCCGTGTCACCTTGACCCACCGGACACTTGGCCTAGAGCGTGGCACATCCTCTGGCACCTCCCTGCCACTGCCTGGTCACCTACTCAGCCATCACCCTGTACTCCACACCCTGTCACCTTGCTGTGCGGACGACAGAGCCAAGAGTGAGGCACACCTGGCTCTACCGTGTCCAGCAGGCATAGTGCCCCAGCACCCCTTCCTCCTGGCCACTCTGCCCAGGCTGCCGCTGCCTCTGGACACACCCTGTGTCCTTATCCATCCACTCTCCAGCCACTGCCCATGTGATCTTCTGAGTGAGCAGACCTGCGAAGGCTTCTGTACCCGAGACCGAGAGGAAACGGCCTCCCCCTGGCCCCAGTGCGCCCTGACCAAGGGCTGCACACCTGTTCTCCAGCTACCGCGGAATGATGCCCCTTCTGTGCTGCCAAATCGGTGAGGGGGGGCTTCACGATGCCTGCTCATAATGCACTCTGAGCTGGGAGGGCCTGAAGAGTCCACCCATAGAGCCCCCTGGGGTGTGTGAGGGAGGACAACCTGGGACGCAGCCTCACGGAGGGCACTGCACAGCTTCCAGAGGAACGGGCCAGCTCACCAGGGGGCAGAGCAGTGTGGAGCTGGGCGCTGACGGGATCGCTGCAGTGCTGGGCAAGAAGCCCGACCCAGGCCACAGTGGGTGTGACGCCACCTCCTCCTGATTCCACCTGAATCTCTGCAGGTTCAGGTTGTCCCTCCCACACGTTCACCAGTTCAGTTCCCCGAATCGTCAGCTCCCAGCCTTCCTGCCAGTGGAAGTGGCCCCACGTGGCTTATTACACCAGAGGCGTGGTTCTCACAGCCTGGCGTGCGTGGGCTCATGTGACCCTCACAGCCACCCCAGGAGAGTGCTGCTGTCCCCACGCTGCAGCTGGCAACAGGCTGGTGCACTCCCCCGCACTCTGCCACCCAGCCAGCGCTCTGCGGATCCCACTAATGCCACATGAACCAAATGCTGCCTTCCAACAGGTGGCTCTGGGGCGGGGTCCAAGCCTTGTCTGTCTGAGCCACACCTGCCAGCCTCCCCTCGGAGCCCCGGGGCCTCTATCCAGAGGCTTTAATAAACCCTACTCAAGAGCGAGGTGGCCTCCTGCCTCAGACACCAGCAGTGAGGCAGGCCAAGGGAAGGCAGTGGCTGGAGCAGAGGCCAAACCGGGGCACACTCGTCCCACTGAAAGTCATTCACACTCAGTTCCCACTGTCCACACCAGATGCCCGCTCATTCCAGACATCTCAAGCAGCACCTGCATCCGTCCCAGCAGCGGGGCAGTGCTGAGCACTCTGGTGCCCCCGAGGCTCCTGGCAATCCACAGTAGTGTGGGAGTGGGAGCTCTCTGGGCAGAAGGACATTGCTCGTGTTAGCAGAGATTTGCAAGGCACAAGGTCTCAACTTTGGCCAAGGGAGGGGCACTTCATCCCTGAGCTGAACTTAACTTTCTCACTGAGAGAACACAGCAGTTCACATTTTAGCAAAAATATACAAGAACTTTAAGCATGGCAGCAGTGCAGATGCGGAAGTCACGGATGGCATTTCCTGCTGAGATTCCACTGGGACCTGTGTGCTGTGACCTACATTACTCTGCCTCCCACCCCTACCCCAACTTCCTCTCTCCCTTCGAGGAGCAGGGTGACTTCCCAGGGATAAATGGCTCTGCAGAAACTCATTTTAATAACACACTCAATGACAGCATGCAAATCACTAACGCCATTGCCCATTTGCAGCCAGTTCTGCAGGGTCTTTCTGGAGTCCAGGCCCTTCATGAATGGCACCTGACCTTCCCCTTGGGATGTGCTAACAGCTGCATGTTTTGCGGGGCCTGCCTTTCCCCCCAGCACAGGAGAATATTATCAAAATGGGGGGTCTCAAAAGAAGAGGGAGCTGGGGGGCTGCCACTCATCTCTGCTTTGGGGGGTAGACTCTGGGACCCTCCTGGGCCACCCTGATAGAGTCCAGAATAGAAAGAAATGCCCACCCCCCGTCCTACCTTCTAACTGCTGGCATCAACAAGGCAGGCAACAGGAGGCCGGAGTGGGGATCCAACCTGCTGATTCGACTCTGATTTGTGCAGATGGCAGGCTGTGTAAAAGTCATAATGGCCCTTGCAGAACACAGTGGGGTACACAGGAAACGGAAAAGCATGTGCCAAAGCAGGTCCCACTGAATACTGGAGCCACACACGCCTCAAAGTTCTAAAGAATATTTTCATGAGGAAAATGAAAGCAAGTTCTACCCACCAGCTTTGATGTCCCCTGGGTCCTCATGCACTGGAGATGAACGGTGGGCTGGCTCCCAGGACAAACACGGGGCCATGCAGCAAATGCACCATGGGTGACAGTGTCCTCAGCCCAAAACCTGTGGCCTGCACACTTGGGTGTGCCCGGGCCAGGTGATACCACCCAGCAGGGAGGGTGGTCCAGTGCCAGGAGACGAGTCGGAGGCGTGGTGGGCACTGGGTCCCCACTGACTGCAGCCAGTGTGGAGGGACAGAGCTCACCAATTGTTCACAAGAAGCTTGACATCTAGGTTTTTGTTTTTCTAATCTGATGTCTTCTAATTGTTTTGGTTGGTAACTACTTTGGTTAAGAAAAACAAACAACAAAACCCCACTGTCCTGGCCCTAAATCAAGTGGGAGGCCAGGCTCAACGCACAGGCTTCCTCCCTGTGTGTGAGGCAAGGGCGACACATGGTCCCACTCCCTGGGTGTGCCCTGGGATCCCCCAGGTGACTGCTCAGGGGCTCGCCCCATCCGTACTATGGAAGGCTACACTTAAGTAGTTATATTGTGTTCTAATTTTGAAATATCATGAAACCTTGTGAAATTGCCATTTTAATGGCAACTCTGTAAGATTCTTCCTAAGAGGATCTCAGAAGCTTAGAAGAAACAAAGCAGGTGGCACATTAGGCAGTGCCCATAATGGGGTGACATCTTAGGCAACGAGCCCACTGTGATCAGTGACACAGACCCTCCTGGAGCCTAAACTGGTACGTAAGAGAATAACCTGTCAAGATTTGGGAGAATACTTATGCTGTAAGGGGGTTATTTCCTTAGCCAAGAGATTTTTTTTTTAGCTGAAGGGCAAGGAGTCTGGACCGCCTGGTTCAGCATCAGTGGAGAAGCTAGTCTTCCTGGTTTTGGGCAGCACAGAGAGGAAACCTCCACGTGGAATTCACCAGCGAGGGCCAGGCGTGGCTGCTGCTCATCCCCCCTTGCCCCCAAATGAGACCACCTGCACCCTGAGATTCTGCCCAATTCAGAGGAGAGGGCAGCTCCCCTCAGGCTGCAAAGAAAGCCAGAGGAACAGAGCTGCTAGATTTCAACTGGGTTCCGGACCCATGTACAGTCCAAGTTCCAGTGTCAACATTGTGTCATTTGCCACAATCTCCTGCAGAAATTCTTTGTTTTTTAAAGCCCACAAAATTGAGCCTTATGTTCTCCATGCTGGTTAGACACCAAGGCTTCTTGCTCGGTGCTGCTGAAGGGCAACAGCGCAGCTGAGACCCACAGCACGCCCAGCACGCGTGAACGGGTGGGTTTTCCAATCGGGCAGACTGCGCTGGCTAAACGTTGGACTGGAAGTGCCTGGACTGCTGGGCCAGCCGGGGTACATGGATGTCCTGCATGGGCCAGGGCCTCCACTTGGACTCTCTTGGCCTTGGCTGTCTTAGAGCCATCTCACCAACTTGCCTTCCATCAGGGAGGTGGGCCAAATGCCCATGGCTCCCACACACCAAGGCCAGGGCTCCCGGGGGAGGTGGATGTGAACTTCTCTCAGAAACCAGTGTGGCCTGAGAGCAAGGCTGGCATCACAAGCAAGGGCATCAGAGGAAAACGCCATGCTCCAAAGAGTGCCCCTGACCAGGGCGAGGTGCCTTTTGTCACAGCAGCACAGCACAACTGCCTCCTCACAAGCCCTGAAATAGACCCCAACAGCCACCTTGGCTATAGTGAAAGCACCTACCCAGGTGGCAGGGCAGCCCTGCCAGCATCTGCTGAAGTTCAGGGGACTGATCAGCTGGGCACATCCCACAGGAAGAAGCCGTTTCTGAGTTCTCTGTGGAATGCACACGCCCCAGGTCCTCCTTCTACCATCTAATGAGCTGCAAACAAAGTAACCTCTTCCGCCCCAGCAAGTGACCGTCCAATCCCACCACTGGAGACCCTCAGGTCTTCTCTATGGTTTTCACACTACGTGTTTCCACAATGACAAGAATGTTTTAGAAACGATGTCGCTGTGTGCTAGAACAAACCAAGATTCTGCATTTTGGCGCCTCTAATTCTGAGGATGTAAATGTCTCAGGTTAGGAGGGACTGGGAACAGAGGGGACTGATTAGGGACAAGGTGGTGACACCAAAGTGGCCACTAGCACTTCAGGTGCTGTCCAAGTAGCTGCTTCCCAGCCACGGGTGCAGAGGTGTGGTGCAGGCGGCTACAGCGAGGCAGACCTGGGCTGGGGAGGCAGCAGCCTCTGCCATGCCACCCGGCAGCCTGGGTGGACCATCCTGAGTATGTGGCATGTAGACTTCTCTAAGGTACGGTGAACAGGAGTCTGGACCTCCTTTCAAGCTTGCTCACATTTAAGTCATGTTACTAGCGGATCATTCACGGTAATAGCAGCAGGAGGCTGTGAGGCCTCCTGGGGCCATCGCCAAGCTGGAGGGCACTGACACAGGCTGCTTTAGTTTTGGAACACCTGGAAGCTGAGCACCTGAATCTTTCCTTTGATCAAGTTCTATAAAAGTATAAAAACCACAGAGCACAAATTTACTTGAGGACTTCACACAACACTGGCCCGCAAGCCTCCGTTTCAGCACCACGGACAGCTCCCAGGGCTGGGCCTCCACAGACAGGCCCTTGCTGGCTAACTCACTAGGGGACCAAGCGGCAGGGCTCAGGCCCAGGTACTCACACAAAGAAGGGCATCAGCTGGGTGAGGGTCTCCTTCTTGGGGCTGGCAGCAAACTCGGGCACCATCTGGATGACTTTGTTCATGACGCTGCGGAGGTAACTCTGGAGCTGCTTTCTCCGTTCCTCCACGAACTTGGCATCCTGAGAACAGACAGAACGTGTGCTGCGGGTGCTGCCCTTGCTGGTGCAGGAGGGGCCCATGGAATGCCCCAGGCAGCCCACCCAGTCGTCTCCAGGCATCACTCATCACCACTTCACTGACAGGGAGGACGCTCAGGTGTGACCATTAGTAGGTGGGGGACAGCTGCTCTAGAATCTACTGCAGTGTGCCCCACGAATGAGCCCGAGCCAGCAGGGTGGCTACTTCTCAGCACAGCAGCGTCCCAGGCGTGGTCTCAGGACAGAACTGAGAACACAAACGGGCACCGCCGAGGTGCTCACAGGCCAGTGACGAGAGGCGGACCTAGCAGCCACACAGGTAAGCATACGATTACGGCTCGTGCTAAGTGCTGTCCCCAGGCAGGTGATTAATTCTGCCTTTAGTTCTTAAAAACATTGTCATTAAAAACCTGAATCTTCAAGGACGATGTCACTGCCTCAGAAAGATTTTTCTTAACTGTTTCTACCCGCTCTTGAAAACGAGGCATGGCTGCGCCCAGTTGGGGCTGTGCACATGGTGCCATGCCCTGTCCCCACAGGACTGTGCCTAGCTAGTGTAGCATGGAGTGGCCCCTGAAGACAGGGCAGGGGCCTAGGCAGGGTCACTCAGAGGCTCTGAGCTCCATACTCATCACTCAGCCCCTCTCCCCAGTACTGCCGGGCCTTCCTAGCATCACAGAGGGCTGGTGTTGGAGCTGGATGATATTCTGCTGCCCTGACCCCTGAAATTCTTGACAGTTTTGGAATGAGGGCCCCCCACAATTCTACAGCCACTCCCACTGCACACCTCTGCACTGGTGGGCCTCTCAACAAAGAAACCCTGGGCTGCATGGGCACCAGCAAAGGTTTCCTCTGAAGAAGCTCCTCTTGGCTGAAGACCAGATGAGGTGGCCGATGAAGAGCAGGGAAAGGGCAGTGGGCAGGGCTGTTTTGCCCTCCCAGGAACATGATGAAGGACAGGTGAGGACGGGCAGCCTAGAGCAGGTGGCACCTCATCCCCAGGCCCTGGGGACAGGGTGGACACACTCCTCTGCTCCCCAGCAGGGGCACAGTGAGTTTGTCAAATAAGGACACATGCTGAGACAGCACTGAGAAAACCTGCCTGGTGCCCAGTCCCCAACGGAGCATTCCTATGAAGCCCTGCCAAGGGCCCAGACTTGGCACCTCTAATCCAGGGTCGGCAGTTACCAAATGAAGACACAGGAATGCCCAGTGACATGTGAACTTCAGATCAACAACAAACAGATTCTCAGCAGAAGTGTCCACCAGAGAAACCCTGCCACACAGCACAGGGCACATCTGTACTGAGAAACTGTGGGTGTTCCTCTGAAATTCAAATGTCACCAGGCACCTACATTTTCTCTGGAAGCCTTCTCTGAGCATCAGGTGGGAGGAACACCCAGGGAACATATGCTGCCAGCAGGGGCCCCTTGGGGCCTCCCAAAGTCACCCCCTGATGAGGTGCATCATTGGAGATCTTCCTCCAGAGGGACAGCAGCACCTGAATGGCCATGGGTCACTCTAGCATTGCTGCCAGCACAGTCCCTGGACAGTGGCTCAGATCTCATGTCACCTGGAAGGGGAAGACTGTGTGGCAATGAGTGAAGAGACCTGGCCAGGCAGGTGAGGGTCCTCCCCAGCCAAATCCACCTGGGGCTCCCCATGCCAGGTTGTTCCTTGGCATCTGTTATGGTTTGGATGTGAGGAGTCCCCCAAAATCTCATGAGAGAGACAATGCAAGAGTGTTGCATCATCATTAGATAATGAGAGTGTACCCTCCTCAGTGGTTTGATCCACTTACGTGGATTAACTAGGTGGTACCTGTAGGCGGGGAGGGGTGGCTACAGGAAGCACGTCACTGGAAGTGTGCCTTTGGGTGGATATTTTGTCACTGGTGAGCAGAGCTCTCTGCTGCCTGCTTGCCGTGGCCTGAGCTGCCTTCCTCTGCACCAACCTCTAGCCACGATGTTCTGCCCCATCTCAGACTTAGAGCTATGGAGTCAGCCAGCAATGAATGGAACCACCAAAACCTCGAGTCGAAATATACTTTTCCTCCTCTATGTTGTCCTTGTCAGGTCTTTTGGTCACAGCAATGAAAACCTGACTGAAACTCTCCTTGAGCTCCAACCCTTCTTTAAGCAATTAGACTTTCTTCCTTAGGAAGGTGGTAATACACCAGGTCAGTGCTGAACGGAGCTAATCAAGTCTTGTTATTAATCTACACAAGAAACCCTCGAAGACAGCTTGAGAGGTTGCTGCAGGAAGATGAGAAAGGAGCTAATCAGCCCAGGAAGAATTTGGGAAGGTTCTTTTATTGGAAGGGGATGCTCAAAACACTCTAAGTAACAAGAAGAGATCACAGATGCTCTCTCATGCTTCATGTGGGGCTAGCTGAGCCAGAGTCCTAGGAAAGTGAGACCCCCAAATGGGGAGGCCAGAGGATTCCACCCTAGAGTCTGATCTGCCCTCGGCACTTTCCTGCAATTCTTCTCACCCTGGTTCTCCAGGCAATAGCACCTTGGCTGAGATGTGGGTTATCCCCTGGAGGAATCCCAAATCCTCCCAAATGCCCATGGCCATGCCTCATGTGCCAGGTCCTATTGTAAGTGCATCCAACATGGCAGCCATCTCCACTTCACAACCAAGCACTTTTTACCTGAGCTGTTCAAAGTAAGCACCAGTATCCACAGAATCTTCATCTGGGCCCTGTGCTCTCCCTGTGCTGCATCTACTGAGATTAGTAACTGAGGCTCAGGTAGGGGAGGATCTTGACCAAGAGTTCAAAATTACAGCCCCCTCAACTCAGAAGACCACCTTCAACCTGCAGAAGAAAAATCTACAGCTTCCTCTGTACCAGGCTTCCCCAAGCCAGAATTCAGTTAGTAGATTCTACTTTCAGATCAGTTTTAGAAGAAGCCACCTACCATGTACACCTGTCGCCTCTGTCCTGGACACTATTTCCCTCTGCTCTCCTTCTAATCTCCGGCCTGAATCTCTTCACGCAACTGGGTAGAATGTGACCCCAGGGTCATGGCAGACCTCAAAATGAGTCATGGAAGCCTATGTTCTTCCTGTGACTGTGATGGTTTTACCTTTTTTAAAAACTATTATGAAAATCTTTAAAGATGTGAAGGGGAATGAAGGGAGGGGAGGGGGATGGGAATAGGAAGGACAGCAGAATGAATCGGACATGGCTCTCCTCTGTTCACGTATGGATACACAACCAACGTAACCCCACGTCATGCACACCTCAAGAATGGGATCCTAATTAAAATAAATGAGACTCTATGTATGTATAATATGTCAAAATACACTCTACCATCATGTATACCTAAAAAGAACAAATTACATAATACACTTGGATAGCATAAAAAATCAGAGATGTCAAAACAGTAAATTCTAATGAATCCCCATAATGCTTCCTCTAAGGGTCTCAGCCCCTCTCCGTCTCTTCGCATCTTTGCTGAAGTGTTTTAAAGTAGATTACAGCCGTCAAGGCACACCTGAGCATGCATCTCCAAACACTTCAGAACATTTTCCTATTAACCACAGCACCATTATCACCTCTAACAAAATTATGGCTAATTGGCTGCTGCCACCTAATAACTAGTCATATTTATGAGCCTTCAGGTTTTCAGATGAGTCGCTGCTTCTGCCAAGTTTGGAGGGCTGCAGAGCCTCCCGAGTGAGTGGGGGACTCCTCGGATGGACACCACACTGCTCGGAATCGATTCCCGGTTGGGGATTGTCAAGTCCTGGCCTGGCCAAGCCAGTGCCACCATTTTCTCCACAGGTGCTAACGAGGGTTCACAGACTGAGCGTGGCCCACATGGACTTTTTGTGCAGACTGAGCAATGCTTAAAAACACTAAAACCAGGAGACTTTGGTACAACATCCAGATTCTTGGCTTCCCTACAAAAAGGAGCAGTCTTGCTGGTAGGCAGGGGCTGGTCAGCAAGGACCCTCATTAGCTGGAAGCCCAGTGGCACCATCCTGCCCAGCCTGCTCCCCTCGGTCCCACCCCTACCTGGCCTGCGCAAGCCTGTGCGTTTGCAACCCCTAATTTACGCCACACGACTAGCTGGGTCCGGGAAAGCCATTCTAGAGTCCACGCTGCATCAAATCACATCACTAGGTAGCATTCCCCGAGGCCACCAGGCCTGTGGTGCCACCTTCCAGCTCTGTGGGTCCTCATCCATGAAATGGGAAGAAGGAGGGCCCCTCACCCTCACAGTGCACAACCTAGGCTAAGTACCTGGTGGCCAGCATGGCCTGCTGGGACCCTCTCCCTTAAGGCCTAAGTATGTGGGGTCGGGGACCCTGACCCACAGGTGCTGGGGAAGCCCCTGGGAGGACTGCCCATTTGCAGGAGGGATGGAGAGGGCTTCCCTCAGAAGATGCAGCTGCTTCAGCTGCTCTAGGAGCAACGGTGCACGTCGCCAGGTGGTCCACGAGGCACCTGAGGAGCTGGAGGGCGTGCTAAGAAAGGAGCCACACAGGAGGGAGCCTGCTCCTGAGCCAGGCACAGAGGCCTGCTAGAAAAACACCCCTCAAAGGACAAATCAAGGTCTGGAGGCTGCTGCCAAGGTCCAGGCGAGGGGGATCAAAGGCCCGCCGGAGAAGTGGGATGGAGAAGGGAGGTGGGTTCTGCGGGTCCTCAGGCAGGGAGGCAGGGCGTGGAGGACCAGGTCACCAGTAAACCTATCTTTCAGAGACCTGTCTTGTCACATGGGGCACCCGAGAGATCAGCATCCTCATAGGGGCCTGGGGTTATCTGTGGGTTTTCTGGTTGGGCTCCCGGGGGCGGCAGTCAACACGCTGATTGGAAGGGGTGGCCTGGACGCCAGCCCAGCACATGGAGCCTGTCAGATCCCTCTGGTGGCGTCTAAGGAGCCCTTGCTGCCTGGGCCCATCGCCATTCTGTGACAACATGATTGTCAGTTATGGTTTAGGACTATTAATAATGCCCCTGAGAATTAGTCCCCACCTTCTAAAAAAGCACTCTGGAGTATTTTAATGGGAATGTTTTTTTCTCTCCAGAAAAGGTTAATTTTATTTTGAGCCTCAAGAAAATAAAGACACCATCAAATTAAGAATAACTATTCTAAAAATGATGGATTGTTGTGACCGGGCAACAAGCAGGGCTCTGGCACTTTGCCCAGTGTCCCAGGGTTCTTCCTGACAGAGGCCACGTCACACCCACCCTGCAGCCCCCGCCCCAGGGCAGGCTGCGTGGGAGCAGTGGATGCAGAGAGGACCGAGTTTTTAGAGCTCTCTTTTCCCCTAAGACTGCCAGGACATTTTATAAGATCAACAGAAGGTCCAGTCCATCAGGAGCATCTCCCGAGAGACAGCCACACCAGAGCCAGCTGATCTGACAACATATTGCTGGCTAGAGAATTCCAGAACTTTTAGTAGACTCTCACAAGACTCCAGCATTGAGGTCTTCTGGCGATGAGACAGCAACCTGTGCCCACTATGACGAGACTGGCCCATGAACCCCATTTCTGCTTCCAGAGCACAAAGGCAGGCCAGGTTTCCCAGCATGCCTTGCAATTAGACAGGAGTCCAGGCCAGGTTCTGGCCAATGGGTAGTGATGGGAGCGAGGCAAGTAGAGTTCAGGTTTAGCCGCAAAAAGGAAAATCCCCTGCAACTCTCTCTTCTCCCTGCCCCTTTGTGGGAGTATGGAGGCCCTGTGTGGAGATGACAGAGCCTTGTGAAGAAAGAGGAGCTCCTAGAGTCCCTGGATCTGCACTGGACCTGGGACGTGAAAAGGCAACTCACTTGTGTTGTAAGCCATCAAGTTAGATCGACGCCACATGCTGGTCACAGGTATCTGTGTTCCGTATGCTGGTCGCGCAAGGACTGCTGCACACCTTTTCACACCTGTGGCACTGTGCCTTGAAGGACTGTGCCCTGGGAAACAGAGCTGTCCCCACCCTCATGGAGCTTAGATCCAGGAGAGACAGTAAGCAGGTCATGAGTATATAAGGATGACCACTGGAGCAGACAGCCTCAGCCTGCTGAGGAGGAAAGGAAGCACACGGGAGGAGGTGACTTTGAAGGGGAGGCCTGAAGGTCGAGAGGAAGGAACCCCAGGAACAGAGGCCAGTGAGGAGACTGCTCTGCTCCTCCAGGGAGTGGATGCTGGTGGGAGGGCCCAGCTGGAGGCCGGGGAGCTGGCGTGGGTAGAGGAATCAGAGTTCTCATTCAGTCTAGCCCAGGTGGGTCTTACAGATGGGTGCGATCGTTCTTGTGATCTTTCAACTGTCCCGAGATCTATCAGCTCATTCATTCATTCGTCAGACAGTCTTTGGATGCCTACTCTGATCCAAGCACTGTGAACAGAAAGATTAACAAACCTGGAACCTGCCTGTAAGGAGCTCACAGTCAGCTGGGGTCATTCCTAAACAGTGTGACGGAGCCAGGCTACACACTTGATCAAGTCCAGACCTGCTGGGGGCACATGGGGACTGTGACAGGGCCATGGTAAGTACCAGGAGGAGAAATGGCAGAGGTGGCAGCAGGAGGAGCCATCGCTACTGTGAACATTCAGCAATGTCCTTTCTGCAGGCCTGGAGTGCATTCTGTGTCCCTTTACTCCATCCTCAGGGCCCCACTAGGGTGGGGCTTTGTTGCATTCCCATCTCAGAGGGAGGAGGTTGTGCTCAGGAGTTAGGCACCAAAGCTCAGGCACAACTACTTAGGGACAGGCTTGGAGACAGGAACGGGCCAGGAAGCCTGAGGCCCAGGCCCTTGCTGCTCACTCTGCTCTAAGACGGAGGGAGGGAAAGGTGTTCCCAGGCAGAGAAGGGTCTGGAGATGCAAGACGGAAATGGCCACAGATTCAAGAGTAGAGGGGCAGTGGTCCAGGAGATGGGGAATGATGGGGTGATGCTGGGAGGTCCCGTCAGAGAATCTGAACTCCATCCTCAGGGTGACAGGTGTTTAAGCCAGGCAGTGACAATTAGCCTTCTATGAGACTGAAAAAGGTTCTGATGTTCGGGTTTCAAAGCCACTCTCTTGTCCCTGGGGTGCTGGGAATCTGCCTTCCTGCTCTCAAGAGTTAGGTACTGGGAGGCAGGGATGCAGGGAGGAGGGATGCGGGCCCGATTCTGCCACCTGGGCTGCAGGGTGTGGGTCACAGCCCACACAAATGCATGAAAACCTGTGGACTTTGCTCCATGGCAAGTGTAAAGCCTGGGCTCATGCACCAAAGCCCGAGCAGCTGTTTCTGGAAAGAACATTATGCAATTGCTAATTGGGAAACTGAGGAGAGAGATTCCCATTATTGCCACTTTGAAAACCCTCCATGGAGACATCTGCGAGCCATGAATAGCTGGCCATGCCGGGCTCTCCTAGCTGCTCCCAGACATGCCCGCGCCCCTCACAGGCTTCTGAGTGGACGGTTTCAGCAAAGCTGTCTGAAGTACCCTCACCTGAGAAACTCAGGGGAGGTAATGAAACTGCAAACGCAGCAGAAGGAACTGCCCTCATCTCTGCAGGGGGACGGAGCTGCACTCGCTCATCAGGAGGGCCTGTGCTCACACGGGGAGCCACCTGGCAGAGGGATCTAAACGGGTCCTTTGAGGGGCAGAAGGGAGCTTCTTTGAGGTGGCCAGCAGCTGGAACCACCGGGGGTGGCAGAGAGGGGAGAACGAGGACTTCATTCGGGGTTTGGGGAGAGGAGAGCAGGGTGCCATGTGTCTCTGCAGCTCCTGTGGTGGGACTCTCCCCCTGGACCCTCTAGAGAGACCCACCAACATAGAGGCCAAAGTCACTGTCCCTCCTTAAAGGGACAAGAGAAGCCTTGTGAGGCAGGCAGATGAAGCAGGCTGCCCAAGAGTGAAGCAGGAGGTCTGGGACAGCAGCCAGCCCCAGCGCTCAGGCTCTCACTGCCAGGCCACCCTCTCATGTGAGTACCGCCGTGAGTCCTGAGGACAAGAAGGCACCAGCCACAGGAAGAGCAAGGGGACCTCCAAACACTCTCCTTACCAAAACCTTGGATGGATGGGAACCTTGATGGATGGGAACAGAGGGCAGAGGCTCTGTCAGGACCTGATCCTACGCACTTCCCAGCAGGAGAGGCCCCTCCTCTCACCCTGCCTGTCTGTTCAGCCTCACCCTCTCCCCTGTGTGGTCACTCCCAAGGACATGCTCTTCCTCTCAGACTCCCCGTCCAGTGCCACTAGAACGCATCCCAGGGCTGGGGCGGTGCTGATGGCTCACTGTGCCACGGGGCAGAGACCTGGAACCAGTTGCACTTGACCCCATCTCTAAACATAATCTAATTCTCTCATTCCCAGCAAGATCCTCCAGGGTCTCACATGGTATCCTCTGGCAGCACCTGGCACAAGGTGGGGTCACGCAGACCCCGTAGGGATGGTGATAGTACTGCTAACCGAGTTGCTATGAGCAGCCAGACATTTCCTTGCCAGCCCAACAGCCCTGGGGGATCCTGGGCCACCTGGAGGGAAACCCCAGTCCTCACCTGGCACCAAGCCCACCCATGACCTGGCTCCTCTCGTCCCCTGACTCCAAGTCCTTCCACTCTCCTCGCTCATTCTTCTTGGGCCATCCAGGCCTCCTTGACCTGCACTTGCTGACTCTTCTGCCCGAAGTGCTCCTTCTCCAGACAGCTAACGAGCCACATCCACTTGTTATGGTGTGGAGGTGAGGTGTCCCCAAAAAGCTCCCATGTGAGACAGTGCAAAAGGGTCCAGAGGAGAAATGATTGCGTTGTGAGAGTCTTAACCCAATCAGTGAGTTAATCCCCTGACAGGGCTTAGCTGAGTGGTGACTGAGAGGAGGGTGGCTGGAGGAGGTGGGATTGGGGCTGGAGGAGGTGGGATTGGGGTGTGGCTTTGGGTATATATTTGTATCTGGCTCGTGGAGACCTCTGTGTCTGCTTCCTGACCACCGCATGCTTCCCTCTGCCACACTCTTCCGCCATGATGTCCATGGACGGAGACCTCTGAAATAAATAAACCTTTCCTCCTCTGCAACTGTTCCGGCCGGGTCCTTTAGTCACAGCAGTGAAAACGCTGACTAAAACAACTTTCTTCACATCTCTGCCTGAATGTGCCTCCTAAGATGCCCCTCTGGTCATTCTGAGCATAGCCATGGCTCCCAGCCCTTTGTTTTTCTGCACAGTGGTGACAAGATCTACCCCTGGTGCCTGGTGGCAGTGCCTAGCGTCCAGTAGATGCTAGTGAGTGTTTATAAACAAACTCTGCCGAGTCAGCTATCTGCATGGGTCAGGAGCAGCTGAGCTCGGGACTGCTCCACCTCCATCTGACAGACAGGCACACTGAGGCACAGAGGAGCTGAGGAACTGGCCAGAGCTCACACAGCCAGTGAGTCAGAGGCTTGGAAGCTAAACTCAGGTCTTCCTGGCTTCTCCCTCTAGAGGCCACGCTCACCCATTTTGCCAGCTCTGCTCTGAGTGTCTCTCAGAATGAAACGCCCTACCCAGTTCCGCACTCAGTTCCAGTGAGACCCCCGGGTCACCAGAGGAGCAGGCTCCTGCACCCCTGCAGGGGTGGGAGGGGAAGGGCAAGGGGAGGGAAGGGGACACACGGAAGGGGTGTCACGTGCAGATTTTACCCACTTAACTCGTCTTTAGGCGCCTCCCACCCCAGCTACCATGGGCTTCCTCTTGGTTACGCCTCCTCGGCCGTCTCTCCAACCCTCAGGCTGTTTTGCAGACCTGGTTGGTTCTGCAAGGAGACTCTCAGCCCTGCCCCGATCCTCCATGGGTCATGGTTGGCACGGGCTCCAGAGGAAGCCACATGACAAACCCTGCAAACTAAGGGGCACAAACCCTGGTAGGGAGACGTTTCTAGCAATGAGTTGAAGTGAGAAGAAAGCAATCCCTCCACCTCCAGCCTGTGTGGGATGCACCTCAGTCGCTCCTCTGTCAACCGTCTAAGGCTGCTGCAGCGGGTGCCATTGAGACAGGGACCTGCTTTCTTGCTCCTGCCTCCATGCTGTGCACGTCCTCAGGAAGGCCAGGACTCTGTGGGCCTCAGTTTCCTCGATTGCAAAGGGAATGGGAGGGACAATCTCTCAATTTCCTTCCTTTGGAGACATGGAAAGCTCCTGCCTGAGGCCAGCCTTCCTTTCATTCAAGTTTCAAGACCAATCAAGGCAAAAAGAGAGGATCCCTTAAGTCCTCGCCCCCCCTGAATTCTTGTCAGTTTCAGGGCCTCTCTGCAACGCGACAGACATAGCCCAGCCTCCAGGACGCAAAGGGGCTGGAGGGATACCAGGCACAGAGGCCTGATGTCACAGTGCTACCCAGGCCTCAGGGACCCCGAGGTGCTGTAGGTCTGCCCAGAGTTCTGCCTCAGCCACAGGAGGACAGCCACACCCGTGCAGCCTTCCTGCCTGGGTTCTTATTTGGGTCCGGCAGCCAGGTCCCCCGTCCCTGAGGTACCTACATCCCCACCCCTGCCCCCCTCCTGGGACAGGATGGCTTGAGAATGGGAAAACCACTGAGCAGAGGAAGAGAGTGAATGGCAGTCGGGACAGCAGGTGGGGCTGGTTGGCCCCCGGGGCCCTGTCCTCACCACCCCTCACAGAGGAGGGCACCAAGCTTGCCCCGGCACCACTAGAAAGCAGGGGTGCTGGGATCTGAGCCCACTGTCTGCCACCAGAGCCCTGGCTCCTAATCGCCTGGCAATGTTTTCAACTGTGTTTATTTACAGGAGAAAAGCAAATCAGCGTTTCTTAAAGGCACTGAGCTGAGCAGTCAGGGTTCCGGATTGTCATCTGTGCCCCAGGTGGTCTCACCCCATTGCTGGGGCCTGGGGGGATGAGGATCCAAGAGGCTCCTTCCTTTTGCCAAGGCCATGCAAGAGGTAAAGGGCCACGACACAGATTCCAGACTCTAACCAGCCCCCATGCGACTTCCCATTACACGAGATTCCTGCCCCCACTTTGTGTAGGATGCGGGGGGGGGGGGCAGGTGGCAAATCCTGAGCCCTGCCTTTCCTGCAGGTAGCAAACTCCTAAGGCACCAAACAGCCTCGCAACAGACACGCAAGGAACGGTGGGCAGCAGCCAACCCGGGCTCACCGTGGAGACCTGGCTGACGTCCCCTGCACTGTCCTGCTTGACCCAGCAGCGCCTCCAAGAGGCCGAGACCGTGCCCACTCAGTGAGTTAGAAGAGGCCCAGGCAGATGAAGAGACCACCCAACTCACGGATCTGGTCCTTAGGGAGCTGGGATTTGGCCCACGTCCCCTGGTTCCACCTCAGCACCTGCTGGTGACTCTCGGGGGAGGGCGAGGGGCTCCTGAAGACCCCCTGCCTCCCCTTGTGACCTGTGGTGTGACTGCCATGTAACATGCACCAAGAGGCAGGCAGCCCTGAGGCTGGGTTCTGATGGCCTCAGGGGACCCTGCCCGTGAGGGGAAGGAGAACCAGACTCAGGCACTTCACAAACCCCGCAGCCACTCCATGCTTCCTCCACAGGAAATGCCGGGGCTCAGCACCTACACGGGGCCCAGGTTGCACTTCCTGTCTGGAGCTCAGCCCTGAATGAGGCTGGGGCAGCACGGCTTCCTACCTGGGCCACTGCTTGCAAGAACTTTCAGTCAGATGGGACGACAGATGACAGCCCCTGGGCAGGTGGCTCAAGGAGGGAAAGCCCAGGAATAAGCTTGGAGACAACAGAACGGCATCCACAGGGTCACCAGAGTGTGCTCGGCGTCAGACAGAACGTCGGTGCTGCCCAGCCGTCTGCAGTGAAGACCTGCTCACACCAGAGGCACCGGAGTGAGTGTCACGGTCTGGGGAAGGCAACAGGGCAGCCACAGGGGTGAAAGGCACCCCCCAGGGCTTCACACAGCTATGATGCTGAGGACGCCCTTCGCTGCAAGCTCACTATGTGCCCAAGCACCATGGACGGGCTTCCCACCTATCCCGACCCACCCCCACCACAGCCTCATGAAGTAACCCAGAGATCCACTCACAGACCCCACCCAGAGACCTCACACTGGACCCTGGGGTGAGGGAGAGAAGCCACACAGTGGCATCTCTGGGGGAATGGGCAAGTGAAATGGGGTGATGAGACCCACAGAGAGGAAGGACAGGCGCAGAAGCCAGTGCAGGTGAGCACAGCCCTGGGGAGCTCAGACACACTGCCCAGCGAGGCAGGGAAGGAGGTGGACATGATTCAAGGCCACGTAGTGAATCAGGAGCACGCACAAGGAACGCTCTGGAAGGACCATGCACTCTCAGATACACACCCTGCAGCAGCTGCTGTGGGCAGGGAGCAGGGACAGCGGCCAGGGCCTCACAGTGAGCAGCAGCACCGAGCGGCAGGGGCCAAGGAGCAGTGCAGACCACTCTTTCATACCTCAGTCCAGAAAGGAAAATAAAAAGGAGAGAGAGAATTCTCACGTCCACATCTGTTTCCTGCAGGGACCTCCCTCCATGGCACCTACTAGCTTCCGTCACATTCTGCCCTGAAAAGCTCCTAAGCCCAACAGTTCGAGCGGCTGAGGCTGAGCTGAAGAACTCCCACCAGTAACTCAAGAGCGCTCTGGTATTTACACACCGGTCTTTCCTGGGGGATCCCTGGGCCCGCTGCCCTCCTGTCCCCGGCCTCTCGAGCACTTGTTCTGGCTGTGCAGCCCCCAGATCAGCACAGTGACAGAGGACACGCCTGCGGCTCCCTCAGTATCAGTGCGCAGGTCCCCCACGAGGCCTGAGCCGTCTCACAGTCCACTAGAGTGCCTGGTCACACAGGGTCTGGTTTGAGGTTCGCAGCGGTTTTAACAGTGGTGACACGTCACATGGACCATCTATAATTATCTTAATCGCAGTCTCCACGGTCAGTACCAACTCCTGGCAGCTGAGGACACAGGCGGAAACAGCTGGCTGGGCAAACGGCTCAGGAGAACAGAGGTCAACGGGCACTTGTCACTGAGGGGCGGCCTCATGAACGTCGCCTCCGTCTCCACCCACAGTTCATGGATGAGGCTCAAGCACTATGGCCACGGTCACAGCCCATGAGTGGCAGGGCCAGGACTGAGCTGATACCAGGGCCCGGGTCCTTCCACTCTGCTTCACCACTATGACCCTAGGTGCCTCCTTCAGGTTGGACATGGCTGGGGAGAAACAAGTGACCTTCAAAGCCAGCCAAGGAAGAGAAGGTGGCCAGGCAACAAGCACAGACCAGCAGCAAAGCCACACCCAAAGCCCCTCCCGCACGGCAATGACTGAGGATGGCAGCCTCCTGTACCGCCAAGGGCAGGGGCCAGACAGGCAGGTAAAGAAGCAACCTGCAAGAGCCAGAGAGGGACGGACGGGGAGCTGGGGAAGCCAGAAGCTCAGCCGGCCATTGCAACGGGGAGTGGGAGCCTGCGGGGCCGGCTCATCCCGCTTTCCAAGGGGAAGTTGCAAAGATGGAGGGGAGGGTGAAATCTCTCAATTCCCAAATCACTTGTCAGCCGATTCAAACACTTGATATCATGGTGCAGACCAAACAAAATATATCGCAGGTCTTCCAGAAGCAAGAAAAGAAATCAATAGGTCATCAAAAAAGAGTTGGCAGGATCGGGTTCACTGCTGTGACGCTGAGGGCCAGGCCCGTTCCAGGCTTCCCACGGCCAAGCACCTGTCCTGAGACACTCCAGACACACCAGGAGGCGGGGGGCCCAGCTCGCCCAAGGTTGGGGACACACTTTGGTGCCACTTCCCTGGCCTCCTGCCTGTGATTAGAACTGATACAACTGAACACCCACCAGGGGCCAGACGTGCAAAACCCAGCCTTCTACTAAGTCTTCAAAAACATTCTTCTCAAACAGATGGTGGTATCCCCACTTTATAGAAAAGGACGCCGAGACTCAGAGATGTGAATATGCGGGCCCATGGTCATGCTGACTAGTGTCAGAGCTAGAATCCAAATCCAGGTCCACCCGACTTCCAGCTGAGCCACTCTGCACCCACATTGTCCCTTTGTCCATATGGGCAGTTTATAAAAATTATATTCAATTAAAAACCTTGGCTGAGCCTCTACCACATGCTTGGGTCCCTGTGAAGTCTGGTGAGATGAGAGATGGAGGACGGACACCCCATCTTTTAAGATGCCTGGAGTTTAAAGCAAAACATGGATCAGATGAAGGAGGATGATAAAGGGATTAGTTTGAAGTTCTACTTACCTTGGGCAGTTTCTGAGGTTTTCCCATAAGAAGGAAAGCAAAAATAAAATTAGAGCCAGGTAAGGAATCCTAGCTCCAGGCAAGATGTCCCCCCCTGGGGGCCTCCGCTGCCTTATCTGTGACACCATAGGGCGGGAGCTGCCGTCACCCATGTGCTCAGCCACAAGATGAGCCAGGCCCTGTGCTGGGAGCTGGGACACAGTGGTGGACGGGAAACAGGACACAAAGCTGCTGCTCACGAAACACTTTTCCCAGAATCCTCAGCAGTGAGGCTGGGGCCACTGCGGCAGGTCTGGCCAATGGTGGTGAGAAGCGGCAGGACCCAGTTCCAGGTGGGTGGGACTTGGAGCTGGTGTCCTGTATTTCTCTCTTCAAGAGGGGCTGCAGAGATGGGTGGTCCTTCCCCAGCCCCACAATGCTCCTTTGAACGTGCTCCATGCTTCTCTTAGTCACCAGTGGCCGAGCAGGGACAGTCAGCTCCACTGCATGGATGGGGCCAGCACAGCACAGATCTGCAAGGTTGCCAGGGTGAGCCTGGGCCTCCAGAGTTCAGAATCTGAGAACCAAAAGGGACTTCAGAGGTGTTCAAAGGAGGGTGCTGCAGGGCTCCCCAGAGTGTCCCGAGTGGAGGCTGTACCTGCAGGTGAGGGGGAGCCCCGGGCGGATAAATGGGCACCCTTACCTGTATAAAGTATTAGGGAGGTGACAATAGCTCACTTGGCGCTGGGCTCACGGTTGAACATTTTCTGTATGTTATTTAATAGCTATTAAAGTAATTGGTGATCAAAACACTATTGCTAAGTCCATTTTACAAATGAGGAACTTGAGGCACAGAGGTGATACACTTGTCTAAGACCAAGCATCCATTGAGCCACAGGTACCAAGTCAAACTCGGGCCCCTGGACTTCAGCATCAACACCATCCTGACCCCACGGGGCGCTGCTGCCGGAACTACAGAAATAACACAAGAAAGTGATTCCCACAACCACTCAGGAAACCAGCCCCTCCAGTCCCTGCTGGGGTCTCCTCCCACAAGGTCACCCTGGATATAACTCCACTGCTGGGTCAGCTGATGTCTGAGAGTCAGTCTATGGAAAGAGCTTTCATTCCTAGGCCACAGAGGAGAATGATACCAACAAACCTCCCCAAGCCAGCCTAGTTAAGGAAGATGGGCAAACTGCCTCCAGTCTTACATCTGGAACGTTCTGGATGTGCTCCGTGGAGCACAGAGCTGCCTCAAGCAACGTGCAGACAGTGCTCCTTCCCAGGTGACTTGTCGCCAGAGAGCAGTGGCCCCACCAGGGACTACATGTCCCCAGTCCTCCTGCATCCAGGTGAGGCTGAGAGACTAGTTCTTGCCAGTTGAATGAGAGCTGCAGACAGTCCACCTGCAGCTGAGGTGGGTAAGGAAGGGGCCTCCCTATCCCTCTACTCACTGGCCAAGGGCGCCTGGAGGCCCTAGGAGCTGGCCAAATCCAGCTGCTGCCTGTCACCCTGGAGAGCTTTATTAGAACAGTCATTTCCATCTCTTCTGAGTCGCGTGCCATAGCTTTAACAAAATTCAGCAGTTGCAACTGAGCTCGTGTGGCCTGCAAAGCTGACCCCTGACAGGAGTGGCCAAGGGGATGGCGAGGCTCCAGTGAAAGACCTGGGACCTGTGCACGAGCTGCCTGTGGACCAGAGGCCTGAACCACAGCATCCTCAGGAAACAAGCCACGGTCTGGGGTTTAACCAGCTCCGTGAGCAGCAGTGTGCGTGGGGGACGGAAGCGGGTATTGGAGGACCCACCTCACACCAGCCACAGCACCAGGGGCCGGTGCCAGCCGTCAGCAACCCTGGGTATGAAGAGACCATCTGATTTTAAACTGCAGCTCCTGTCCAACACCAGGTGCGCTGCCAAGGGCTCTGGACGGAGCCTGGGTTGGGGCGTCGCCTGCCTCTGAGTCCTGGCTCCACCACCCCTAGGTCTCTGGCCTCCTAAAGTCCTTCATCAGTTCTGAAGGTGACAAGAACAGCTGTGGTCCCAGCACAAAGGTGGGAATGGAGCAGCAACACAGGCCACCCCCTCCCCCTGAGGTTCAGGAAGGTTCCATTTACACGGAAGCGGTCTAGGACTGCCTGGGCGATGGCTGTAGACTGTGACACCGAACCCCGGGGTTTGTGTACGTCAGATGGCCGAACTGCTTGGCATCTGAACTATATCCCGCAGAGCTGTGAGACAGAAGGAGAAAAGGGAATGGGCCCCGGCCCCAGCAGACCAGTGAAACCCGGTCCCAGGACAACTGGGCAAGAGAGGCTCCTCTCTGCTGGACCCACCGGTCACTTTGGGAAGGAAGCCAGCACAGAGGAAGGGGAGGAGGAGGGAGCAGAGGGAGGGGTGCTGGATGCAACTATGCCTGATGCTACGCCACCTGGCTCTTCAGTCACCGTATCAGACCTTTCTTGCCTTGCCAGCCTGGGGTGGGGGGCTGCTCGCTTCCCCACTGATTCTTCCTGGGCATCATCCACTCACCTCGCACGTCACCGACCCTCGTCTGCTGGGCTGCCCATCCTGAGCCCTCCCCCTGCCCAAACTCCAGCCTGTGGGTACGCCAGCCTGTCTGGGAAGCCTCCTGCTCAGCAGAGGTTCCTAGTGGCCTCCAGCCTGACACTAGGCCACCAGGGCCACAGCTGGGCAGGGCTCTGCGCTCAGCTGCCCGGCCATGAACAGAGCTGTGCTGCTCCCAGCAAGTCCCTCCCATCCCATCAGTTATTCTTCCGGCACCTCCTGCACAAAAAGAACTTGGGGGGAGAAACAGGGAGAAGAGCCTGGAAAGAGGCAGCTGGACGCCAAGTGTGGGTGGCAGCCCAGCAGGGAGCGAACCAGAGGACCCTGAGAGCCAGAGTGGGCACTGGCCAGGTCCTGGGCGTGGCAGGGTGAAGCCACAGCCCCTCTTCAGAGTGACGTTTGTAAATTCACAAAACGAGACGTGGGGTTAGAAGGAACGGCCCTGCAGGCACACACGGTCGTCAGGACCATGGTGGCCCCCCAGGGCTCCACATCCAGGCGCAGGCGGAGGCTTCAACAACGTCTAGAGGCGCAGGCAGTAACTGCAACATGACGTGCAAGCACACGTGACTGGCTTCCAGCGTGACGGTCACAGGTGCCACCACTGCTGTCATGGCTTGATGCCTAAGTTCACATCTGAAGTTCACGTTTTAGGCAGAGGGTGATGAAAATAAAAGCAATACTTTTCATTAACCACCCAGATTTCACCCTCAGACCTCAGGATAAGAACTGGGCTAGACAATCAGGCTAAGCCCCAGAGCTGGTCCTTGAGCCTCAGTTTTCCCATCTGTAAAACGGGGGCAGGGATGGTACCCTGCTCGCTGTGGGGACCGATGAACATGGGGAGCACGGGGGTGGCACTGAAAGGGCACTTTGGCCAAAAGACCCAGGAAATGCAACCTGCCACCTCTGCCTGGCAGGTGCCACCTCAGCAGCCTGCAAGCACTCCGTGGGCCAGGCCGTGCCCCAGTCCTGTTCTCCACAAGACCTCACTTGACCTTTGCAAGCACCTCTGGTGGGGAGAGCCACCATCTTTACCCTCGAGGACACTGAGGCAAGGTGGCACGCTGGCCTACACTGGTGTCAGGTCTGGAGCCACAGGCTCTGACCCCAGAGCCCATGTCTTCCTTCACGGCTCCCCTCCCAGCCCAGGGTCCCAAGAGAGGTGGATGCCCAGAGGAGGCAGAGGGAGTGGAGCCAGCTGCAGCCTTGGTTCCGGAGCTTCTGCCTCTGTGTGGAGCATGCCATCTGCCTGGCCAAGGGCCATCCTGAGCTGGACACACAGCAGACCCGTCTTCACTGAGATCTGGAATCTTCCCATCTTGATGAAAGGGAAACGCCCTATCTAGCCAGGAAGAGAGGACTCCAGACCCACAGCTACTGTGGGCTGTGCAGGCTGGAAGCCACCCTGTGCGCCCTGCCTGGAAGGCAGTTTCCTGGTCCTAAGGACTGCAGGCCTTGGCAGCCGGTGTCCACTCCCTCAGGTCCCCTCTGCTGCAGCGCTGCACGCAGGGCCACACCTGCTTCCCCCCTGCACGCAACCTGGCACCTTTCCCTGTGGGTTGTTAATGTCCCTCTGTCTCTGCTGGACTGAGCATCCCACAGTGCAGGGACCACGTCTGCCTCTCACCACCACCTTAACCGTGGTTGTTGAATGCGCATGAATGACTGGGACGTGGAGGAAGAGGCAGCGGGAGGGGCTGAGCCCTGTCTTCAGAGCAGCTTCCTGTGTCAGCATGGGGTGGCCACTCTGTCCTTCATCAGGTGTGGCCCCAAGCAGTTTTCCTCCATAGAGGACAGAAAGGATAACCCGGCCAGGTGCCAGGAAAGCACATGCTGGAGGGATAACTCCATCCTGTGGGGCACGAGTGAGGCTTGACAGGTGAGCAGGCCCCGCCACAGGAAGGGCGGGGACCAGGCGTTCTAGAAGAAACCACATGTGCAAAGGTCCTGCTGCAGGAAAGAGCTGAAGGGTTGTGGGTCGCAGAGGGAGACGTGCACAGTGACCTGAGGTGTGGCCACCAGCATGCCAGGGTGAACAGCAAGAGTGCGGGCAGAGTCCTGGGCACGGCGCCTGGCACGCCGTCAACACTTACCGAGCGGGGCTGTTCCTACTGAGACGGCGCCACTGCAGGAAGAGGGGCTTGTTTACTCCCTGGTAACAGGAGTAAGGCTCGGCCACGAGGGAGAGCTAAAAGCCAGCATCAAGGGCTCCTTTGTGACACGAAGCCGTTCCATTTTCACCGGCTTATGAGGATCAGGCACTTAACCCAAAAAAGCTTCAAAACTCATTACACAAAAGAACCTTGCTTTCCCTCCGAAGGCAGAAGGGCTGGGAGATTAAATGAGGAGAGCGTTCCAGGGACTGGCTCAGCGCGATGTGCCCGTGAACTGGGAGAAGCCGGCTCTCAGAACGCACCTGCTCTGCGCCTGCACCCCGGGACGCGCGGCTCCTGGCCCCGCTCTGGAAGGGGCGGGGTTCACTCTGCACCCCTGACAGACCTGGCCCGGCCCCAGGCTCCTTCATGGAAACCACACACGTCCTGCTCCTGCTGACGCACGAGGCCCTGCCGTCCCTCGGAGGTCAGTGGGCGAGGGAGGCAGACCCGGGACAGGGTGTGCCCTGCAGCACGGGCGCTCGCTGGGCAGGAAGCAAGGGGCAGGCGGGAGGCCCTGGGTGAAGGCGAGGGGGGGACTTCAAGGAGATCAGGGCGCAGGGCAGCCCCCACGGGAGGCAGGAACCAGCCAGGAACAGGGAGCAAAGCACCCCAGCAGAGCCACCCAGAGGCCATGCGGAGGCGAGAAGGGAAAGGAGGGGTGGCTGCTGAAAGTCATGGGCGCCGACCTTGTCACCACGTGGGAATGTGCACCTGTGGAGGAGTGAGCCGCGGTGCCATCACCGCCACGGTGGAGGGCGACTGGGCCAGAGCCAGGCTGGCTGCGGAAGGCTCGTGACCTGGAGGAGCCAAGTTTCCCAGCATAGGACATGAGCTCAGGGACACAGGGGAGAGTGACGCACCCCTGCTCGTTTCCAGAGAGGGGACAGTGAGAGCAGTCCTGAGCCACACCACGGGGTCGCGGGTGAAGCCAATGGATTAGACGCCTGATCCCAATGAATAAATTCCCTAATTGACAGACACAGGGGATAAAAGGGTCCGGAGGACGACATCACCTGTGTGAAGCAGGAAAACCAACCTCGTAAGCACACGTAATAAAGGTGCAAAACCGACTGCGAGGACCAGGCCCCCAGGTGCTGCCTGAAAGGAGGTGGGAGGGTCCGGCTCCATCCAGGACGTCCAACTTCTCAGCAGTAACACGTGCCTGTTCATGACATTTTTCTGTGTATTCTGGGAAGCATTCTGGGATATTTTTTAGGATCTTAGAAGCAGCTATGACAAAATGTGAGGCAGTTAACTCCACCCGAGTGCTCGTCATCTGCTCCAGGAGAGCCTTTTCTCTTCCTGAAACAAACGGCCACTGTGGGACCACTTTGGGGCACTCTGGCAGTGTCCATGGACCATGACCAACAGTCCCACCGCTACGTTCAACCACAGAACCCAGGCTGGGGCAAGCAGAGGATGTGCGAGGACGAGAGCCGCAGTGCAGTGTCGCTGAGCCACGCGGTGTTTCCTGACGCCTGTCAGCAGAAGGTGAACGGAGGTGCTCACGCAGCGGGGACCACACAGCAGCTCATCCCAACCCATGCCACCATGTGACGAGCAGGGGAAAGCAGGACGTGAAGGGGCACAGGCTCCAGGACCATGTAAGGTCCCCACACTGGCAAACCACTCCTCAGCATCGGAAGCCAGGACGAGGACCCCTGGGGCGAGGAGTCTGGAGATTCATGGTGGAGGGCCGAGCCCAGCCGTTTGCAAGGGCATCCACGGTGCAATAATCTGTCAGTCTTTACACTAGAGGCCTGAGGCTGTTAGACCTCCATTGATTGACACATGAGGCCAACACGACCCCAGCACCACGATCACCAGGTGAGAGACAAAGAGGCAGAGGACGAGGAAGGAGGGTGAGAGGAAGCACCAGGCCTCTGTGCACCGAGTTACCATGAATTTCAAAATAATGGAGGCCAAAGAGGGAGGCTCCCTGAGGACCTATTCTTCAAAGCCGCAGTTTGGGGCTCCAGGTGTGCCCAACGCCATGCTGAACGGCTGGGTCTTCACAAGAGCCACGCAGGTAGCACCTTCATCCCGGGTGACTGCTCAGCATCACAGAGGCTCGGTGACTTGCCCTAGGTCACACAGTCCAAGTCAAGGCCAGTGAGGCTCCCTGGCCCACACTCAGCCTCTGGACCACACGGTTTCTGAAAACACACGAGGCCCCGGAGCAAAGCTGCAGAGGACACGGGCTTCTGAACCCCAGGAAGCTGGTACCAGGGAAAGAGCTCGCATGGCTGCAATCTGAGGCCCCGAAATAATGTTTTCCAATACGCTCGAGATGAACAAAGGTTGCCAATCACAGCCCTCCAATATTAATGGGACCACTGGAGGGGAAGGGAGCAATTATTCCCAATTACTCAAGAAGAGAGTGAGAGCCGAGGAGCACCCTTGTGTGTGCGGGCCTAATCAGATGTCCAAAACTGAGGAGCGGCAGCAGACGGAACGCAGGTTAGGCATGTGGAGAAGGCCCTCGGGGCTGGAGGGAGATTGAATAATGACACACAAGTAATCTACAGTCCCCAAAATATTGTGGCCAACATGGAATGCCCAGCAGAGGATTGAGAGTCCTGCAATCACGTCAATTACAAAACCAGTGGGTTCAACGTAGAAGTAGGCTCTTGAGCTCAGCCAGAGGTGCGAGGGGAAATGGCCAACATGGCTGGTTCACTGGGAAGCCCTGGTCCCAGATGAGTCCCACAAGTCCTCCTTGTCACCAGACACAGCTAATGCAGGGACCTTGAGGAACCTCCTGCAGTTGGACAGCTCCATGGGAGAACTGAGCAACTCCCCGTGACAGCACCTGAGGTCACAGTAAGGAGAAAGGGCCCAAAATCAAACACTAGGGCCACACCCAGCTTCTGCACAGCCCGAGTCTGTGTGTTCATCCAGCACGGTTTGCTCTGCGCCTCCTGCGCCCCAGGCACTGACAGATTCTGAGGCGCCAGAGACTCAGGGGCCGGCTCTGCCCCCTAATTCCATGGAGTCACTGGGGAGAGAGAACTTCAGGACTTTCAAAGTCCATGATGCAAGACAGCCAAGGGGATCGGCTTGAATTCCAGCTCCCTGAGTGCGACACACAAAGCATGGGGCAGAGCAGCAGACCCACTTCTAGCTGCTGGCTCTGGGTTATTTCTTTATAAATGACCAAGATTTGTATTGGATTTTGATTTGATATTACAAAGTCTCCCCAAGAAACCCACTTATTAACTACATGCCCCACACACCAAATCTGAGCTCTTCAGCCTCTCTCTCCTGAGATGAGCTCTGGCAAGATGACCTGGGCAACTGCCCTCCTGGAAAACATCTGAAGGGGTTTTACTGTACTAAAGAGAGATACCCGTGTGTGGTGAGGGACGAGCCCGCGTCTCTCCTCTGCTCAGGACATTGAGCACCAGGACGGTTTACGTGGCGGCTGGCTGAGTTCTAAAGGAAACAGGACTCCATTCCACACCTCCATTCCACCAGAAACCCTGCAGTTCCGGGTGGTGCCTGAGCTCCCTCGCCTTCACTGTGTGGGGTGGGGGTGCTGCAATACCTCGAGAACTGTCTTCACAGAGGGGAGTTTCTGGAAGAATCCCCCTGAGGTTCTGCAGCTCCACAGGGAACCAACTTTGTGCATCACCAGCCCCTGAGGTGGGTGTGGATTAAGGGGCGTCTCCAGCAGGAGGCAGTGGTGCGGTGGCGGCTTGGCCTGATTCCTAGCTTGGCACCGAGATCCTGGGCCCGGGCAGGATGCTCACTGCCCTGAGTCCTCGTGCCCCCATCTACAAGCCATCTGACAGGAGCCTGGGAAGCACCGCGTGATGAGAAATGAACGCAGACCCGGGTTGAACGAATACAGCAGCACTGGCTTCTCCACAGAGCAGGGCCAGGTCAGGGCAGGCCCCTCGTGTCCGAGGTCCATCTCACCCGACACCCCTACCCCTCTCCTCATTTAACACCCGGGGAAACAGCCGTCACACGTGCCAGGCACTGTCCTCAGCACCTCCCGGATGTCACCACCTTTGGTCTTCCCCAAACAGCACTGGAAGTGCCAGGATGATTCGTGGTACCTGGAAGGGGAAACCAGCCAGGCCCAGGGCCACCGGCCAGCAAAGCCACGGAATCCTTGCCCCGCTCCCTCCTGCTCCTGCTCCGACCTCAGTTCCTCCCACAGCCCGCACTGAGAACGGAACCCATGCAAGGTGAACGGGTCGATGAGGGCCGACTCCCCACAGGGTTATCAGGAAAGGTGGCCCCAGCCTGGGGTGGACCATGAGGAGATGGGCGGTGGGTGGGGTCTCAGCAGAGTGGGGAGGCCATGGCGCCTAGCTTCACCCAGGAGGAGCTGGCTTAGAGCCAAGGTAAATGCCCACCAACTGGGCAAGGGGTGCTCACCTATACTCACCTCCTCAGGCATCTACTGTGACCAGGCTACCAAGGGGCCGTCCCCATTGAGGCTGGAGGCTACGACTCTGTAGACCCTTTGCCTGGGCCACTCACTCACCTCCCCTGCCTCTGTGTCCCCAGATAGAAAGCAGCATAACTACACTGGCTCTCCCCAGCAAGGGAAGAGGAGTGCAGGCTGAAGGGTCCTCTCCCAGAGGGAGGTCGGTGCCCTGGGGCTGGGAAGCCATGACTACGTTTCCTTTGCTGAGAAGCGAAGACCTTCCCTGTGTGTTAAGAAGTGGCCCCTCAGGAACTTCCAGGCAGTCAGCACCAAGGTCAGGGGAAGACGGGCCAGAAGTGCGGGGAGCCTGAGGAGCTGGGGAAGGCAAGGGGAGGGACCCTCCCAGGGCTCCGAGGGAGGGCTGCCCTGTGGTTTAACCTGCTGAGGCCCCGGGGACGCTGGCTCCTGAGCAGCAGGAAAGCGCCTATGTTGCCTGAAGCTGTGGGCTCGGCTGGTCTGTTGTGGAGCCATCAAGTCCTGGGCAGGAGGGGTGGGCAGGAGGCCCTGCGGCCCCTCCTCAGCCTCCCAGACTGCAGCAAGCCCTTCCTCTGACTGCCACGGCGCCTGGGGACTGACCTGCCTGCCATTCTCCCCACCTCCGACTTCCTGAGCACAGACCCCATGCCCTGCTGGCCAGTCTCCCTCTGCCTAGCGCACGCCCTGGCTCTGGGCATGTTCGCCAAGTGCAAGCGCTGGTCAGCCTTGGTGTCCTGAGAGTGCCCGCTGACTCCCGCCTCCACACCCTGCTCCTGGGCCTGCGGCACCTCCCAGGAGCCACGGAGGAGGCTTCCAGGGCTCAGCGCTCACCCGTCGCTCCTCCACATGCCTGGGGGGTGTGCTTCTAATGAGGATTTCAATGCATAATTTCTCCAACGAGTTGAATTATCTGCAGCTCCGGGGAAAGCGATTTGCCTCGCCGTTATGCCAGATGAACTTCAGAGACGGAATCTATTATCTGAGGAAGCAATGGCAGTCTCTCGACGCTCATTTGCTCACTGAGCAATAATGGAGACTTTCAGTAACAGCATCCAAAAGACGAGCTCTCTACCTACGCCCGCAAAGCCCATTGGGCCCAGAGCTGCCGCTTGGCTCCCATGGGTCGCTGGAGCCAGCTTCCTGTCTCCAAAAGCTTGCCGGCCTCTCACCCATCCTGCAAAAAGCATTCAACCAAACACAGAGTGGGAGCAACCTCCTGGGTCACCCTGGAAGTTTCCTATTCACTTTTGGAATTCAGATTTTTGGAACTTGTGTGAGACCCAGTCAAGTGAAGAGGAAAACAGGAAGATTTTCCATTCCATTTCTGTTCCTTATTCATTAACTCAGGCCACGGGGATCTCATATGTCAGGTCCTCTTCCAGGAGCAGAGACAGTGCAGGGCACAGAATGAGGGGCTTCGTGGGCCCCTCATCAGAGCAGAAAACACTTGAGTACATGAAGAAGTCCTTTCAAATAATGGCCATGCTGGGAAGAAGACTAAGGCAGAGAGATAGGTGGATGAGAGAGTGGCCAGGGCAGCATGAGTGCTGAGGCTTGGAAAGGCCTCTATAAGGAGCAGGAATCTGAGTCAGAGCTGAAGAAGAGGAGCTATCCTGGCAGAGGTCTAGGAAAGGCTTTCCAGGCAGAGGGATCAGCAGGTGCAAAGGCCCTGAGGTGGGAACCATGTGGAAGTCTTGGGAAGGCAGCATGGCTGAGTGGAGAGGGAGGGGTGGACACGAGATGAGGTGGCAGAGCAAGGTGGGGTATGTTTCAAGGACACCTCGAAGGCCACAATAAGGAGTCCTCATTGTAAGTACCATGGGTGCTGGTGGAGGTTTTAGTGTTCAGTGACACAATCTGATTTATGTTGTGCAAACTTCACTCTGATTGCAGGATGGAAAATTGATTATCAGAAGGCAGGAGAAGAAAGGCAGCCACAGCAGGGCCAGCACCAGAGACAACAGCGGGTTACAATGATCCGGGCAGGGTGTGGGGATGCAGATGAACCGAGACTCTCTTTGGAAAGCCATGCTCCATGGGGATCGTGACAGCCCACTGTGGAGACCCTGGTTCTCACTAAAGAAAGAAATTGAAGAAGGCCTTAGAAGATGGAAAGACCTCCCATGCTCTTGGATAGGCAGAATTAATATTGCCAAAATGACTTGGCTACCAAAAGTACTATACAGATTTAATGCAATTCCTATTAAAATTCCAATGACATTCTTCATAGAAATAGAAAAAGCAGGTATGAAATTCATATGGAAAAGTAAGAGACCCAGAATAGCCAAAGAAATTCTTAGCAAGAAAGGTGAACCAGGAGGTATCACAATAGGAGATCTTAAATCATACTGCAGAGCTCTAGGAACAAAAATGGCATGGTATTGGCACCAAAAGAGACATGAGATCAATGGTACAGAATACAAGACACAGAGACAAACCCACATAAATAGTTATCTCACAGTAGACAAAGATGCCAAAAGCACACACTGAAGACAGCCTTTTCAACAAATGGTGCTGGGAAAACTGGAACTCCATATATAATACAATGAAATTGGACCCCTCTCACCCCGCACAAAAATCAACTCAAAGTGGATCAAGAAGCTAGGCATTAGGCCAGAGACCCTGCTCCTAGTAAAATAAAAAGCAGGCCCAAATCTCCATCATGTTGGCTTAGAAACAGACTTCCTCAACAAGACTCCCAAAGCACAAGGAGTAAAATTAAAAATCAATAAGTGGGGGCTATGGTTGTGGCTCATTGGTGGAGCACTTGGCGAGCATACGTGAGGCACTGGGCTCGACCGCAGCACCACATAAAAATAAGTTAATAAAATAAAGGTATAAAAAACACAATAAAATTTTTTAAAAAAAGAATCAATAAATGGGATGATATCAAACTAAAAAGCTTCACAGCAAAGGAAACAATTAAGAACTTGAAGAGAGAGCCTACAGAATGGGAGAAAATCTTTGCCACCTGGACCTCAGATAAAGCATTAATCTCCAGGATATATAAAGCACTCAAAAAACACCAAAAAAAAAAAAGCCAATCAATAAATAGGCAAAGGAATGGAACAGGCACTTCACAGAATAAATATGAATGGTCAACAAATATATGAAAAAATGTTCAACACCTCTAGCAATTAGAGAAATGCAAATTAAAACTATATTGAGATTCTATCTTGCTCTAGTCAGAATGGCAATTAACAAGTAATGATAAGTGTTGGCACAAATGTGGGGAAAAAGGCACACTCACACATTGCTGGTGGAACTGCAAATTGGTGCAACCGCTCTGGAAAGCAGCGTGGAGATTCCTCAGAAAACTGGGAATGGAACCACCATTTGACCCAGTTATCCCACTCCTCAGTATTTACCCAAAGGACTTAAAATCAGCCTACTATAGTGATGCAGCCACATCAATGTTTATAGCAGTTCAATTCATAATAGTTAAGCCATGGAACCAACCTAGGTGTCCTTCAACAGATGAAACGATAAAGAAAATGTGATATGTATAAACACACACACACAGACACACACACACAATGGAATATATTCAGCCATAAAGAAGAATGAAACTATGGCATTTGCCAGTAAATGGATGGAACTGGAGACTATCATGCTAAGCAAAATAAACCAATCCCCAAAAAACAAAGGTCAAATGTTCTTTCTGATGCGTGGATGCTAACACACAATTGCAGGGGGCCGATAAAAGTTCACTGAATTAGACGAAGGGGAATGAAGGGAAGGGAGGTGGGATGGGAACAGGAAAGACAGGAATGAATCAGACATAACTTTACCATATTCACACTGTCAATACATATGTGAAACTCCACATCGTGTACCACCACAAGAATGGGATCTTAATTAGAATAAGTTATACTCCATGCATGTATACTATGCCAAAATACACTCTACTGTCATGTGTATCTAAAAAGAAAAAAAAAATTTTTAAAGCTTACTCAAAAAAAAAAAAAAAAAAAAGAAAAAGGATTCTGGTTCTCCCCCCTGGGTACGTGGCAGATGGACTCTGCTCCTCTGCCATCAGATGTGGCCACATAAGTGCTTTGGCCAGTGAAACATGAGAGGGGAATCATTCCCAGAGGAGCTCCAGGAGCCGCTGCCTCGTGGTCCCTCCGCACCCTAGATCACGGTCATGGCCACGTGCCTGAGGTGGAGCTCTGGCAGCTTGAACCTGACATGGTGAGCAGAACTCACACCCACCGTGAATGTGGAACATGAGCCAGAAACGCTCCTCTGTCTGTTTAGGTCACTGAGATTCTGGAACTGCTTGTTACCTCGGCTTCTCCAAGCCTATCCTGACTGACAGAGTCCCACACCTGTGATGATGAGAGTTAACAAGTAATTTGAACATGCTGGATATCTGCGGTGGCTTAACTGAGCTATGAGGAATAAACTTGATGGACTGGTGGATGGACAATCAGGCCAACTACTTTAACATGGCTTGGGGTGCATGTACCCCAGACTGGGATACCTCCAGGTTGCTCCAAGGATCACGGTATCCATGGCAACGGAAACTCTTTGATAAAGACAGTGCTGAGTCCCAAACTATACAATGCACTCATTTTATCAATTAAAAATGGGTTTGAATTGGGTTTCAGATCGCATTTTCATTCCCGAAATGTCAATCACCAGTGATGGCATTTGGGGGGAAAGCTACAGAAACTCAGGCTAGAAGGATATTCATCTGAATGGAACAAAGGCTAAACTGCGCTTAACATTTCCTTGAATAATGTTCAGGTCCCTGGATTCTGGAGTCTGTGAACAGGCCCACGGCTCAAGATAATGAGGTATGGAGAGCCAATCAGCCCACAGACGCCTGATGCGCGCCCTAATGGGCCTCGCAGACCAGTGAGTCATCCCTGAAGCAATCCAGTCAAGGAAAAGATTCTGACGCAGCTGAACTTTCTGGGCCAATTTAGAATCAAAGCACTCTAGAAATTATGCCCTCTGAGGCTCAAAGCAGACATCCTGAGCCATCAGGCCCAGTCAGGGCTCCCCAGTTTTGACCTCAGCCCAGTTCATCCGTGGTCTCTGTTGGGCATTAAACGTCCTGCACCCCGACTCAATCACCCTGAAAACTGGAAGGATTGCTCAGATGTCCTGGGCAACAGCCCAAGTGGACTAAAGGAAGTGGGTACAACTTAGCTCAGCTGCAGAGGGAAAGAGGGGTCACAGCACATTCGCTGTCCCACCAGCCAGCGACGAGTTAAAGGGCTGCACAGGCTGGACACAAGGCCGGCCCCCCTGAGCTCACTTATTTGCAGATAGTTCTTGGGGTGCAGGGACACAAGGGTCACAGAGAAAAGTCCATTGCTGGGAAGGTCAGTCCCAGGACCCACAGGGACGAGTCCTCTCTGGCCTGGAGGTGAGTGAGGGTGGAGAGCAGGCAGGAGGCCCAGGATGGCCTCTGCAGAGGGGACCCTCCCATAGTCCCCACCCCACACAGGAGAGGTCCAGCATGCCATGCTTTCTCCCTAGACCACTGAACTCCAGAAGCTCTCTCCTGCTCCAGGCCTGAGCTTCATCTCACTAAACTTGATTCCCACTCTCTGGTGTTCATGGTGGGCTTGTTTTATCTTAAACAAGGTTTGTGAAACTGCAGGGCTTGGGGAGGTATGGGGTCAGAAGGGAGAAGCATAGAGGCGTGAGTAGTGTGTGGCAGGCTGAAGGATGCCCCAGTATGTTCCCTGGCGATAGGGATTTAGTAGCCATGACTGCAAAAAGGGTCCCGAGATGGGAGACTATGTGGATTATCTGGACAGGCTCGCCGTGATCACGAGGAGGTCAGAGCACAGAAGCAGATGTGACTACAAGAACACAGGCAGAGGTCATAGTGACCTGACTGCAGTCCTGGAAGACAGAAGGACCATGAGCCAAACTGCAGAACAGCCAGAGACTCCCTCCTGGGGCCTCAGAAGGAACCCCCCTGTCAACACCCCGATCTTAGCCCCAAGGGACCCATTCTGGACTTCTGCCCTCTGTGGCTGTAAGACATCAATCTGAGTTGCTTTAGTCCCCTGCATTGGTGATAATTTGTTACAGCAGAAATAGGAAGCTCATACATGCACAGGACCTTTCCCCATCTGAGCCCCCCAGTGCAGCCTTGTGCAAGAGCAGTGCCTTAACCAGATGCAGACAGGCCACGCTCAGTGAGAGGGCGTCAGGAAATGAGAAAACCTTACAATGGTGTGCTGTTTAGGCTGACTTCTGTTTGATGACATTTTAAGACATTCTGGATGGTTCCCAAGTTTTATATGAGCCTACAAGTCATTAGGTTAAATCAATATATAATTTCCCTCTTCTTTCAAAAGAATTACAGTACTCCTTGCTATGAACAAGTTTTTTGTGTTTTTGGGTTCAATTCCACTGTTTGTTCTTTAATAGAAAATGAAGGATAGATTTATTCTCAAGCTGAGAATAAAACCTGCTTTAAACCCTTTCCTACTGAAATCCAGCAGACCTCAGGGTGGTCAGATTCCTAACATTTTAACACAGAAATCCATGCACAAACCAATGTGACAGCCAGTAACAGTTGCTGTCCCTGTGGAATTCCACGTGCTGGCAGTGGGTTATAGAAATTCTTGCTCTGTGACAAAGGTTCAAGGAAACCTTGGCAAGGTCCTCTGGAGAGACACTGGGAGATCCACCCACCGATCCTGCCCCATGCTCTGTCAATGTGACGGGACAGCCGTCTCCGGTTGCCTCCTGGGCCAGCGTGGCCTGCAGGCTGGATAAGCCAGACTGCTGGTCTCAGCCCCAGAGCTGGGAGGAGCCTAAGGATGTGCACCTCTAACTGGGGGTGTAGCCCAGTGGTAGCCCAGTGCATGCAAAGCCCTGTTTGATCCCCAGCACCACAAGAAGAAAAGAAAGAAAAGAACGTGCAAGTCATGTCTGCTGAGCTCCCAGGCCTGCTGATGCATCAGGGGGTGGCCACACCTGGGATTGGACTTGTACAGGCCCAGCTCCTTTCCTGAGGAAGGCCGTGTCTCCACTGATGGGACTGGACTGTCCCTGCCCAGCTATCTAACATAGCTGGACCAACACCCCGAAGCAAGCCAGGTCACTGCCAAGGGGGTGACCCATCTGAGCAAGCGCTCTCCGCCTGGCGCAGCTGACGAACAAACAAGAAAGGGAACTGGGTCCAGGACAGCGACTGCATGCTGGACCCACAGGCCAAACCCACTGCGACCTCCCCGAGTGTCCACGCCGCACTGGCCAAGGGGAGGCCTGTCTGCAGAGACAAGGAGTCACAGAGCCAAAAATGTCTGCCCGTGGCCTTCCTGGAAGAGTCCCGACCGGTGCCCGGAGCAACATCAGGAGACGCAGAGGAAGACGGGGGTGGCCATCCAAGGGGCAGGGAGCCTGTGGACTATACTCTCTCTTCTATTTTTCTTATTTTAGCCAACTTTCTTTAAGAAGCATGTTTCCAAGCAGCGGAGGGCGCTGCCGGGCAGGGTACCTTGTTGCCGATGGCCTTCTTGGGCGGGAAGCTGTAGGCCCGCACTTGGGGGAACCTGCTCTGCAGCTTGTGGTGCAAATCCCGGAACTCCGTGTACCTCCGGTAGACGTTCCACTCGTCGTCCTTTATCCGGATGTAGACCTGCGAGGACAGGAAGAGGACAGCATGACTTCTCTCACCACCCAAGCACCGAGGGGCAGGACTTCACAAGGCCACCCAGGAAGAGCAGCTCTGCAGAGCAGGCCACGTCCGTCGGCACCACTGTGTGCCCCACACCTGCCCCAGAGCGGGACCCGGTGGTACTGCTGAACACACAGGCACACCAAAGACAGGCAAGCACAATGTGCTCTATGCCACGTCCCCAGCGGCAGCAGAGGCCACGGCGCAGTTAGTAGCAGGGACACTATCGTGTTGTCCTGTGGGTCTGCTGCACCAATAGGCTGCCAGGGAGCAGCTAGGCCACCCTCTTCCCACCTGCACAATCGAGCTGAGAGCAGCGGGTCTCCCAGCAACGCAGCTATGCCTGGGGCCACGTGGGCCACCGTGAACATGAGCTGGAATGGGATTTGGGAAAGACACCAGAGTTGAGATCTGATCAACAGCTCAGAGGGAAGGTCACATCCAGATGGGATAAGTACACTGGGACATAAAACTACTTTAATGAAGTTGTAACTCTCCAGAGAGCACACAATGCGAGGGCTCCTTCATCAGCTTTATTGGCCCCAGCGCCTCCCAGGGATACGCAGCGACTGCGTCCCTGAGAGATCAATGCACTAAAAAATTACAGGAGTCGAGAACAGCCCAGGGAGTCCAATCCCCAGTGACAAATGGCTGTTGTAATTTGCAATCAGTGAATGTCAATACGTGTGTTAAAAACATCCTTAACCATAAAAACAGGCATCTCTAATGTGATGGATGGATTCTGCCTCTAGGTGAAAACCACCTGTAATCCCCAAAGGTGGATGTTATTTCCTTGAACTTTGGTCAGGGTCTCTCAAAGGAAGGAAGGCTTATACCAAAGAATTTCGATTAATGGGTAGAAGTCTCCAGTGGAATTAGGTGGAAAAACAGGAGGCCTATCAAGTCATAGAATCCCCCAGGCTAAGAGGGATGGTAAACATACCGGTGACAGACACCAAGTGCTCTCGACTGGCCTGAGGGATCCGACTAATCCAACGTGATGAAATTCTAAAGATCAATGTCAGGTCCTAACGACATGGGAGGCCACGGCCCAGCAGAGAGGCCTGTGGAGCAGAGGAGGCATCCAGTACCAAGAGCCGAGTACGTGATGCAGGATGGCCTCCCAGACAGCCATGTGATCTTGGCCCTTGTGAAAAGACACGAAACTTCCAGAACACAGGAGCTGATGGTTCTGCTCCATTCTAAATCACCAGTCCTACTGAATGTGGCTTTGGTTGCTGCCAACTAAGAGATAAACTGAAAAAGGTTCCCTCCCTATAAAAGGCAGGGGCTGGAGCAGATGGTCTGAGCTCCTGAGCAGCCCTCAAGTGCTGGTGCTCTAGCTGTCACCGTGTATAAACTCCAGGCGTCACTGCCCCATCCCCAATCGCAACCCCACTCCCCTTTCCCTGTGAAGAGCCGGGGGAGGCCTGACCCTCAGTTGCTTTGGGAAAATTTAATTTTCAACAACAGTAAAACCACCCTTGGGGCCTTTTTCTTCTAAGCTCAGTTGCCTGAGAGGAGCCCTGCCAGGACAGGGGACAGCCTCCTGGGAACACAGGTGGTGGGGCTGAGGGCAGAGTGGACTCTGATCTTCCACAGGTCCACCAGCATCATGAGCCTCAGGCCTTCTCAAAGGTGAGAAGTGGCCAGTGGGCATTTCCGATGCCAATTTACCTGGAGGCCGTTTGATAATGAAGGAGACCTGGGAGAGTCCCCAGGTTCCCCTGGAGACCACACACAGGCGGACCAAGCTCAGGCACCACACTCTCTTTTCTGCAGAGACATGGATGCCAACTGAACCCTGATCCCTGTGCTTAACACCCAAAAGCAGCAACGAAGCTTGTGAAACTAAGCAAGGCAGAGGCGATGGCCAGGCCCAGGCCAGCAAGACAAGGCCATTTCAAACCTCGAAAAAACAAAGCCCTTGGACACCAAGCAGCACCACCTGGGGAGCACCTGTGATGCAATGGCATCACCGCAGGCAGGCACCGAGGTCGTGCCAGGATCACCCTCATGGCAGCCCCAAAGTAGTGCCAGGATCACCCCCTTTCCTGCCAAGCATTCAGGCTCAAGGAGGCCATGTCACTTGCCCAGGCAGGTGGCAGAGAAAGGATCAGAACCCAGAGCTGCCTGCTGCCGAGTCCTGCTGCTTCCCACCACAGCGTCCAGCTCTCACAGAGGTCCCGGGACCTGACGCCAGCAGTGTGGGCAGCTGGCAGGATCAGGAGCCCGCCCTGGGCAGACCAGGTGACCTCAGGAGGTCCTTGCCTATACCTCCCTCTTCAGATCCCAGCTAACGCCATTCAAATCCGCTGAGAGGGAGCCTCAACAACAACGCTTTAGCATCCCCAACTGGAAAACTTGCATTTGTCCTTGGACTACACTTAACCAATCATAGGCTCGTCTCAGTGAAGAACTGGAAGAGTTCATACTCTAAATTGTTCGGGTGATTTATTTATTTCTATTTCCTTTAAAGGGCTTCCCCATCCAAATTAAATTTGATTGGCCTCAGCTCCCTTTGCTTGAGCCGTAAAGATAATTCCTTGGAGGGATAAAAGAAGTCAACCTCTTCCGACACCAAGTTCCCTTGTAACACGAGCAATAAAAAGCCACTTCAAGTCTAATCTCCTTGAGTTAGCAAAAGCAGAATAAAAGAGGAGGGTGACATCTGTGATCAGGAGCCAGGGCAAATCCTCTCTTCTCCACTTTAAGAGGAAGTTCAAGTCTTGAGATTTCTTTTCCACTGGGAAGAACGGCCCTCGGAAGCTTGTAGCAACACGGGGAGGCAGAGGAAGTCAGGGGGGTTGGGGACAAAAACTGTAGTTCATCAGCGAGCAGAACCCAGAACCAGCTCCTGCACGGACAGCGCCTCGGGGAAGCGCCTCCCTTCAGGATGGAGCCAGAGCTTGGTTTGAGGGTGTCGAAGCCCCAGCTCTGGTTTCAGGTGTGCCCTGCACAGGCATAGGCTCTTTCTGACAAGCACACATGGGGTGGCAGGCGGATGGCAGGGTCCCCAGCCCCGGGCTGTGCAGGGGAAAGGCCTGGCTCCCCCAGCCCTCCGCCTTCCTGGCTGTGGTCTTGAGGATGTTACCCCACCTGGAGACTTGGCTTCCCCATCTGCAGAATAGGGACAAGGCCAGCATCCCTGGGTGGCTGCCATGCCTGGCAGGCAGCAAGCAGTGGCAGCTGTTCATACGGCAACCCCTGTCACCTTCATCATCCGCTGCCTTTGTGTACACGAACTTCCCTATTACAGAATTAGGGGTAATTATAGGATGTGCAATCACGAAATTAAAGCAGGTAATTACCATGCCTAATTAATTATCGAATGCCAGGCAGGCAAGGAAACACAAACAGAACGCGCAGGGTGTGGCTGGGGCCCCTGAGCAGCCCCTCTGCCCACAGAAAACGCCAAGGACAGCAGAGCTTGGAACGGCTTCTGCAGGGCGCTTTCAAGAGCTCAGCAAAAGCTGATAAGCACTACTCTGGATTCTGACCCAGAATGAGTGCGCGCCCTCTGCCTGGCTGCAGGCTGGCCGGGGAATTTCTACAGCCCCATTATGCAAGCACCCAGGGTCCTGGACCAGAGCGGCATTTTAGGAGGAGGGGTTCGAAGGAGATGCTGGATGGACGCTGTAAAGCTCTGCCAGGATCAGACCCAGAGAGAAACCCATCCACAGGAATGTGGCAAGAAGTCACAAATAAACGCCCCTTCATATGCCACTGGTTCACAACCCAAACAGCAGGCTTCCCGCTTGCTGGGCACATGACACCCCGCTTTCCATTCCCAACCTCATGCAAATTCTGTTTCAGGCCAAACCTGCCCTTGGAGCCAAACACTTTATTTTGCATGTTGTGATATTCAGACTGAAAGTGAGAATCAGCACTCATTTTCTGGGCCTTAGGGACAGAGGCGTACCACTTAGTAGGACCTTCTGCATGCCAGCGTTCCCAGATCCCTGCAATGTTTCTGCCTTAACACTGTATCAAAGGGTAACTAAGAAATGTGCCCCACATGAGCCGGGAGGGAGCAGAGGCCAGAACTGGGCCGCCGGGCAATGCCACACCATCCCCACCTGAGAGCAAGCAAGCGCTATGAATTCTAGAATGCCAGCATCCTTTATGGGGACTGTTAAGTGCAAAGCTGGTCTGATGACATTAGGATGACAGAGATTCTTTTAAAAATGGCTTTAGGTCCCCAATCCACTTTGCTTCCTTAATAGCCAAAGAGTGGAGTGATTTGTGTTTTGGTTCATAGCCTGTGTTAACATATCCTAGCAAAACTTCCCTTTTAATGAAACAGCTTCATGTGTTATTAACTGTAAGTGTCCTCAGTGCTAGGACAAAATGCCCGAATTACTGGATGACCACGCTGATGGAGTGATATTATTGCAGTCAAACGCTGAGAATAAGATGAAGAACTTAGCCAAAGAAAAATGGCTTTTCAGTTCACTGGGTTGTGTATTGACGCAGGCGAGGAAAAGAGGAAATGCGTTATTTACAAAGAACTGCCAGCACAGTCCCACGGGTCCTTCAAAGGCGGGTAGAGACAAGGGCGTGGAAGTGGAACAGACCCGCACAGCCTCTGCTTTACATGGGACGATGGTGCCACAGTCGTCCCTGTGCTGATGAGCAGACCCTTCATCTGGGGGTACCCACACCCACGCTCCACGGTCCCTGGACACGCAACCCACCTAGATGCTTCTCACAGCGCACGATCAGTGGTACCCAAGGACCAACCTTCCCACCTGACTGCTGGTGTTTCAGGGTTTCAGAGGTGGTAAGAGCTGGCCCACAGGATCAGGGTCCTTCAAGACCCTACACAGGTCAGGTCTCTTTCCTCCATCAGCACAGGGGCTCCTCAAGGTCACCATTGGGTGCCAAGCTCAGGGGTGCCTCTGCAGCGACCGTGGGGAGCAATCCTGGCGTGATCCCTGTCCTCCTGGAGCTCAGTGGGCCAGGGACACCCTGACTAGCATCAATAATCACACATGGACATAATTTCCAGTGGGGACCAGAGCTGAGGGGAGAGAGAAGTTTCTTTCACTGGGTGAGGCCGGCAAGCGGGGCGGGTTAGGTGAGCAGGGATGTTTGACCTGGAGCAAGACGACGACGACGACTAAAGAAAGAATATACACAGCAGTGGGATGTGACTGAGTCACCATTCGGCCACTGGGGCACCCTGCCCTGGAGGGTGCTGCGTTAAGTGAAATAAGCCAGACGCAAGAAGACAAATGCTGTACGAGCTCACTTCCACGTGGACGCCAAGGGTCCAGCTCACAGCAGCAAGCACAGAGGGGGGCTGCTGGGGCTGCGGCAGGTGGGCTAGGCCAGGATCCTGGTCAGAGGACAGAACCTTACTTACTGCAAGTTCTGGGGATCTAAGGGACAGCACGGTGACTAGAGTTAGTAATACTGCATCATATACTAGAAACGTGGTAAGAGAGATGATTTTAAGTGTCCCTGCTCCCACCACACTCACACACACACACACACGCACACACACACACACACACTCACACTCTGCTATGGGTGGCCACGGGCATGGGACTCTGGTAGTCATTACGCAATGCATACATGTATCAAAGCTGGTGTTACTACAGCTTTGAGCATCTACAATCTTTATTTGTCAATTAAATATTCTAAAATTAAAAATTAAAACGAGAGAGATGATGGGCAGGGAGTGCCAGGGAAGCAGAGGCTCAGCAGCTACATTTGAGCTTAAAGAGCACAGAGGAGAAAGCACCACACTCCTGACCCCCTTCCATGGCAAAGTAACAGTGACCACTGGTGGGCAGCTGTGCCAGGAACCCGACACCCTAACGAGAGTCATCTTTGACTTGGGTGGCAGCAACAGGGGTCACAGAGAGACTCATAAAGGGCAGGTCCCCGAGGACACATGAGACAGTCCCTGGGGAGCCCAGAAATAGCTGGAGCCACTTTGATGGGAACTAATTTCCGGCAATCAAGCTGCTGGGGGCTCCAGTGATCACATGTGGGGAATGTAAAAGGAAATGTGACTTCATCCCGCAGTCACATGGAGCAGTCTGGGCATTTGAGTCATGCACATTACACCCTCTCGGCCATGTGACTGCAGGAGACACTCATTTGCCAGACGCTGGCTGCTCCATTCGTGGCCCTGATACTCTGTGTGGAATTGAGATTTCACTGGGAAGGGAGGAGTCAAGTCTTCCTGGGTGGAGGGGTTGGGGAGGAGCAGAAGCCAGGCCCTATTTATTGTGAAACAATGTAATTTGAGGACAACTTATGATACATTGATAAATATGACTATGATCATATGTGTGTGTGTGTGTGTGTGCAATCATATCCCAAAATAAGATCAGGAAACAAATCAAGGCATTAAAGTGTTATTCTGAATGTTGGTAGAATTTTGTTTTCTTTAGTTTTTCAAGCTTTCCACATTTCTTTCCTCTACTGAACCCTGACTTTGGTAATGGAAATTTTGTCGGCACTGGGGATCAAATGAGAAATTAAATATCTGTCAAGTAAGCGGGACTTCTGCTCTGCACCATGAAGACATGCACCTCTGACCTCCTCCTCTCCAAGTGTAGCTGGGTGAATGCCAAACAGAGATGTTGGAAAAGGCATGGCTACAGCCCCGGATGGAATGGAACAGAGAAACAACAACCAAAACTGACCAAGAATGCGGGGTGGACCAGGGACATGGGGCTCAGGTGTGAGCGTTCCAAGGACTGGCAACCAGGCAGGGCCATGCACCCCGCCCCTCCCCCCACAGGAAACCAAGCCGGCACCCTGTGTGAGGCCTGACCCTGGCCTGGGCCCAGGCATCCTGAACACTGACCTGCATCCCATCTGAACTTTTTCAGTCTGAAGAATCTTAAAGAAAACCCATCTGGGAAGATCTGATGCTACAAATTGTTCCAGCCTCAAACAGAGCTGCCATGATAGACAAGGAGTCACTTCCACCCCACAGCCCTAGAGACAAAGTTTTGCCACCTCTGCTGGTGCAGGAGACAAGGTCCAATGGCAGAATGCATTTCTCTTTGCGTCAGAGAGAAGGGGCCAGGGTGGGGCTGAGAGCTTGCTCTCTGGTTAACACTCTCCCAGGGCAGGAGGCCAGATCCGCCTCTAGCCCAACCACGGTGGGAAACCAGCAAAGCCACCCTGACAATGTCATGCTAGGTTACCTGAGCTGCACGCTCATGGGTCTCCAACCTACTCCAGTCCCCAGTGTTCACTGAGCAACTACTATGTGCCCATGCTGTGCTTGGGCTGGCTGCATGGACGCAGGCAGGGCCTGACAGTCTGGAACAGGGTTTGAGCACAGTTCTGGAGCTCAGGCTGCCTGGAGCGAGCCTGGGTTTCATGTTCTCATTAGACTTGATATTCTCATTAGCTGTGTGACCTCGAGCAATTCACTGAACTTCCCACGTGCCTCCATGTCTTGATCTAAGATGGCATCTACCTGCTACACTGTGTTTAAAATCAGTCATGTTGCTTGGCACGTAAATACTGGAAGTTAACTCTAATTAGCAAAAGCTACGTGCCTGCTCTAAAGCAGCTCACACACTAGTGAGGCGGTCACGTAAACAGAAGCCATGCCCAGTGGGGCCACTGTGACAGACAGCACCCCGCAGGCCCTCAGACAAGGAGCGGTGGCATGCAGCCCTGGAGGAGGCCCTGTCTGGGCCCAGCCTTGAAGGAGGAGGAGGAGCTGGCCAGGGACTGGGGAGGTGACAGGAGGGCGGGCCAGGCCAAAGCTACAGGAGGGCTGGTCTTCTGGATTATACGTAGACCTTCTGAAATCCAGGTGCTTGAGGACAGGAAATTAGTAAGAATAAAATGGTCACAAGAGAAGTTGGCATTGGAAGACCCCGAGGAGATGGCTGTCCCCAGAACGAGGCTTTTGGCTTCCACTTCTGAAAGAAGAGTCTGGTCATGTGGGTTTGCTGGGTGGCACGTGATAAAAGCCAGCAGCGCCTTCAAGAACCAATGGGCGAGGGAGTGATAATTCATCAAGGTGGCCAAGAGCACGTCAACTTCTAACATGGTTAAGAACGACCCTCTTCCTCCTACCACCACTAATCGTCCTTTAAGGAACTGCAGCTTCTCTTGCCACATGACTCTCAAGCCACACTGGGCTGGGCTCCATTTCGCCATGCACCTCTCTGGAGGCTGGAGCTTCTGTCCCGGAGACCAGCCGTGAGCCAGCAATGGTGTCAGGCTGCTGGTCCTTCCCTTCATCACAAACCAATTACAGGAAAGAAGAGCCAGTTCCCTATGGTGTTGGGGAAATGGAGGCTTAGTGGGTGGACATCCCAGAGAACCAAGACAGGAGCTGCTGCTGGGCCTCCTGAGGGGCTGGACCAGGAACAGAAAGTTGGCCCCACCCAGGGAAGTGGCCGAGTCCCCACTCTGCTCTCCTTGGAGCCCACTCGGGTCTGCGCTCCCTCCGCAGGCTGCTTCTTCCACCTCCTGAGCTCAGGGTCCAAACATGGTGTGCTCCACCCCAGCCCCACGTACATTCAGACTGACCCAGTCTCTGCATCTTGACCCCACCTGCTCCAGGACAGCGTCACCTCAGAGGACAGCCTCTGCCCAACCTGGTGTCTCCCTGGTGGGTCCCACTCCAGCTCTGAGACTCAGCGCTCCATGGCATTCAGTCAATCAAAGCCCCGCATGTTTGAACGGGGGACATGTCTCTCAAGCTCAGCCAGCCAGGGGCCATGGTGTCTGGGAAAGGGCCGAGGGCCTGTGAGAGTGTGAGCTCAAAGCTGCTGTGACTACCACCACAGAAGGGAGACCACCAGAGAATAAAGTCACCCCAGAGGGATGCTGAACAGAGAAGGGACAGGGAGTGGGGGTGTGACCAAGCTCCTGGGTCAAACCACACCCGACTCTTCAGCTGCATGAGACAGTAGATGACTGTGGCAAGCCAGTGTAAGGGGAGGCCACACAGGGCCAATGGGTGAGGGCAAGACCCTGCCTTGGTAACTGTGCGGTGGGCATGCACGAAGTCAGCCATTCCCAGAGAAGATGTCAATGGGGAAAGTGTACCACCTGGGCACCAGGGAACTCCCACTCTGGCATGAAGTGGCCCTTTCGCTGATTTTCACAAGTCAAAGCTTGTTCTTGAACCCTTCCCAGGGACTCTGGGAACTGGGGCTGGGCAGCCTTGCAGCCAGTGCCAGGACACACCTCCTTTCCGCCACACAGACGGAAGTCATGGTAACTCTCCGGCAAGAACTGTGGGTAATGAGGACAGGACTGGGGACTAGGACTAGTCCATCATCAAATGGCGACAAACTCCTGACTCTCGAGAAGCACACCTGCCCAGGATGGGGGTGTGTCCAGCCAGGTTGTCCTGCCCGCTCTGCAGTCAGGCTGGGTCTCCATCTGGTCTCTTGGTCCTGCCCGGGCATCCTCCTCTGTCTTGGCCACCACGATGTGCCAGGAGGCTGGTGGTGACATACCACAGCAGGTGAGCTGGGTCCACCCGGGTTCGGGGATGCAGCCCTGCTGACACACTCTGTGAGAGGCCTGCGGCCTCTTCCTGCACTGCCACACGGAGCCCAAGGTGAAGCTGCTAACGACCACGCTCTGCCCAAAGAGGCACCAAGCAGCACAGATGCGGGCTCTCTCCCTCCGCACAGCTGCGAGACTGCGCTTACGGGCTTTAATCTTCCTCTTTGAAAAGCATCCAATTTAAGAAATTTTGTAGTAATCGTTCCAAGCAACGAAACACACACAGAACAATAGAATACTCTGTGAGGTGGGCTCAGAGACATGCGCCATGAAGAACCGGCCTCCACTGCCCACCAGCACAGGGGCATGCGTGATGACCTGGTGTACTCGCCCCTCCTCACTGCCCTGCATGGACGTCCCTCCTCCTAAAAGCACATGGCACACGGCTCACAAAGCACATGGCAGAGGCTTCCTGCAGCCACACTGTCCGGACCACAGCATCTTTGATGGTCAGTAAACACGGCACAAATGGGTTCACCCAAAGCCAGAGCCAGGAGGTAGTGGAGACGGGAAGCCGACCTTGTCTTTTCTAGCCCCAAACCTGTTTCTCTTCCTCCTGTCCCCAAGCAGCAGGGAAGGAGCTCGGGGTCTAGAGAGGGCAGAGTGGGCATCCTTCAGACACCATACCCTTGCAAAGCCCAGGGTGATGCCTCGGGATCAGCAAGGGTAAGTAGGAAGGCCCCAACCCAGAGAAGAGGGTTAAAGTGCAGGCTGCCTCAGCTGAGCTCGGCCCCATGACCTGCTGGCTGGGTGGCCTTGGTCAAGCTACTTACCCTCTCTGAGCCTTAGATTTAGCACCTATACAATGGGGATATGGTTCACATCTACCCAACAGGGTGGCTGCGATGGCTCAGTGACATGCATGGTGTACCTACAGACTTCTGCTAGGGGTCTTTCAAGGGGCTGAAGTCTTATTAAGTGTGAAATGGACACACACTGTGATTTGACTCTCTGTGAAGGTACGCTTACTTGATAAGGAGAAAAATGGGGGAAACTGTGTTATCATGGCTTCCTGCCCACCAAAGCAGGAGGCACGACAGAAGAGGAGGCTGTGTCACCTCTGTCAACTGGACGCCAGCACCTCTCTGCAGTCACTGGCAGATAAGGTGATGACAGGCCCTGAGCTGAGCCTTCCAGGGTTCACACCTGGAAGCTCCTAAGCTGCCCTCGCCTCCCCAGGTCAGCAGTTTGGACCCTGCCCCCCTTTCCTAGGCCACAGATCCCTTGGAAAAGCTCGGACAGCCTGTGGACAGCTCCCTAGAACAAGACATGACACCTCCACCTGGTGGGCGCACACAGGCAGCCACAGCCTCACCAGGTGTGTGCACACCACCAGCATGCACACGGCCCACCACACACACTGCTGGGCTCACACCCTCCCCCGCCCCCCCGCCACCCAGACAGCTGGGCTCACAGTGCTTCAGGTCCACTCCGCACACCCACCTGGGCCTCATTCAGCCACATCAGTGCAGGAGCCCCAGCCAGCGGGTCTAGAACCCGAGTTCCTGGGTATCCACCCAGACACCCCACAGGAGCAACACCCCAAGGGCCAGTGCTCACTGGGCATGTCCACTCTCCAGGACTCCCTGCAGCCAGACCAGCACTTTCTGACAGATGAGGTGGGAGACACCCTGGGCCCTTCTGGCTCTAGAACAGTCCAAACCAGACCCTGCTGCTGCTTGAGGACACTGGGAGCCCTGCTTCTGAGATCCCTTGGGACACAGAGGGTGAGGAGGGGGGCAGGCCTGTGTTCTTGGTGGACAGGAAACCCAGCCGCCCCACAGAGACACTGCTGATCACCCATCACGCCTCCCCCTGAGAGTCCCGCAAGACCTCCACAATGGCCAGGCCTCAGGTTTATGTCTAAGCCCAGGGGTCAAGCAGCGAACAGACCAGCTTTCTCTGGAGAAAGGAGCTAGGCAAACCGCAAACCTGGGAATGCTGACCCAAGCCAAGGGACGTGGGCAAAACAAAGCAAGCCTCCACTATTCCTGATCCTGCAGGAGTGGCTGCTCTTAGGGCCCAGGCCCGGCTGGCCTGTGGGACCCGGGTGGCCAGGCCTTCAACAGCAGCACTAATAGAGCCCCCACCCCCCACCCACCGCCCTCAATCTCAAGCCTTCTGAAAACTAAAAGGCTCTTGGTTTAGTACAAACTCATCTGGAGGCAAAGCTGCCCCGACATGAAGGTATCTGTGAACAGGAGTCACCATGCTTGGGTCAACGCTCCCGTTTCTCTGTATAGACACCGACGAGAGACTGCAGGGTGCTGCCCGGGACCTGCTTATTACAACTTACTCCTTTCTGAAGTCCAACAAGAAAAGAAAGATGAAAATATATGTTGAACTGAGTTGACCCCAAGAGTTCTGAATAAGGGTTGTGGACCTGCAGTGAAAGAGCCCGAAAAATGAAGGTGAACTTCGTGTTCTGCGTGTCGGGTGAAGAGCAAGCTTGGTCGGAATTACACCTGGAAGCCTGTGAACGTGCCCTAAAGCACATGGTGTGGCGTGCAGCCCTCAACAGGAAAACATAATTTTGGACGATTTTTAATTACCTAAAACCTTTACACACCACACTCTGGGAGCAACCTTACATCTAAGACCAAACAAGGTCCGCAGACTCTTTCTCTTACCTTATGCTTCTCTGAGGGAAAGGTGGGCTGGTTACACTTCTAAATCATTCTCTGCTCCTTTCCTTTGCCTACTGTGGCATCTGAACTATTGCCCAATTTTTCATGCTTACAGGTGTTCATGGTGGTAGCCATGTGACTTTGCAATTTTCCTATTAAAAGCAGGGTATGACCTTGAACTTGGGCATGTAACTTGCTTTGACTAATAGAAAGTTAGTTAGTGAGAGTCAGGCAGAGGCTTGGGAAGCACTTTCAGGCTGGGCTGGAAAGTGGGTGGGTGACCCTGGTGCCACCACCATGAAGACAAGCTCCAGCTGGTCTCTCAGTGGAAGGAGAACAGACACTCATGGAAAGAGCCAGGCCAACCACAGCCTGGAGTCAAGCCAGCCTTTCCCAGCCAACCCCCAAATAATGCAGACACGGGTTTGAAGCCACTGAGTTTGGGGCTGTTTGTTACAGCACATTGTTGTAGCGATCGCTGGCTGTTACACCTGGCTGGCCCAGGTGAAACTAAATGAGCTGAACGTGTGACATTAGTCACCGAGTACTACGCCTCGGTCACTGCACTGTACTACCTCCCATGCATCTTACTTAACCCTCGCAGGAACTGCACAGATCAGGAAGCTGAGGTCAGAGGGCTTACACGACTTGCTCAAATTCACACAGCTGCAGAGCAGGGACTCCAGAGTCTGTGGCCTCAGAGTCTGAGTCATTCAACCACCTTCCCTGAGACTCCATCTCCTCAGTTGTGAAGAGGAACAAGGGGACAAACTCCACTCTCTCCATGGGATCCTGGACTGGGGGGAGGAGGGTGGCAGCTTGCATTTATTTCCTGAGTGGTGGCTGTGAACCCAGGATCAGGCTAAGCACTGGAGAAGAAATCGCAAGGACAGTGCTGCCTGTCACCACTACTACCAGTAACGGAGTCCTACTGCGGGGCAGGGGCTGGGGCCAAGCACTTGGTCATGAAGCATGTACAGCAGCTCCACCCCAAGAGGCAGGGACTATTGTCCCCCCTATGTCACAGACAAATAAACTAAGGCTCACCCAGATCTTGACAGCCAAATCCATGTGTTAATAACTGCACTCAACTAACCCTTCAGTTCCATCCAAACTCCCTCTCCATACCGAACCCCGTGTGCACAATCTGATCCACCTGAGAGAGGAAGCAGAGCTTCTCTGGCTAAGAGAGGGGAGAGCCCACCCATCTGCCCCTACCCAGCGTGGACTTGAGGTGCATCAGCAGAGAGCCAGGGCGCCATAGTCCTGAACTGAGAGCCCCAGACGCGGAGATCAAGGCCTCCTGCTTGACCAGGCCAAGGCCCTTCCCAGCCTCGTCCCCCATTCCACCTGAAAGTTGGCTTCCATGCGCTGGCCACAGAGACCCCTCCATTCTCCCTCACCTGCCAGGGCTCCTCCCCAGCTGCCTCTGTCCATGCTGGGCTCTCTGCCCATAGTGCCTTGCCAGGCAAACCCCACGAGTTTCCCAAACCCGGCCTCCTCAGCTCCTGCTGCCCTGGCCCCACCCCAGACAACACGACCCCTCTCTCCTTCTTTCCCAGTGGGCTCTTCAGGCGCCTTACCATCCCACCCATCCCCACTGAGAATGCCCTCCCGCCACACTGCTGGGCGTACAAGTAATTACCTCACGTATTTATCACACCACTCTCCTCTCCACCAGAAGGTAAGTGCCGCAGATTTTATTCATGGTGCCCTAGGACCCAGACCAGTGTCTAGAAAATAATAGATGCTGATAAACACCATTTGGTGAATGGACAAATGAATAAACAGATACCAACCTCACATCTGCCTACAGTTGTGTCTTTACACATCTCTATGAGACAAGAAATTCTCGGAGGGCAAGACACCTGGCTCGTGCTCCTGGGCCACCTCAGTTCCTTACCATGCTCAGGGGTGCCCAATAGTGAGCAGGTGGAGGGGTGGGTGATGATAGGGTATCTGGGTGGGAGCGAGAGGGGCGAGCAGGCCAGGGAAGAGAGGGAGGTAGTGGTGGCCGGTCCTCTGCACACAGGCACCGACACGCACAGGATGCACGTCTGTCCTTGCTGAGGTGTGTCTGATGATGACCAAGGGACTGAAGACTCTGACAGTCAAGGCCAAGGCCTGTGTGGACCCCCTCTGCAGGCCCCTGCACAGATAAAGGCTTCATAAGCCTTCTGGAAGTTACCCAACATTCACAGCGGTGAAAAACGGCAAGTGAGAAAGGGATTGCATAAGGCTGAGCGAGAAAGAGGCGGTGCCAGGACCCAGAATTCAGGAGGGCAGGGTCACAGTGCACTGGCTGATGAGCAGGAAAGACAATGTCCCTCTGTAATGGCTCTGAGAGCCAGCGCCGCCACAGGCAGCCACCGCCACCTAGAGGTCACTTGTGGCAAAGCGAGGCTGGCCAAGCCAACTTCCATTGCTTGCTGGGCATGTGGCTGACCAGAAATGGGGGAGGTTCTGAATGAAAAGGCCTTTGATGGTGCAGACCCAGGTCCAGCAGGCCGAAGTCCAGCAGGCCCAGGTCTAGCAAACCCAGGTATAGCAGGCTCAGAAGGCCAAGACCCGTGGGTGCTTTAGGAAACACCAGGTGCAAGTCAAAGTCCAACTGCGGCCCAAATAAGGTGACTCAGGGCTCTGGTGTGGAAAGGCTGGCTCAGAGCGGGCAGGCAGGCTCAGGGTTCTAGAAGGAAGAAGGAAACCTTTTCAGGAGGGAGGAGGCAGCCGAGGCCCTCTCATCAGACATGGAGACAGGGTGTGGTGCTGCGAGGGCCACTCACTCCTACACTGGAGTCTTGCCGGGCCTGGTTTGCCCGTGGACACCGACTGTACCTGGTGTCCACATGTGACAGAGCGTGGGAGGGAGGCACACGCTGCCTCTGAGGTCTTGCTTCTGAGAATCTCCTCTGCGTGTAGGGCCCTGGGCCTTGAGAAAGTGAAGGCCACCTCCAAGCTCCAAATTGTTCCCATGACTAACGAATGGCCTCAGAAACCAGAGAAATGACAGCTACAGTCGGACAAGGTGCAATTTCACTTGAAAGCCCAACTTAAAAAGAAGAGACCTGTGATCTCCTATCGGAGTGGCAGTTCCTACCTGCCAACGCCTGGCCACGGCCCCCGGGCCTGGGTGGCTGCACACTCAGAGGACCCGGGCCACAGCAGTGGGCCCTGTCTCCATGCCAGTGCCAGGGCAGGAGCCTTCCTCACATCTCAACCCCACGGAGGAGAGAAGACGAATGTGGCAACTCCCAGACTCGCCGGGGTGCCTTCTTCTCCAGGAGCCGCACCCCGTCACACCCCCCCCTGCGCATCCTGAGTCCTGGGGTCTCCAAGGGTCTTTTTATTGCCACCACTGAGGGGCACCTGCCCGTGCCTTTCAGAATTCAGCAAGCCTCTGGCCCCCAGCACCGGCTGCTCCGTCTGTCTCTATGGAGCCCAGCGCCACAAGCGTCTAGAGCTCAGGGTCCTCATTCTTGCACTACTGCATCAGGGGCCAGAGGGTGTGTATTGTGGGGACTGTCCTGGGTGTTGCAGGACATCGGGCAGCGCTGCTGGCCTATACTCACTAGATGCTCCCCCCATTGTAAATACTAAAAGCACCTTCAGGCAATGCCAAATGAATGTCCCCTTAGGAGCAAAATCACCCAGAGAATCACTGAAGGCCACTGTCTCGGGAAAGTCCAGCCAGTCGCCCAGGGTCACACAGCGAGTGCTTGTGCTGAGCACCATCCAGCTGCTTTCGTGTCTCAGCACAGCCACCCCATCCCAGCCAGATGAGTCCACAGTGAGGCTCCAAGTGGCCCGACACCTTGCCCCAGTCTGACAGCTGGGAATTCTCTGGCCTTTTCTAGACGGAGTCCAGAAGAACCAAACAGCTCTAGCAGTTTGCCGTGGCCAGACATGGCTTCCCCATTTCAGGACAGCGAGAGAGGGAGGCACCAGCGAGGCCAGGCTGGTTCTACCCACCTGTCTTCCGCACGGTGCAGTCGCTGGTGGTGGCCTTGCGTATTCATTCCCATGCTCCAAGGTGGCTGCCTGGGGGATCTTTGGTTGGTAAATAAAATAGAGCAGGCGGGGGTCATCAGGCTCACCAGGCAGCCACCAGATCGCTAAACGACTGATATAGGAGGTGGCTGCCACTCAGTGATTAGTCACCGAGGACCCTGACCTGTGCCCTCCTCGTCCTCCACCAAGATGCTGCCATCAAAGGAAAGGAGCGCTGAGCTTGGCGGAGCTGGCAGGGAAGCTGACAGCGCATCCAATGTCCTCAGAGCCCTGAAACTGTGTTTATGAACCTAATGTGGACTTCAGAGGAATGTGGCGAGCAGTACCGAGGACATCAATCTCAAGTGCCTGGGGCCCCTGGGCAGCGCAATGTTGGATAAATAAAAGTAGCGGCCCTCCTAGAGCTCCGCCAGTCAAGGGCAAGAGCCACTTGTGGGGCAGTCAGTGCTCTCTCCCTCGCTTGTAGGTCAGGCCTCTGTTTAAGATCACGGTCAAGGCCTGGCTATTCCCTGAACTCGGTCCCCGCCTGACTGCTGGGTGCAGCGGCTCAGGTTTGACTTCTCGCTGGCAAACGGCCTTGCCGCAGCCACTCCTGCACCTTGGATGGTGGATGACAGGAACCCAAGGGGTGGGGGCACTCAGGAGGACTGCCAGGCAAGATTTCTGGCAGGCAGGGAGTGAATCCTTAGCCCCCATCAGGATGGTGGGTTGGGTCAGACAGACAGACCGCCAACCTGACCCTGTCGGATGCCCGGCTGTGTCTGGACTCGGCAGCTGCTCTCCTACTTGCAGCCCAGATGAGGTCTCAGTGAGACCTACAGCAGGGCCAGGCTTTTCCAGGTGACACTGAGGTCAAGGGTTATCTGGAAAAACTCTGCTCTCTCCCCATGCACTGCTCAGAACCTCAGGCTCAGTCCACCAGACGCTGGGCTGCTCACGAACAAGAGATGTCACAGCAAAAAACAATCACAACTCAGATGAGGTCATCAGCTGGTGACATTTTAAAAAAAGTTCCCAATTGCCTGAATTATTTTAATTTTCACAGTATTAAAAAGATATTCATCTGCAGTGGAAGACATAACGCATACATCAAACACTGCCAGATGCTCGGTCACCTCCATCCATGACCAAGTCAGCAATTTCAGCCATGGGAATGGGGCAATTCCCTGGAGCTGGGGAAGGGACAGGGAACATGGTCAGCAGGAAACCCATGGGCTCAGAGGTGACGCAGACACGGGTGCCAGTCTTGGTCTTGTCGCCAACTGTGTGGTCTTGTCAGCCCGCTCAACCTCTCTGAACCTGGACTCCCGTCTATAAAGTGGGAGCTAAGTGTGTCACTACTGCCACTGCCCACGGGCCGCTGCGCACACAGGCGTGGCCTGTTCCAGCAGCCAGCATGCTGGGAGCAGCATCCTCTTCCTCCTCACTCCTGAGCCCCGACTCTTGGCCCTCCTGGGGTTAGCTGAGCATGGCCTCAGTCACGTGACCTGATCTGGAGACACTTTTTACCTTGGGTAACCATTTGAACACGAGCTCTGAGAGCCCTGCCTAGCAGGGACACTCTGATGTACGTCAAAGGAGCAGGGGGAGGGGACAGGAGGGCTCTCTGAGCAGCGGGGCCGTTTTCATTATTGTTCAGTAAAATGAAGCACTCTAATTAGTCACGATCCTGGGAGAGCGCTCGAGAACAGCGCGTGAGCTCAGTCTCGTCTGCTAACCTGCGTCTCAACTCTGGCTGGGAGGTTTCAAGACCCGTCCCCCCAGGCCCCTCAGCCCAACAGTTTCCGTGATCCCACTTGGACAACAGGAGGAAACTGATTCTGCTTTCAAAGGGAGGCGAGCAGGCTGCGGCCTACACGACCCCCTGCCCGTTTGTGAAATCTCAGCCTTGGTAAGCGCTTTCTCTGGGCTTCTGTTTTCCAAAGCTAAACCTGAGCTTCGAGAAGAGGTGACAATTGGTACATGAGGTATCTATTGAGTCTTGGGTACCCAGGGCTAGGCTTCCCACAGCAAAGTTTTTACTTTTGATCTTAGAATTCCACTCACAACAAATGCCCACTAATGTGAATTTCTGTCCATTGATAGAAAAAGGCAAGGTATAGAAGTTCCCCAAGTTCATACTGGCACCCACGAGCCTTCGTCAACCAGCCAAATACTTTAAGAGTTGAAGTGTTATTTGAAGAAACGGTGCTAGTCTGTAGCATTTGTTTTAAATATTTATATCCTGCCCTATTAAAATAGAGAATGTAACACAGCTTGGGATTCATTTAGTAAAGCAGGGTGTGATAAATAACAGCCCTTCCGGATGCGCCGAGTACATACAGGGCCAGCTCTGAGTGCTCCCAGCAGATTATCTCATTTAGTCCTCACAGCCCAGGCTCAGAGAGGTTAAGTGATTTGTCTAAGGTTGCACCACTAGCCAGGGCCCAGGAGACCCCAGTAGTCAGGCCTCAGAGCCCCTCGCTTGACCCTGGCACGTGCCCACGTCAGGGTCACTAGGACTGAGGGTGGATAATGCTACAAAGCAGGTGCAGTGCCGTGGGGACAGGAAAGATGAAGGGCCGTCACCCAGACGGGCAGATCGAGCTGGGCGGGGAGTGGGGCGGGGCGAGTCCAGGTGCAGTGACATCTGAATTCCACGGAGACTAGAGGATGGGAGGACGTGTAAGAAGGTCACAGGACAGTTTGGCTCTGATGAAGGAGGACACGGCATGGACCCTCCAGGCCTAATGCCTGCAGACAGTTCCACGTTGAGAATGTGGCCCTCATCAGTATCAGCTGGGACGTCCTCGGCTGGCAGGTAATGCAGGATGCTTTTCTCAAGAACTTGGGGACATGGGAGAGGAGCCTTTGCTCAGGAAACTCAGGTGTGGAAGCCATGCATGGCGGCCAGCAGAGCTCAGCAAGCCACCTTCAAGCAACGGAGGCACCGGCCACTAGTGAGATGGGACTGTGGCCTGAACAGAGCGCCGGTGCAGGGGCGCCTAGGAGACGGGTCTGACGCCCACCTTGCACACATTCAGAGGTCAGACCTGGACTGGACCACTGGAAACAACAGCTATGCCGCAGACCAGGAGGGCGAGGCTCAGGGCAGCCGAAGGGTAGGGCCAAGGTCCCCAGGCAGAAGGTGCCTGGGACAAGGGCCAAGGCCCCCCTCGGCCCTTCCCAGCACAACTGGGGCTCAGAGAGGCTGGTCCTGAGTCAGGGTGGCGGCTGAGCAGTCAAGGATGCAGACGCTGTGTGAGCAGCAAAGGCGACTCCTGAAATGGCATCTGGTGGGGAGGGAGACGGCCAGGTGCTCTCCCCACTCCGCCAGGCAGCAGCACACCTTGAGCACGAATGTCACGCGCTGTGCTTACACCAACTGTCGCTGCTCCTTGTGCTAAAAACAGTGCTGTGTTCCTGTCTTCCTTCCTTCCCCTCTCTGAATAGAAACGCCTGTCTGTGGGCTCCTTAACCTGCCACCTCCTGTTGAAAGCCACTGCCTGTCTGTCACCTAGGACTGGGGAGGAGACGCCCCCTCACCTGTAGCAATGTGACTTGCCGGGGCTGGAGGAGCATGGCAGCTCTCCTGGGCCTTGCCAAGAAGACAGGTTCACCCCCTTTGGAAAACTGATCTTGAGCAACATCTCCATCCCCATCACAAAACCCTGGGATCACAAGGGCCCAACAGCACCACCGACCACATTCATGTCTGATCCTGGCAACCAACCCCAGTGACGAGCCCAGGGTAGCGAGCAGGAACCCACCATTCCAACCTGTCCCAGACCGAGCAGGGCCAGGTGAACTGATAAGAGGCATCCTCGCCATGAAGTGGTCAGCCCTGTGCAGGAAGCCCCAGGGTCAAGGGTGATGGTGGCAGTCCTCAGATATAGATGCCATTCCAGCCAGGGCCTCAGGGAAGCAAGGTCAGAGAACCCAGGGCTGAGAACACAGACCTGCCCCTAGACGAAGCTGCCAGGAAGAACCACGCCAGTCAGGGAGGCATGCGTGGCCACACTGGCATTCTTACCCTGCTCTGAAACGGTGTTCGTCCCAGGACATATCTACCAGTGTTTGCAAAGGTGGAGGTCCCCGAAGTCACACCTAGGGTCCCTCGGGTAGGTTCTCAGAGCCGTTGCATGTGCCCTCCTGCCACAGGAGTCTCTAAGAGGTGAGGGAGAGAGGCTGCTGCCTGGGTTTCCCAGGCAAATGAAGCCTTGGACCACCTCCTTGCTGGCCAGCAGCTTAATGATGGATCTTTTTCTAAGTTGGAGAGAGAACAGCTTGGAATTTTAAGAGACTGCTGTCAGGCAGAACCGTGCTCCTCCAAAGGGCCTCTGTTCTCTGCCGGGCCAACCCCAGGTGGGTCCTATCGGGGCTCCGTGTGCTGATCTGTCAATGCGGGTGTGGGGAGCAGCCAAGTACACCCCCTCTTTAACTGAGAAACAAGCACAAAGCTTCAGGTGGAGATGAGAAGCCTCAATCCTACTCGGGCCTGGGAAGGACAGATTGGTGCACGGTCAGACTCCGCAACGCAACTTGGTCATGGCCTCTCCCACAGAACCATGCCCTCCTGTGTTCTTACACAGTAACGGTGACCTCAAAGACACCAGTAATGGTTCCCATCTCTCTGGGACCCACAGGGCTATCTTACTGGTAAACAAAGAGCACAGAGGGGCTCTGCTGGCACAAGGTCAGGCCTGGGCACTAGCCTGTCCCTGCACTACCTGTCCTTGCAGGCGAATGTGACGTGCTCAGGGGCCTGCAGTGACCAGAGCCTGCCTGTCCCCTGCTCTCCTGGTGTCAGGCCAGCAAGGTGTGATGACAGGTGCACGTGGCCGGGAAAGCCCCAGCTGCCCTGCAGGGCTGTTCCAGCAGAAGCTGGCTGTGGATGGGTCGTGGCAGGGCCCTGCTGGAGCAGTGGGGGTGCTCCTGGGCACGATGCACTGGCCCTGAGAGAGGACGTAAAAGGACGGAGGAACCAGTCCCCAAGGATGCCCCCTGCTCCCCAAGTCCTGCCCTTCCCTCACCCCAGGCCACCAAACACCCTGCTCTGAAGTTCTCAGGGCACAAGTTCCAGGACCCAGGTCTCTGATCAGCCACTCTGTGTTTCTGGCAAACAGAAGCAAACACTGCTACTGAGGGTTTGCTAGGCTAGACGCACTGGCCACCAACTCCTATGATCTTACGAACTAGCTCCCATTATTATCCCCATGTTGCCGAAAAGGAAACTGAGACCTAGAGAGGTCAAAACAGTCACCTGAGGCCACACGGAAGGAGTCAGTGGGATGGGGCTGGAAACCACAGTGCCTGACTCCAGGGCCCAGACTCTTGCTGCCATCACGTCACCTCACATGGTAAGCTGCCCAGGCCCAGGGTGGGGCCGGGGAACGTGTGGGGAGGGAGGTAACCCCAAGGATGCCCTGTGAGGGCCTCAGGGCACACCCAATGGCAGGCCACCAAGCCGAGAATGGGCCTAACGCACATCAGGAACGAAAGCAGAGAGCGAGTCCAAGGAGAGCAGGGCCAGGGTGGCACGTCTCCTCTGGCTGGCTTCCTTCACGCTCTGGGCTCTGGGACTGCTTCCGCCAAACACGAGAAAGCTGAAGAGGGCCTCTGCTCTCTGTGAGGCTCATTATTTCCCTATTAGAAGACGATCTAAAGGGCGCCTTCCAATTAGTGGACATTAAAGCAGAGGAAGGCTTCTTAGGCGGGGTATTTGAAGGCGTTTCTCTTCCTTTTTTCTCCTCTTTTATTTCTTAACGGTCAAAGGCTGCCCAGAACTGTGGCTAACCAAAAGGTGGCAGATGTAATTACTCACAGCGGGGACAGACCTCCACAGCAGGCTGAGAGGGGCAGGGGCAAGTGCAACTCTCCAGAGGGACGCGGTGGGCTTTGCCGGCTTGGTGTCTGCTTCAGTCTGAATCTGAAACGTCCCTAAAAGGGCCATGTGTTACAGGCTGGCTCCCCAGAGACACCCCACTGGGAGGTGGTGGAACCTGTGAGATGTGTGGCCTCTGGAGAGGCTTTATGTTGTCAGGAAGATGCCTCAAAGGGGACATGGGGCCCAGGCCTTTCTTCCCTCTCCTTCATCCCAGGCCATGAAGTGGACGGCTTGTTCTGCCACACGCTTCCGCCACGTTGTACGGCCCTGCCACAGGGCCAAAGCAACAGGGTCAAATGATCATGAACTGAAACCTCCAAAACCATGAGCAAAGATCAACTTTTCCTTTGTAAACTGTTGGTTATCTCAGGTATTCTATCACAGTGCCCTGCCTGTCCAGAATCCCTCCCCCCACCCGACAGGTTTCTGTCACGAGAGCCACCTCTGCTCTGCCCACATCCTCCCACCATGAGAAGGCCGAGGCCTGGCCAGTCACACTGTCCTGTGTGGCCAAGGCCATGTGCAGGGAGCCCATCATACCTTCCCTAAGATCAATACATAGTCAGCCCTCTCTCTGCCACTGGCCAAACTCAGCAGGGAAATGGAGATGACATGAGAAGCAGGAGGAGAGAGACACAGAGCTGCCTCGGCAGTCCTGCTTCTCAGCTGCTGGACCTGGGCTCCCGCCATGGCTCCTCTGAGCCCTTCCAGGTGTTCTTCCAGTCACGCCAGCTCAGGACCCCCTCCACCACCCCATTTAAGCTAGACACGTTTCCAGCATGGCACCTGAAGGGCTGGACGAAGATGGGTCTGACCCAGGCGCATAGGAGGCGAACTGCAGCTGTGAGACCCGCCTGGTGCTCCCATGCTTGCTGCTGCTCCCTCTTAAGGGACACCCTACCACCCCCTCTTTCCGGATCACCCTTCACCTGCCCCCTCTCCAGGAGCACGTCTTGACTGAATGCCCTCAGCACCCCCAGCCTGAGCTGAGACCTTAACCCTGGACGGCTCCAGGCTGGGCTGCTCCTCGTCTCCCCCAACTTTACTGTGCAGCAAGTACCCCAAGAAGGCGTCTGCTTCCACACCGACCTCTACGTGTCCCTGAGGACAACAGTCAAGTCTCAGACCACGAAGATGCTGTGGTCTAACAGTCACCACTGAACCTGGGAATGGGGAGGACTGAGCCACGCAGTCAGCGGCCAGTTAACCCAAGGGCATAATCCTGTCCAAAATAGTGGAGAGCAGCCTTCCCAAGGACCCGCCCAAGGCAGCCTCTACCAAGGCGCCAGGACCCTCCCACACAGCGCCGCTTCGTCTCCTCCCTAGGACCAGGTGGGGAACAGAACCACCGTGCTACCTGTCTGGTGTGCACTCAGCCTCCGGGCTGGACAGCATGCTTCTGGGAAGCGGGCATCTTATCTGCCCAGAGCATTTGTCATCCCGGGGCACAGAGGGCGTTCGATGCACTCTGCTGGCGGAATTGAGTGGATGAAGGGACAGACAGACTTGCAGAGAGAAGCTGGAGAGTTGCTCGGGAGTACTGCCTGACCTCCCGGCACTCAGGGGACGCTGGCTGCAAGAGCAGTACCCTTGCGTTCTGAACACCCGCAAGAGGAAAAGGGGTCTCACTCGACTACTTCAATTCAGGGTTTAGACCTGCACTCTACACAATGCAGACGGAAGCATTTTCTGGAACTTTTTGCAAAAGGTCAACTTTTTCTAAAGGGGCAATGAGTCTATTGGCCTCTTCCTGTGTTCCACTGAATTAAGCTTTTCCATTATGCCCAGAGTGGAGGGCAGCATTCAAACATTGTCAATCAATAACTTCAACTGAAAAAAATGTCCCAGCCCCAAAGGAAACAGCATAAAAAAATCACAGTCTAATAAACGCGCCACTATCCTCCTCACCAACCCCCGGGGCTCAGCCATCGGGGTGATGTGCTTGCTCAGCTCTGCATCAGGGGTTCTGGCATTCCTCCTGCCATGCCCCTGGGCCTGGCTTCTCCCCTCTCTGGGCCCAAGAGACTGGCATTCAAGACTGGCTCACCAGTTCCTCCAGGAAGCAACTGTGACCTGCCACCATGACTAGTGAATGGAGTGGGGTGTCTCTCCCTCTCCCCCAGCGGCTCCAGTACAGCTCACTTACAGCACAGATAAAAATAATAAGGATGATGAAAGTCACAGTAATAAAGGCCTCAATACTGAGCATGAGATGTACTGCAGGCACTGGGCAACACGTGCTCCAAGTACGATATCACTTCGCTAATTTAAGTCTCATAACCACCTTACGAGCTTGTACCACAATCTGCATTTCACAAATGAACAAATGGAGGTCAGAAGAGTTGACTTCTCCTAGGCTGCAAAGCCTTCAGGGAAGAGCTGAGATGTTAAGTCACGAGCAACAGATTCCAAAGTAAATGTGTCTGACCCCACAGTCAAAGCCCACCGCGCCTTCTGCGTGGGCACACAGTGTATACCAACTGATAGAAGATCCCCTGGAGGTTGGGGACTCCATAGTCATTATTTGAAACTTCATAATAATCCTGCCCTGTGGTGCAGATGAAGAAAGTGTGGCACAAGCAGTGTAGCAAGGTGGGGTCAGTATTGGAATCTGTTTACTCCAAAAGGTCAGGCTGTTTCCATGACATCACCCGGCTGCCCTCTCCTCCAACCACAAACCTATGTAGAAAAAGGATCAGAAAAAGAGAACATGGCTCCCGTAACTGTTTACAATGGTGAGAAATTAGAAAAAACCTAAATGTTGAACCAAAGGAACCATCAAAGAGACCATGCCATTATTAGATCACTATGTCACCCATACCCCGCAGAGGGAGATTTTGACATAAAGGAAAGAGCAATGTGAGAAAAGATTTATGTTAAATTAAGCAGGGCACAAATGCTTGTAGATGACATCATACAAAAAGACTGACGCACACAGGAAAACCAGGGAGATGTTAATCACAGTTGTGTCTCTGTGGGTCACTTGTTTGCCTGCTAACTTTCCTTTATTTTCCAAAATTTGTCTGTAATAGCGTGACTACTTTTAGCACGTTTAAAAGTCTTCCTTTCACTTTTCTTTCTTAAGAAACTGACTATTATCAGCCAGGGCTGAGTCCTGCCTTATTTCCATCCTAGGAATGGACACCACCGAGCTCTGACGAAGGGTAATTCAAGCCTTTCAAAAGTCCAAATTGTCTCTGCTGATTTTTTTTTAGGCGAATAATTACGTTTTATACTAAACTTATTTGCAGCTCAAAACCTTGTTTTGATTACTTGTTTAGGGAAAGAGTAACGTTAGAAAATGCCTAAGAACCACATTTGCATGATGGGTGATGAGGCAGGAAATTAAAGTTGGGGGGGAGAATTTTTTTTAAGAACCCTGAATATTCATCAGCATGGAATCTAAGGCCTCCCCTATGTTCATGTTCACGTTCACAGCCAGCTCAGGCTCCTTCCCGCTCCACGGCCTCGGGTCTCCAGAGGACCCAGAGGGCCCAGAGACTGCAGCCGGGGACACGCTCTGGAGGGCTGCAGACTGCAGCTGGGGTGCCCTCTGCTCTGGAACTTGCCCTCAGGAGGGTTCTCCTTTCTCCTGCAGTCAGCTGGCATTGCTCAGGGTCTCAGTCATGGGAGCATTTTGGGGAGGCACACTGGGACTCCACGTCAATAGGAGGCCAGCACAGAGAATCTGGCTGAAAGTCGCAAGGACATCAAGGACAACAGCCATCTCCCCTTGTTGTGGCTTCCTCCGGGCTGGGCCCTGCCTGCCCATGGGCACTGATTGGTCCTGGCAGTGCCAGTCTGGCCCAGGTCTTAGGTCACTCTTTCTTAATTAACCACTCATGATCAACTGAATAGAGAATGATGGGGTCAGGAGCCATTCCCACAGCAGAAGGATCCTGTCCTCCTGTGAACTATGCTCCTGTTTGTTTCCCTATTATTTGTCAAAAGAAATGTCAGACTTTAGGATGAGGTGAGAAAATGCAGAGGGGGAGAAAAAGAACACCATCTCACCACCCAGAGAAATGCAAACTGGCATTCCACACAGGTTAAAAAATTTAATTAGTTGCCAATATTTAAAGATACAAAATTCAGGACTGGGGATCTAGCTCAGTTGGTAGAGTGCCTGCCTCACAAGCACAAGGCCCTGGGTTCAATCCCCTGCAACTCAGGGTGGGGAAGAAAAAAAGATAGAAGGTTCTGACACTCAAATTAAGGTTTCCATCAAAACAAAGACAAAGCTGCAAGTATGGAGAGTCTCTGAAATCCTGCCAGGGAGGGCCCGCAGCCTGGAGAAGCAGCTGACCTGCTTCCCTTCCCATCAGGGCTCTGTAGGCTCGTGACATTTGGTCTAGATCTTTCCATTTATTTTCCTGTACTAATATACACATTTTTGGTTTTATTTTTTAAGTATAAATTCTCATTAGTTTTCTTTTGGCATATTTAATAAATAACTTTGTGAGTTGACATATAAGATCACATCATCCCTTTTAATGGCTAAATAACACACATCTTCCTGGATTCTTCAACAATGAGTAAGAACTGCTTCTTGAGATACACTATTTCACGTTCCACTGGACTGTCTGCAGGGCCCCTCCTTCGGGAGGACGCACCTCCTGGCTCATCACCAGGCTCAACATGTAACTTGTGGAAGTGGCATGTGTCACTTCTAAGCAGAGGCTTTAGTGCCACGGCATGATTGCCATCTTCCCCCTCCCTCTTCCACAGAGCAACCTGCCCCAGCCGGGTTACCTCTTCTCTTTGCATCCTGATCATGGCCGACCCATGATGAACATATAGCATGAGTGGAAAGTAAATACATAATAAAGCTACCATCGTAAGCTACAGAGATTTGAGGACTATTCGTCATAGCAGCATGACCTAGCCTATGCTAACTGATAAAGTATTAAAATAACAAATAACTAAAGAACTAAATAAAATCATTTTTAAAAAGGACTGACCAATGGAATGTCTGCTGGTCTGTTATAGGAGGGTCTAGGTTGGCAGTGTAGAAAACATACCAAGCTTCATGGCTAAGACAGAGATGGTTATTTGCATCAAGGGGGCCCAAGAAAAGAAGAAATCAATACAGAAAGTCATAGCATATTAAGCAGCACAATGGTTGCAATGGCAAAGGAGTTCAGAAAAAAAGACAGCGGAGGAAAGAGCAGACCCCCACTGCACACACGCCCCAGGGCACATGCTCTCTGAGCAGAACGGGCCCCGCCTTCCCAGGAACACACTAGGTGTGTCTGTGCACCTGTCTCTCTCTGCCTTTGCCTCTTTCTCCATTCCTCATACCCTTCCAGTTTTCCATTCTCTCTTTTTTTTTTTTTTCCAATCATCTGGCCAGCAACATGGACTGGGCTTTGCACCCAAATCAGCATGCAGCAGGTTACTGTGCAACCTGGGCTCTCATCTTCCTTCTTCCTGGGCTCTGTGGTATCAGAACCAAAAAGATCACTGCCCTTTTGACTAAGAGTCAATGTATGGTGATAATCCAGAGCACGGGATCCTTGGGCACCCTGTCCTGACGTCCACTGAGCTGGCCAGTGTCAACAGCTCCAGTCCGTTTTTCTCCGTGGACCTGCCACGCCTGGCTTCCACGGGCCTGGCGACCCATCTTTCTGCTTTCTCCTAGCACCGTGTTTCCACTCTGAGCCCTGCTAACTAAGCAGCCACACGGCCATGCTGCGCATACCCCACAGGACAGCCCAGGGCACCTCCCACAGCATGGATCAGTTGCAGCTGCTTTTGCATTTGGGTAAATGCAACTGCCTGGTGTGTTTTGTTTTTATCTGTGTCTCTGTCAGCTTCTTTGGTCTTCTGAGATTCATACATATTGCACACATAGGTACAGACTTTCATCGTCCTTGCTGTTGGGGGTTCTACTGTGTGAAGGTACCCCAATTTACTTACCCATTCTTCTGTGGATAAGCATGCCATGGTCGTTGCTGCACACTTATCTATGTGTTTTGTGAATATTAGCTTTCCCCTCGCCGACTGTACCGTCACCCCATCCTCAACACAGTGTCTGACCACAGGGAGAGGGAAGACCCTGTTGTCCGCATGCTTCAGGATGGGAAGCCCCAAAACAGGGTCTATTTCAAAAATCAAGTGGATTAAGCGACATATTCCTTTCACACTTCGGTATTAATTAAGCCCCTTTCCTCTTAAATGACTACTGTCCCTTAATGCCAATAACAATACTGAGGCATTATTAGTGCTCCCGTGTAGGGACCAGAAGTCTCTGGCTCCCTCATAGCAGGTCCCGATGTCCAGGGAAGGACCCAAGACAGGACATTACATCTTCATGTTATCAGCACATTCAAGAGATAACGACTCCCTATTCAATTATCCCTTCAACTCGCCAGGTAAAATATTCACTGAAAGAAAAAGGAAGAGCAAAAACAATCCTTTGTGTGAAATGGATAACAAGCTAATCAAGGGGCCTCCCAGCCACAGATTCAGGCCTTGGCAGCCCAGGCTCCACCCATGCCCTCCTGGGGCCCAGGCCCATGTGGGGTCCATCCCGCATGGCGCTTCCCCGGTTGTAATGCAGTATCAGAGTTTTCTCCCGCCCAAGTCGTGACCTGGGCAAGGACAGTCATCGCACCTTCTTACTACAGCCTGGCGGCACTGCCCCGAATCCCAAGGTCATGGTTTTGACTAAGTTCTCTCATGTAAGAGTCTGGGCTGGGCAAAGCTGGGTGAAGGGCAGATGGGAACTCTCTCTCTTGTGTTGGTGCTGCTGGGGATCAAACCCAGGGCCTCGATCGTGCCAGGCAGCTGCTCTCCACACCTCAGCCTCTCAGTTGTTTTGAAACATCTAATGAAGCAAAACATAATGCAGAGGACACTAACAGGCAAGAATGAGTGAAGAAATCAAAGAGCTGCTAGTAGTGACAGTATTTCACAGAATCGAAGACACCACCATCGGTCAGACCCAAGCAGATTTCAGAGACATGAAAATGATGCACGTCTCCCAATCAAAACCAGCTGGGAGTCATCACCTTGTGCAGAGGTTTGGGCACGAGGGGGCTGAGCCGCTGAGACCCTCCCGCCCACGACACACACCTGAGGCCGGGCCTGCTGCAGGACTCAGGCCCCCAGCTGGCGAGGGTGGTCGGGTGTTTATTTGGCTCCTCAGGGTACAGCATGGCATGGAAAGAGACTGGAGTCCACATCAGCCACCACCTTCGCCACTCACCATCATGATCACTGTTGTCACTGTGACCACACAGGGTTGCCATCATTAGTTCACACTCTCTCTCCCTTCTTAAGGCAGCTCCATTAAAAAAAAGAGGCGGCATTTTCCTAAAGACATAAAACTGGAAGGCTGCCAGACCTAGGGCTACAGCTCAGCAATGCTGCTCACCAGCTGTGTTACCTTGGCAGGTTACTGCACCTCTCTGATCTCAGCTTACCCATCTGTAAGCAGAGATGAAATACTTCATGAAGTGGTGGCAAGAAATCAGAGCTGCCTGGTAGAAGGGCTCAGCATGGTTCCTGCTAATGGGCCACACACATCTCTTTCCCTGTCCTCTCCTCATCAACAGATGAACGCAGCAGTGGGGGGAAAGACAGACCTGTGACGTGACAGTCCACGTGCAGCTAAGTCAGCTGCCACGGGCAGAGGTCCTCCTCCAGCTTCCTCTGGGAAGCCGTTTCCCTCTGCGTCCTCCCCGGGCTCCCTGCCTCCTGTCTTCTGGGCCACATTGGACCAGCAGCATCCTAACCCCTCGCCCCACCTCTGCTGCCAGCTCTAGTCGGAGCCATCCCTGGAGACGGTAAATGACACGTGTCCAGCCTCCTCTCTCAGCCTCCAGGCACTGCCACCTCCAGCTGCTGCTCCAGCTGCAGACAGCCCAGGCAGTCTCTCCGAGTCTCACTGCGGAAGCTGGCGAGAGGTGGGATTCAGTCTCTCGGGACAAGGAGACACCCTTAGGGGTTGGACTGGGGCCCTGCTGTGTAGGGAAGAGGGAGAAGAGAGGAGCAGCGCCCTGCACAGCCTGCCCTGCAGGACCAGACCCGGCTTCCCAGAGCCCCAAACCTGGGCCCCGTCCCAAATTCCTTCCACACACAGACACCTCCTGGAGCAGAGGTTCGGGGAGGCCCACGGTGTCACAGAGGCCCCAACACTGGCATATTCGGGTTCCAAAGGCCGACAGTCGGAAAGTCCACCCAAGCCAGGGAGGCACTACTCAGCCCGTGCAGGACTGCTTCTTCAAACCCAGAAATGTAACAGTCATCGTTCGCAAGCTGCAGCCCGGGAAGGACATTCACCTGGTGCGCGTGAGCACAGGAGCGCACAGCTGAGCTGCCGCCTGGATTCTCGCTGCCTCCCTCCGCCCCAGGATCCCCAGCGGGCTGAGCAGCTGCAGCCCTGCAGTGCAGCCCCCTGGCCAGAGGCTGCAGCCTCCGGCTCAAGCCTTCCAGCTTCAGGGAGCCCTGAGCAAGGGACAGGCAGGCACTGGTGTCCAAAGCTGAACCAAGCAGGATGGAGAGGAGGGGGTCCGAGGACTGCCAGGCCACCGTGTCTGAGCACGTACCGAGCACACCCCACCTCCACCTGCACCTTCCTGGGCACAGGCCGCAGCAGCTCCATCCCACCCTTTCCACTCCACGAGCGGCTGGGTGCTGTGCCGGGTGCTTCAGAGGCACACTCCCACCTAACACTCACGCAACCCCAGGTGGGACGGAGCGTCCCCATTGTCGAGATGACAACATTGTGACTTCGGCAGAATAACAAATTGTTGCTGAAGGACATCTAAGTGGATGAACTAAGTGGCAGATCCAGGATAACATTCAGGCTGCTCATATACACACCTGGATCACAACCTCACACGCCCAGAGAACCCAGCAAACGTCCCCTCTGGCACGTCCCCTGCTCCCCTCCCGGGGCAGTTCTGCCTGTATAAACCACCCAGAGGCCTTGATTGTGACAAGTAGGTGAATGGTGAGTGGGCCTGTGGACAGAGGGACAGATGGACAGCGCCTGGACCCCGGGGCCTCATCTCCCGCTTCCCTCCCCTTGCTCGGCTCTGGTCACAGTGGCCGCCCACTCCTCTGGAGTACCACGCTCTCCCAAGCTGTGCACTGTGTCCCCTCTGCCTGAAACATTCCTCTTCCATTCCATTAACTCTAAACCATCTGGGAGTGAATCCCATCCTAACCCCCAGGCTAACTGGGCCCTCCTGGTCTCTGGGACCCTTCCCCCACAGCGTGTGCGATGAGCCTGTGTGTAACCTCAGTGTGCCTCATCTCCACGACTGCAGGCTCCAATGGGAGGGGAGAGACGTGCGGCTGCCTTCACTGCTGTGTCCCTGGGCTGCAGTGGCTAACTCACACCCTCTGGCTGATCCTGAGCTCGCTCCCAGGTAGCCCAGTTGCGACAGGTATGGGCTCTGGGGTCTTGACTAGGTGAACGTATTACAGGAACGTCGGGGAATCACAGCTGCAAGCAAGGCCCCCTGACCACAGAGCTCTAGAGAAACTAGTTACTATGGTACCACAAGACAGCAATCCAAAGACAACTCTGATTATGTATCATCATTCACTTATCAGAGAAATCATTCAGCCTTTGGTTTTTTGGGATTGGCTTATTTCACTTAGCATGATATTCTCCAACTCCATCCATTTACCTGCAAATGCCATACTTTTATTCTTCTTTATGGCTGAGTAATATTCCACTGTGTATATATACTACAGTTTCTTTATCCATTCATCTGTTGAAGGACATCTAGATTGGTTCCACAATCTAGCTATTGTGAAATGAGTTGCTATGAACATTGATGCAACTGCATCACTGTAGTGTGCTGATTCTAAGTCCTTTGGGTATAGGCCAAGGAGTGGGATAGCTGGGTCAAATGGTGGTTCCAGTCCAAGTTTTCTAAGGAATCTCCATACTTCTTTATAGAGTGGCTGCACCAATTTGCAGCCCCACCAGCAATGTATGAGTGTGCCTTTCCCCACATTCTCTCCAATACCTATTGTTTCTAGAATTCTTGATAATAGTCATTTTGATTGGGGTGAGGTGAAATCTTAGGGAAGTTTTGATTTGCATTTCTCTTACTAAAAGATATGTTGAACATTTTTTCACGTATCTACCGATCGTTTGCAGATCTTCTTCTGTGAAGTGTCTTCTCATTTCCTTAGCCCATTTATTGATTGAGTATTTGCATTCTTGAAGTTTTTTGAGTTCTTTATAAATTCTGGAGATTAGTACTGTCTTAAGTGCATGTGGCAAAGATTTTCTTCCACTCTATAGGCTCTCTCTTTATATTGTTGATTGTTTCTTTTGCTGAGAAAAAGCTTTTTAGTTTGAACCTATCCCATTTATTGATTCCTGCTCTTATTTCTTGTGCTCTGGGGGTCATGTTAAGGAAGTCTGGTCCTAGGTCCATATGATGAATATTTGGACCTACTTTTTTTTCTATTAGGTGCAGGGTCTCAGGTCTATTCCTAGGTCCTTGATCCATTTTGAGTTGAGTTTTGTACATATGGATTTCCAGTTTTCTCAGCACCATTTGTTGTTGAAGAGGCTATCTTTCCTCTATTGTATGCTTTTGGTACCTTTGTCTAGTATGAGGTAACTGTATTTATGTGGGTTTATCTCTGTGTCCTCTATTCTGAACTACTGGTCTACCTGCCTGTCTTGGTGCCAATATCATGCCGTTTTGTTATTATTGCTCTGTAGTATAGGTCCGGTATTATGATACCTCCTGCTTCGCTCTTCCTGCTAAGGATTCTTTGGTTATTCTGGGTCTCTTATTCTTCCAAATGAATTTCATGATTGCTTTCTCTGTATTTTTATAGGGTACGTTATTGGAATTGCTTTGAATTTGTATAGTGCTTTTGGTAGTATGACCATTTTGAAAATATTAATTCTGCCTATCCAAGAACATGGGAGAGAACATGGGAGATCTTTCCATCTTCTAAGATTTTCTTTAATTTCTTTCTTTAGTGTTCTGTAGTTTTCATTGCAGAGGTCTTTCACCTCTTTTGTTAGATTGATTCCCAAGTATTTTATTTTTGTTGAGGTTATTATGAATGGGGTAGTTTTCCTAATTTCTCTTTCAGAGGATTCATTACTTATGAATAGAAATGCATTCGATTTATGAGTGTTGATTTTAGATCCTGCTACTTTGCTGAATTTATTTATGAGTTCTAGAAGTTTTCTAGTGGAATTTTTTGGATCCTCTAAACATAGAATCATGTTGTTGGCAAAGTGACAGTTTGAGTTCTCCTTTTCCTATTTGTATCCCTTAATTTCTTTGTCCCGTCTAATTGCTCTGGCTAGAGTTTCAAGGACAATGTTGAATAGAAGTGGTGACAGAGGGTGTCCCTGCCTTGTTCCAGTTTTTAGAGGGAATGCTTACAGTTTTTCTCCATTTAGAATGATGTTGGCCGTGGACTTAGCATAGATAGCTTTTACAATGTTGAGGTAAGTTCCCACTATCCCTATTTTTTTCTAGTGTTTTGAGCATGAAGGGGTGCTGTATTTTATCAAATGCTTTTTATGCATCTATTGAAAGAATCATATGATTCTTAACTTTAACTCTGCTGATGTGGTGAATTATAGTTATTGATTTCCAGATGTTGAACCAACATTGCATCCTTGGGATGAACGCCACTTGATTGTGGTGCACTATCTTTTTAATGTTTTTGCATGTGATTTGCTAGAATTTTGTTAGGAATTTTTGCATTTATGTGCCTCAGGGATGTTGGTCTGAAGTTTTCTTTCCTTAAGTGTCTTTGTCTGGTTTTGGTATCAGGGTGATACTGAGTTTGGAAGGGCTCCCTCCATTTCTATTTCGTGGAATACTTTGAGGAGTATTGAAATTAGTTCTTCTTTGAAGATTTTGTAGAACTCAGCTGAGAATCCATCTGGTCCCATTTCTTGATTGGTAGGCTTTTGACAGCTTCTTCTATTTCACTGATTGAAACTGATCTGTTTAAATTGTGTATGTCCTCCCGATTCAGATTGGGTGGATCATATGTCTCTAGAAACCTGTCTAGGTCTTTGAGATTTTCTATTTTTTGGAGTAAAGGTTTTCAAAATAGCTTCTAATTATGTTCTGTATTTCAATGGTGTCTGTCATGATATTTCCTTTTTCATCAACAATTTTAGTAATTTGAGTTTTCTCTCCTCTTCATTAGTGTAGCTAAGGGTTTATCAATTCTGTTTATTTTTTCAAAGAACCAACTTTTTGAATGGTTTCTTTTGTTTCAATTTCATTGATTTCAGCTCTGATTTTAATTATTTCCTCTACTACTTTTGGTGTTGATCTGTTCTTTTTCTAGGGCTTTGAGATGTAATGTTAGGCCAGGAAGGCATCAGGCCAGCAAGGGAGAAGAGACTCATCAGCTGTGACCTGCTCCAGGCACCTGGGGAGTCAGGAGTTTCCTGGGTGCCCAAGGACCAAGGGTGGGTGGGAGGAGGAGCAGGGGGAGACAAAAGGCAGGAGGGATAGGACAAGGGTGGGTCCAGAGAGTGGCAGGGTAGAGACAAAACAGCTTTCAGAGGAGAGGACAAGAGGAATAACAAGAAAGAAAAGAGGGAGAAAAAGGAGGAGGAGGGAAGCTTCGCCTCAGCCCTCAGGAGATCCGGAGAGCCCGGAAGGTGGTCCATCTGGAGAGGGCAGCGCCCACCAGAGCTCAGCTGTGGAAGTGGGAACTCCTGGGTGCTGAACCCCAGCAGCAGCAGGCCAGGGGTGGCCAAGCCCCGCTGAATCAATCACGGGGGACTCGGGAGATGTAAAACTTTGTCGACAGCACACACAGATGACTGGAGAGGAAGGCCCACAACCGGCCAGCAGGACCCGCCCCAGGCGTCTTCTGCCCTGCCTGCTCCTGGGGGATTCCTGCTGCTTCAAGCTCGGGCTGCACTTGCGCTGCACCCTGGGGACTGGAGGGGTGTTTAAGAAAAGCCAGGAGGGACTGGGCTTTGTAAGGAGGGGCCGTGGCAGGCTTTCTGGGCCAGAAGGTATGGGGGACACGTCTTCTGCACTCTGGATGTCTAGTCTCCCCACAGGCCACTGCACAGGGGCAGCTTCAGTCTTAGCAAACAGAGGACAAGAGACCAGAGCTGTCCCGTGTTCTCTCTGGAAGATGTCCCGAGCCCGTCTGCCTAGCAGGAGATGGTTGTGAGGAGAAGGGAAGGAGCATCTCGCCTGGCTCCTGGGGGAGGCCTGGGCCCCGCCACCGCTCCTCAGAGGAGCAGCACAGGGAAGATCACCCGTCACATCCTCCACCCCAAATCTCCTTCCCAGAAGGAGAAAAGCCATTGGCCTAGGTCCTAATCAAGTCTACCCAGCTGATCTCATTCCCTGGACCAGCGAGACCCTGGCCTGAGAGGTCAGACACCTCATTCTGCCCAGTCACCAGGCCAGACAGAGGGCTGAGGGCCACCAAGTGCTGGGATGCAGTGGCGCCCACAGCCTTGGAAGGACCAGCCTGCACATGGTGGCACAGCTGCCGCCAGCCTGGGGCTCCCGACGTCTGTTCCCACGGCACAGAGGAAGGCCAGAACCCTGGCCTCGCCCACCCACATCCAACAAAACCTAACAACCTCAAGCCTTCGAAACACAATGGCCCAGGCAGGGACTGCAGGGTGGGGGGCAGCGAAGAACCAGCAAAAAAGAAGAAAAGAAAAAAGACCAAGTCAAGAGCCAGCTGACGACGACGACAGGGAAACGTGGAAAGAGAAACTCCTGAGGGAAACAGATGAGTATCTGGCAGTTACTCTGGGCTTTGGCTTCTCCAGTGGTGAAGGGGACCATCGGACATGGCCACCCGTGGGGAGCCCCACTCCAGCCAAGAGGAACACGCTTTGATAAAGGAAAGCGACTCCAAACGCCACCTAGCTTTTTGCACATGCTTACAACGATGGACACGGCCATCTAAGAGCAGGAGGTGTGCATGCTGTCCCCGAGGCTCCGACAGCCGCAGGGTGAAGGAAGAGGCCCCGGGCAGTGGTGCTGGGCACCTGAGCGTCCAGCACTTGTCCCAGAGCAGGTGCTGCCCACATCTGCACTTCAGGCACAGAGGGACGGGCTGCCCCTGTGGCCCGGGAGAGGGGCCCTGTCACCAACCGCACTGCCTCGGAGGAGCTGCTTCCTCCCCTCCTCTGGTACCCAGCCTCCTCAGTGGAGGGGTGGGAAGAGCTGGGCAGGGGGCGGGGCAGACTCTGTCCCACTTGGGGGGCATTAGGCTGGAGCTGGGGCAGGAAACAATGACACTGGAGCTCAGGGGACCCCCACGCCCATCCCCTCACACTGGAGGAGGCAGAGGCTGGAGGGGGCACGGTCTGGACAGGACACGGGGTGAGGTCTAGAGTCCCTGTGTGATGCACATTCCTGGGCTGTGTGGCTGGACACCTGGGGACAGAGGTTCCATCTGCTTACGAAGTCCATGTCACTTTTTAACTCTCATATCAAATCCCAACACTGAGTACGGCTTTCAAAACCCGGCTGGCACGCCCGCGCAGGCAGAGGCCAGCGCCGCGCCCTCCTCGAGCTCCTCTGCTGGGACTTCAGCCTTTAGGGCTGAAAAAGTGTCCACTTAATGAATTTCTCACATTCCCAGAGACCCACCCATTCCACACTCCGGCCTTTGCAGCTTTCTCTCCTGTGAGAATATTACCTTGTCACCAAGATCAGCGGCCCGTGACAGCTTTGACAATGAGTGACGGGTCAATAACACGGTGGGCAGAGGCCCTCGTTGGATAATGGAGCAGCCTGGTCCCAGGGAAAGGCGCTCTCCTGGAGCATGGCTCCGTGGGGGGTGGCGGACTTCAGGAAGGGGCAAAGACAGCCACAAGGCAGGAACTTGGCGTGGCCCAGAGGACGTCAGGCCCCACAGAGTCACGGCGCTTCCCCTGCGACACCGGAAGCGCGACAACAGCGTCCAGCTCAGGAGTCGTGGGAAGGGCGAAACGGCAATGGATGTCAAGGGGCCACGGAGAGCTGCTGGCTGCCCAGCGCCAGCTCCCCTGCAGCCTCCTCAGAACCCCCGGCAGCCTCTGCCCTGGCCTGCCGCCGCCTCTGCAGCTCCCGTCTCCTCACCAGGCCCAGGTCCCTTGAGGACCTGGGAATCTTGCTCCCCACAACTGTGGAAGCCCACGTGGAGCCCTGGATAAAGCAGAGGCTAAATGGAGGTTTTGAACACAGGAGCGTGCCCACGGATACTCGATTAAATAGGGACACTCTTCTCACGCTGCTTCTAGGGTTTTCCATACCACGGGCCAAGTGGCTCTCAGCTCTGAGGCAATGCTCGCACAGAAGCCACACGCCAAGCACTGCCCAGCACCTCAGAGGTCGTCACATAGCAGGTCCCCCCTGCAAGGCAGGTGGCACTCCCTCCCTCCCACTGTCCCTCCTTCTGTAGGCAGATGTTGCTTTACTCAGCACCATCTGACGGGAAGGGACCCAGACTCCCTCCAGACTGAGCTCAAAGCCAGGCCTGGGTGGTGTTGGCTCTGTGGACTTTAAGCGTGTGCGTGGCAGAGAGTAGACCCTCAGTGTCAGAGCAGACCTCAGTGTCAGAGCAGACCTCAGCGTCAGAGCAGACCCTCAGTGTCAGAGCAGACCTCAGTGTCAGAGCAGACCTCAGTGTCAGAGCAGACCTCAGGGTCAGAGCAGACCTCAGTGTCACCTTGATCACGTGATGACCAAGTGCCCAGGAAAACTAGCCTTCTTCCTGTTTGGAAAGAGAAGCAATAACAGAGAACAGGGTGGCACCTATGTTCAGGGGAGGAAGAGACTTTGTGTCCCTCCTTTTTGATTTCACCCATGCTGGGCTTCCCAGGAGCCCTGGGCATCCCCAGAACACTGGGGCTAAGGGGCAACCCTGAGGGCCGAGGGGCGTGGCTGTGTGGGCAGGCGGTCCTGGGGAAGACAGGAGGAAGCAGGCAAATGCTCCTGTGGCTGCACTGGCCCGCACACAGGTGCCAAGCTGGCGAACACCACATGGCCATGTCCTCCTCAGCCCAGCTGGCTCTTTGCCTACCCTGCACACACACCCACAGGACGGACCAGGCAGGAAAAAGAGGCAGCGGCCTCAGCCTCAGGACCGGCCTTCCCCAGATCTGGCCCGTTACCTGCTGGGCAGAGGCCTCTCAAGGCCACGTCTGTATGCCTGCCTCAACCCCCCCTCTCTGTGCGTGAGGAATCCCCATTTCTCTGCACAGCCACACACCAGACAAGCTAGGCTGGAACAACAGGTAAGCCATCTTGAGGAGGAGGATGGAAAGATGAGTTGAGAAACTCCAAGCCTGAAGTCCAAGGGCATCACATCCTCCAAACCATGGGAGCCCCACCCGGCCTACCAAGGCCTGCCCTCCATTATGAGTAGGATAAGGAACGGGTCTCCCTGAGCCCCACACGCTCAGCTGGACAAAGCCTTTACACAGCCACCCAGCTCTGTGATTTCCCTTTGTGGGGCAGGGCTACGGGGGGCTCAAATATGGAACAAGTCTTCCTTGGGTTCCCACCATGCCCCTCAGCTAGCATCCACCTCGGTCCCAGGGACACCAGAGCACAAGCCTTTCGTACTAACGGTGCTCAGTCCAGGCAGTGGAGGGCGCTCCTTGCCAGGCCCTTTCTGCTGAACTTAACCCCAGGCCTCTCCCACAAGGGTGAGCGCCCCTGAGTTTCCTCCACATTTAGAAGTACAGTTTCCAAACTATCCCTCCAGGCAGGCTTCCAGGACCTGATGTCGCTCAAGCAAGATGTCCTGAGGGGGTGTGCCTGAGAACTCCTATGGCCAGAGTCCTCACCGCAGAACATCTGCTTCAACAACTTTCCAAGGTCAAACTGGCTTGGCTGCAGGTAAGCCCTCCACCCACCTCTGATCACAATGAGGGCGACTGTCCCAGTTGTTTTTAGGATTTTTATTTTATACCAGGGGTTGAACTCAGGGGTGCTTTACCACTGAGCCACATCACCAGCCCATTTCCTTTTTTATGTAAAACGAAATCTGTGTCTTGTTTGTTTTTTAAATTTTTTAAAATTTTATTTGTTCTAATTAGTTGTGCACGACAGTAGAATGCATTACACATTTTGATAGATCACACATAAATAGAGTATAATCTCTCATTTTTCTGATTATAAATATTGCAAGATCACATCAGTTATGCAGTCATGCATGCACATGAGCTCATAATGTCTGTTTCACTCTATTATCATTCCTTCCCCCAGACCCTTTCCCCTCCCTTCACAGGGTCTCACTAAGAAGCTCAGGGCTTCATTAAGTTGCTAAGGCTGGCTTTGAACTTGTGATCCTCCTGCCTCTGCCTCTGCCCCTGCCTCCACCTCCAGAGCTGCTGGGAATTATGGGCATGTGCTGCCATGCCTGGCTACTTCTAGGATTTTTTAAAAAGCTTGATCTATCCCTCAGACAAGCTCTGCTCATCAGTCAGAAATTGCTATTTGGACCAAAAAACAAAAAGGTCACTGGCCAAGATGCTTCTCTGTGTCTCTGTCTCCTCATCCATGAGCAAGGGATAATGAGAGCCTCTTTCCTTGCAGGGTTGCTGGGGGACTGAGTGAGCTATTTTACAAACCCACACGAAGCAGAGAGGTGGCTACAGCTTGCAGCTATTATTTTTATTATTAATCTTTAATCACAGTCTATTCATTCTTTTATCCCCACCCAGCAACATCCTTGATTTTTTACTCTTTTCACTATTGTTTATTTAGTATTTTTCTTTAAGCTGACTCATTTCCTTTCTACCTAAATTTATTTCAAAAGGGAACTGTACATCACCATGGCAAATGGAAAAATAGAATTGTGTCATCACTAGAAGGCAAATATAAAAAATAAATACAAATATAAAAATAAATACAACAAAAGCAACGTAAACCCAAGCCTCCTGCTGGCCACAAGTGCTGACCCCCAGCCTGCCTGGGGTCCTAAGATGAAAGAGTCAGGGGTGCAAAGACCTCCCTGCAGGTCTGAGGGCTGGGCTTCCAGAATCTTCTGGAAGGGGGCACATTCTAGTTCTCACTGTCCAGCACAGAGGCCACCAGCACACACGTGTGTTAAGTGCCTGAAACGTGGCTTGTGTGATCAAGGGATGGGATCCTTCGCTTCAGTCTGCTTTAGTTAGTTTAGACCTCAGCACTCGCACGTGGCTAGTGGCTGTGGTACTGGACCGCACTCTCTCCTGAGAAAGCCCCACGTCCAAGCTCTCCACACCAACTGCATTCACTTGGGGGTTAAGCCCTTAGTTTCCTTGCAGGGAGGTCTTGTGAAATTAGGCAATGATTTGTCATGGGATGTAACTGAGGTTTGTCACCACATTTTTCATTACTGCTTAATCAAAAGTCCTATCATCAGCACTGGAATTACCCAGGTTAGCCATGTTGCTATTTTTCACACTGGCCGCCAGGAAGCTCTCAGGAAATGTCAAAGTCCCTAAGAACAACCGCGTTGGATCCTGTAAGTATTACATAGACTTTCCACTTTTCCTTTTAAACTCGTAATTTATATCATCTTATCAGACCCTGATAGCTTTTCCTTCTCTTTTTTTCATTCTTTTCTATATGTTTCTCTAGAAATTATCTTAAATCTTTTCAAATTAAATACCATGCAGTTTCTTAAAATGGTAAAACAAATAATGCCCAATGGTACCAGTATTTAGAGGAGTCACCTGCTAGCTCAGGTAGCTAGTATCAGGTATATGAAAATGCTGTGCAAAGATACAGAAGACTTCCAAACATGCTTGGATTTTGCTCTTGAGGTACCAACCAGACGCCTTTGGCTAAAAAGAGGTCCTGCTCCACCTGCCCCAGCCTCAGGAAAGGCTCCAGAGAGCCAGGGGCATGGGATTAAGTTGCTCTGGGTGATGAGGGAGCTGCCGGGCCCATGGCTGCTTAAATCTGGGCCATGGCCTGGTGTGCTGGCTGAGCCATGCCCCGGAGAGCTCCAGAAACATGAAGGAGGGCAGAGAGTGGCTTTAAGGCCACTGTGGCCACTGTGGAAACAGTCTCCCAGGCAACGGCACACTTGCTGTATCTGTCTCACTTCCTAGCTGATGTTCAGAAGCTAAAAAACCGCCAGGTCACTTCATGGAACCCAGAGGGAGCGGACACTGAAAGGTCAAGGAAAATTCTCAAGTGATGGCACATTTTAATTTTGCTCTGAGATCAAGCTGCCTGCTTCTCAGGCAACACCTCCCAGCATTCCGACGACTGCAAAGCACAACTTGAACGACACTCAGATGACTCAGTTTGGGTGGGTTTTTTTATTTTGTTTTTGTTTATTTTGCTTTGGGATAAAAAGAGAAAGAGGATATTTGGAAGTCTATCATATCTGATTCTCCTTTTAAACTGGAGCTGAGAGCACATCATCAACGCTCAGATTCTCCCAATACTTACTAAAGTGCACTGCCGCCTGGCTGAATGTGTGAACTAAAATGACTTTCTCATTCATCCGTGAGACCCTACCAAAGACGCGCAAGTCTGCATGTGTCTGAGACCAACCAGGGCAATCATCTGAGCAGGCAGGAAATGAGCCACCTGTGCCTAATCTCACAGCAGTGTCACTTCCACTTCCAAAGAAACAAGATTTACCTAAGGTCATAGGACTTAAACCAGGGCTCCTAGGTGCAACCTCAGCGTCCGTTTTCACCATCCTGCTCCCTGGGGAGAGGTTGATCCCTGCCAAGAGAAATGGCAGCCCCACCCAGGTTCCCACAGAGCTCATGGGAGTCAGAACAAAACTTCATGAAATTACTGCACGAATTCCTTCTGCTTCCAGCAGAAGCAGGAAGCAGCTTAGAGTCAGGGCTGAAGCAAGCAGTTTCAGAATAAGTGGACACAAGATGCTGAAGTCAGGATTCAGGGTGAGAAAAAGGCCAGAAGTAGGCAGGGCTCAAAGAGGCCTCAGGCAATCAGAGGAAAGAGGAAAACTGTGGACCTCCTGACTGCAAAGTCACCACCAAAGCAGACAAGGGTCTGCAGACCTAGATACCTACTGGGGGCAGTGTATCTGTACTGCGGGGAAGCAGAGACGTCCGCAATCTGAGCTTATCAAGTATCCCTTGCCCCTTCAGTTGAAAACAGTAGCCTGGTTTTCCTCTGGGTCACCATCTCCCCACCATTCTCAGATACGAGGTCGATGTCAGTCCCAGCATCAGCGACAGCACATGAGCTAAATCAGGCCAGCCACGAAAATCCATCGCCCAACCCCAAGGTTCAGGAATGGACCTGAGATCCAAGACAGACCAGCGAGCTGTGGCCCAGGACCTCACAGAAGCCTGGTACTGCTGGACAGCTCATCAGCCACAGAGAGCCAGCCACAATGGCTGAGCAGCAGGAACAGCAGACAGCAGCAGGCTCCCGCCCCCAGGGCCAGCATGCTGAGGCCCGACCTATCTAGGACTCCTTAGCTGCCATAGGCCAGCAAGTCCCCACTCCTGCTCAAGCAGTCTGAGCTGCACTTGAGCAGCAGCCACACGGAGGCCCGACTGGCCCCCAACTGGCACCAGGAACTCCCCAGGATTACTTCTTGCTGATGAAGGCCACACACCACCTCCTCAGGCTTGAGGGCTGTGGCCTCCTTCCTACCACCGCACCCCATTCCCCAGAAGCTAAGCATCACAGCGTGGCTTAGCAAACGGGTGCGCCTGAACACCCCACGCTTACCTGATACACGTGGAATGCATTCGCTGCTTTGCCACGGAGAAACACGGATGGGATCCAGACGTTGATCAGCGCCCGGTTAGATCTGCCCAAGAGAGATCACAATTGGCCTGACACTTACGGAAACCAACAACCATACAAAAACCAGGACAGGAAACAATCTTCTCTAAAATTCTGCACAAGTAATTGATACAACACGTACAGCTTAATAATGAGCTAAGGGACAAGTTCAAGTCCTACCCTCAGTTCTAAGACTATTTTTAATATATACAGACATATAAATTTATAATACATGTTATATATTGTAAGTTTACACATGCAGTTTATTTTCTGAAAGAAGAAAGAGTTAACCTTCTATTTCTTCCTACTGACGGACCTTGGCCTTCAGATGCCTTGGCCTAGGGTGTATCTGAAGATCAGGCTCCACATCTCATAGGGGACAGCAATGGGGAACTCCGGGAAGCCATGCCAAGTGACACCCACAGCTTTAGAGCACCCTGTGAAGCCACCCTGCCTCTTCATTGCCCTGACTTCAGACCCTGACCCCCATTCCAGATGAGACTCACGAAAGAGCTCAGGCTATACCATGGCTATGAGTGACAGCTCTTTGAGGCGGGAGAGACAACAGAAAGTAACAAATTGGAAAACCAGGATGCCAGGCATGCTTTTTTAACTTTCCCAAAATCACTGTGGATTTGGCTCTCAGGAGGAAAGACTGCTGTTCAGATACATGGCCATGGCTGTAGCTCAGTGTAGAATATTTGCTTAGTATAAATAAGGCCCTTGGTTCAATCCCCACACCTCAAAGGAAAAAATTCAAATACAATGCATGGCCCCATGCTTCTGCCTATATTTACACATCCAATCCTCCTGTGGGTATTGAAGGCATAGTTATAGGTTATTTTGGTTATGTGACAATTTTGCTTATGGGATGACTCAAAACTTGGCTTACAAGTCACTGGGTATGCACACAACCCCCCAACACATTTTTACCCTCCTAAATCCAAATCCTGCAAAGCTACAAAGGCCACTGTTGCTCAGACTTCCAGAAGCTCCATAATAGCTGTCTCAGCAGTGCTGCTGGTACCACTCTGGAAGGCCGCAGCTCAGCCTCTGCCCAAAGCTGTCCACTGGGAGAGGCTCTGTCCCAGGTTCACCTTCCCTCCCAAGAATTGCTCAGAAATGTGCACCTGCTTTCTGAGGCAATAATGGAAGATTCTGGGACCCAATGTTCTCTCAACCCCCAACTAAAAGACTTATTTTCACAAAGAGAATACCCCTTGCAGTAAGGGCCTGTGATGAGGCCCCTCCTGAAGGGCACCTCTTCAGTAAGGTGAAGCAGCACCTCTTCTAAGCTCCCGGCGGAGGTGGTGACCTCCTTCCTTCATGCACCAAAGAACTCTGCTCACTCATGGGCCCAGGGGACACAGGACAAGCTACGATTCTCAGCCATCAAATTAGATTGTAGAGCTAATGACATTCGACCTTCAGCAGCCCCCAACATCGAACAAGTGCCCACAGCATGCCACTATGGCTTCTCTGCCAACTGGGGAGAGGGCAGAAGAGTAACTAACCCTCTGCTTTTCTGTTTTGCTATTTTGGTATTACCAGGGATTGAAACGCAGGGTGCTCACCACTAAGCCACATCCCCAGCCATTTTTATTTTCCGAGACAAAGTTTCCCTAAGTTGTTTAGGCTGGCCTTTAACGTGTGATCCTCCTTCCTCAGCCTCCTGAGCTGTGATTTATATTTTTCAAAACTTACTCATGTGTTTTGCGGCCTGGCACACATGGTCCATCCTAAGAATGATCTGTGTGTGCTTGGGAAGCTTTCTTCTGCTGTTTAGATCTCAGTGTCTCTAAAGGCTTCATCCCTAGCCCATGGGCCTGGCGGGCCATCTCCAGTCACTGGGAGCATGATCAGGACTGTGGGACCACAGCCTCTTCCTCACCCTCTTTGCTTCCCAGCTTGCTCCCTGTCATGGATTCCCTGCCCCGACAGGCTACCTCATCACAGGCCCCAGAGCAACAGGTCCACCCAATCATGGGCTGAAACCCCCAGAACTGTAAGCCAAAACAGACATCTTCTCTTTATAAGCAGATTATCTCAGCTGTTTCGTTACAGTAACAGAGAGCTAACCAACGTGTATATTCTGATATTTGGTAGAGAACTCTACATACATGTGCCGTGTTCATCTGGCTTACGATATTGTTCAAGTTTTCTATTTCCTCACTGATCTCCTGCCCAGTTGTCCCACCTATCAGTAAAAGTGGGGTCCTGAAGTCTCCAACTATTATTGTAGAAGTGCCTGTTTCTGCCTTCATTTCCGTTTTCACATCATGTTTTGGGGCTCTGATTTTAGGTGCATACGTGCTTAATGTTACGACATAGAAATTCTTTATTACCATTGTTGTGTCACTGGGGCTACTGGATCTAAGGAGAGCGAGTGCCAGGTGGGTGTGCTGCGGTCTGGGTCTGGCTATGGGGAATACTGAGAGTGGGGCAAGCTGTGGAGAGACTGCAGCTATAGGGGTGCTCCAGGCAGGGAGTTGACACCTGAGAAGACTCACCTGTCATCTGTGAGAATATCCACCTTGGAGACGTGTGGTGGGGACTGAGTTAGAACAGGGCCCGACAGAAGAAATGCTGTGTATATGTGTACGTGTGGGTTAAGGGAAGAAAATAATCCTGGTAGAGGGGACAGCAAGTGGCTATTGGAGTAGAACCAGCCAATGTGCAGTGCACAGGGAGGGGAGAGGGCTGGAGATGACATCAGAGGTTTTTGAGGTACACAGGAAGGACTGTCACCTGCAGCAAGTGTTTGGTAGACATCGGCCCCCCGACTCACAAATGACCGGTCTCCGAGAGGCCCTCCCACCACAGCTCTCTTCCACTGGCCACTAGTAGCCTCTTCCTGCTGATGGCCACCCACAGGCCCACGGGAAGCAAACTCTCCTTGGACTCCCATCCTTCACCTCCTCATTCTTCCAACCTGATGCTACCTCCCTCCCAGGGTGGCCCCAAAACTGAGGGGCCCCTTGCTGCCCTGGGATTTTCCAACATCTCACCCAAATGGCCACCAGCTCCCTGCAGGGTTGCTTCCAGGAGCTTCACCTTAAGCCCCAGAGAGTTCAGGGCCTGAGATTTCAAAGCAGGTCAAAGCAGGTCACCTGGCTCTGAAAGACTGCTCTTTCCGATGTCCTGCCCTGCCCTCCCCCTTTAGAAGGGGCTTTTCCTGTCTGACCCCTTCTGAGGAGGAGGCTGCACTTTCTATTTTCTTGTCTTCTCTGTTTTGGAGACAGGGTCTGGCTCTGCTGCCCGGCTGGCTTCCAGCTTTCAGGCTTGAGTGATGGGAGGCTGAACCTTCCTCACTGGCCACAACTGGACACGGGAAGAAGGTTCTGGCTGGCCCTTAACCCAGGACTCAGCACACATCCCAAACCCAAGGAAACCTGAACAGAAAACATCTCAAGGCCAATGAGTTCTTTAGGGTATCCAGAGGCAACAGAACTAGCCGGTCACACTTCAGAGCTGTACACTGGCCACTGGTGGCTCCAGTGACGCGGGAGATGCAGGGACCAACACCCACAGGAGCTGCACAGATAACAAGCTGGGTGAACTGGGACAGAGTGTGTCAACAGCAGAGCGGGGAGTGCAGCCGACTGAAGCACCCTGCCCTGAGCGAAGGGGGCAGTTGCTCCCCAGCCCAGGGACTGTGGCCTCGCAAGCGTGAGAATCTAACTTTCAAAAGAAACTTTAAAAATTCAAAATTTTATGTGATACCTTCCAAATCTGAAATGTCAGCCAAGAAAAAAAGGTTTTTAAATACCCATGAGGGACATAAAACACACCGGAAGACACAGGCTACAGGAGAACCACCCTCCGGGATGACCAAATTGACCTTTTGTGGGCTTAATGGACATTTCTGTTTCCCTGGGGTCTTCTGGAACCTGAGCCACAACAGAGTCCTGTTTTTTAAGAACCCCTCATAAACATAGGCTGTGGACTTACATTTCAAAATCCGACAAACTCTGGTCTTCGGATGTTTGACTCAGATCTCCAGGCACCTACCATCAGAAGGGGAGAAAGGAAGAGAGAAAATGCACGCTGGTTACCATGGTTTGCATAATCACAGACGATTTCTGCCTCACAATGATCCTGAACATTTCCCATTCAGAATGAGGTGAAGAGGCAGTTACTAGAAAATAGTAAGCGATTCTGTGCAGGGACGGCTGGAGATGATGTTGCCGTAATAAAAACATGCCATCATGAGCGATCTCAATTATCTTTACAGGAAAAGGACGGCTAATCCTATTGAGATAATCACAGGCATGTAAAAGCATGTAATTTTGGAGCTATAAAGGGCTAATTAGGATCTAAGATGCAAGATATCAGATGGCGACAAGGAAAATATCCATTGTCACCATGATGGGCATCACACAGACACGTGAACACGAAAGGCCAGTGTCTACCCTGAAATGGCCCTGACCTTTTCCCACAATGTATGAGCAAATTCAGGCAGGACCAGGCTTCTCCTCACTCAGAGGGCCCTGTGAGAATGTGGCTGGGTGAGAGAAACCAGACTTCACGGCCTGATGGTCCCCAACAGGGTTGCCCAGGGATCCTGATGGAGGGGAGGGTCCAGCCGTCACTCGACAGCCCAGGGGATCCTAAGTGAGCCCTACCCTTCCAGCCTTGGCTCCATCCCAGGGAAATCAGTCCTCAGGGCTGTCCACGATCGTTCTGTACAGCAGGCTGCAAAATGCCAGCACTGGTAGATGCTCAATAGACACTGATGTTATTCCAATACCCAGGGAGTGAGCTTCCTTGGGAAACTGAATAGGCTAGGGCTTTAAGATGTGGACGAAGACTAAGTGGACCCCAGTGGAATGGGGAAGGGCGTGAGGTAGTGAGGGGGAAAGAGAGACCCTTGACTTCACACCTTCACCTCTCGCCGCTTCAGAGTATCCACAGTCCTGCCAATCTTCATAACGACCCCAGGAGGAGGTGGTATCCCCCAGATTACGGATGAGGAAAGAGAGGACGCATAATTTACCCAAGATCACATCCAGGAAGCAGACGGGACTGTACGACCTCAAAGTTTCCTCCGCTGGGAACCCTCAGCAAAGGGGAAAAGCCAGCTAAAAGGCGAAGCTGGAAGCAGCTCTGCCCGTACAGAGGGCTGGACTCGGGGCCGCTCTCCCTGAAGAGCCCGTTCTGGCTTTGAGGGCGGGGGTGCAGTGGCTGGGGCAGCGGGGCCCAGGGTCAGACCCCGGCCCCCCCTCCTCCTGTGTGGCCACCAGCCAAGCACTTCTCAGCACTGCACTGTTCTCAACTGTGACAGAGGGCTGTCCCCAGGACAGAACGAGTGGTTAGGTGTAGGACACAGCGGAGCTGCCATGGAGAAAGACCCCGTGACCATGGGCTCCGAGAGCAGCAGCTATGGAGAAGGCAGAGCGTGTGTCCTTGACCCTTCAGCAGTACACTCAGACACAGCCTGGCCAGCCAGCTCGAGGGGCGCCTCCACCCCTGCATGGCTGCCAGAGGAAGAGCCACCCAGGTCGAGCCCTCCAGAGACGTCTGTGCTGAGCGCCCAGCCTGGGCTGCAGGCAGCAGATGTCCCTGTGATGGTGCCGTCCAGGGACTCCTGCAAAGCAGCCAGGAGACGCCTGCCTCGCTCTGGACGGGCCCCAGGAGCCCACAGCCAGGGATCTGCTGGGCTGGGTGCGGTGTCACCCTGCTACTAAGGTGACCACCACGTTCCCACAGGTGGCTGGAAAGAGAAGGAATGTGAGGAAACACAAGGCTGCTCTTGGTATTGGGTACCAAGACCCAACACAATAGCCACATCCTTTGACCCAGGAGCCCACAGATGGAACTGATCTGTAAGAAACTCAAAGACACCAACCAAAACACATATCTTTCCACCACTTCAAGAACTGAAAAAGATTACAATCAAAAGATCCAACTACAAAGAAATAGTTCAAGAAATTACGATGTCCACATGAGAGGGCCAGGTTAAAAACATTTTAAGTGGGCTTTGCATATGTGTACATATGTGCATATGTGCACACATTCCGGAAGGTGTAGACCTAAAAGTAATTATGGAAAAAAATACATAATAAATAGGAAAAATGACCATCACTGAGAACAGATCAGGAGTGAGATTGGAAGGAAAAATGTCCACTTTTCATTTCCTCTTTCCATAAGATCAAAAAAAAAAGTATGCCTCAAATTACTTTAAAAAATGTAAACAAGCTTTTGAAGAACGCACTAGCTTTTTCTACTATTTTGAAAAGACTGCTAAGACAGATCAGCAAATGAAACAAAAGCAGGGTGCAGATTAGGGCCAGCATGCTGCCTCGGGGGCAGACATGGAGAAGTGAGAGGATCCCACTGAACCCGCTTCTGCATCAAGAAGCTGCAGATGTGAAATCTAAGATGCCAATAATAGGGGTGCCAGGGGCGGAGCCTGGGCACACAGCACTGGGAGTGAGGCTATTTGCAAATACTCTTATAACATTTGAGTTTTAGATAAGTTCAAAAATTTAATACAAATATATTAGCTTCCCCCCCACGAGTGCTCTTGGTGAATGTTTCATGGACTAGATAGAAGCTCTCATCTCTGTTAATAATAAGAAGCTAGAGACTGCAAATGCCCAGTGGGACCCCCAACCCACTCACAGTGTCGGCAGGGTTAGGAGAAGCAGCCAGATGGCATGGTGGCTGCCTCTGACAGGGAAGCCAGGTGACGACAGTGGCTGCATCTAAGAGAGAAGCCAGAGATGACAGGGCCACACTAGGGAAGAAGCCAAGGATGATGGGGCTGCCTCAGAGAGGAGTCTGTGGTTTAGACTTTGAACTTCCTGCACTTGCTACAGGGAGGATGAGTTAGCTCTTGGCCACAGGCAGACACACTTGCTGAACCAATTTCAATGCAGGTCACATCATTAGGTAGGTATTCTTTCTGCATCTCTTTCCCACACCAGGCATCTCACCAAGATGCAGAAGGCCACGCAGAAGAGGCTTTGCCGTCACATCACTGATCAGGGATGGAAAAGGATGAAGCCAGGATTCTGCATGCACATGGCCTTCCAAACACCACCCTCTTCTCTCCCTTGTGACCCACATGGAGTCCAGCAGAAAGGGGAGCACAGACAACTCTCAGCAATGGCTCTTCTGAGTCTCCCCTTGGCACCGGGGGCTGGGCAGGCTCTTCTGGGCATGGTGTGTGGACTGGCAGGAGGAGGGACTGGCAGGCTCTGGGGACACCGGTTCCTTCATGACGCACAACACCACCTCCTTTGAACACAGCCGCAGCTCCAACACAGAGTGAACAGAGCTTGTCCCCAGGAGCCTCTTCACAAGCACCTCTGAGTGTAGGCCCCCCACAAAGCAGAAACAAAGGGCACCAAGGGGAGTGAAGGAAGAGACCGCAGGGGCGTTTTATGGCAGATGTCACTTTATAATTACAAGCAACAAAGAACTTCCTCAAGATGGATCCCCTGGAGGTTTTCTGGGAATCTCTTAGAAGGCCAGTGCAGGGATCTGGGGCTTCGTCCTTCTGAATCAGATGCTCTTCTTCTACTTCTGTGGTCTCACTGGGAGCAGCAAACCAGATGTTTGTGTGTCTGAGTGCCCAGGAGGCTGCTTGGAAGAGCACCTGTGACCTGGTGAGCCCTGCGGAGCACAAGGCCAGGCTCCACGGCAGCAGCAGGCCAGGCTCACCGAGTATCGGTGTCTTTTTGCGGCCTGCCCAGGATGGCACCCGAGCTCCTCTGGAGCCCACAGCAAACCTCCAGAAAGCTTACTCTGCTCCCTATTCTGGCAACAACAGAAGGGTGTGGCAGAGACTATTTTGTACGAAAAATCAACTTTCTATTGATATGAACCACAAACATGCCCTATGACCTCCTGAAATCTGGGGGATCTTGAAGGACTCATCTTGGGGACATGGCTTCCACACAGGGCATTAAGAAGTGGCCAGCAGCATGGTATCTTCATTTGCTTCTTGCTGACCTCACAGAGAAGGCAGCTCTCCCTCTGCCTGTGGCGGTAGCTGGGTGCAGGGAAAGCAGAGCCCAGGGCCAGGGAAATGGGGCACCCGAGGCCCCTGGATCCTCCTGAAGCAGATGCTGTCAGCTGCATGCACAAGGACATGGAGTGGCAGACCTGCGGAGAACCCCTCCCAGCTGTAGCAGTGACGTGCACATCCCTCCTACTCAGGCATCCCTGGGGCTGAGGGGCAGGCAGGGGCCATGAGGGCTGCTCTCTCACAGGCCTCGAGCTCCAATGCCCACATCAACATGGACTCTAGCACTGGCTCACCCAGCCACCCTGATCATCACTTCCTCCAACTTGGGACAAGACTAGAAGCTCTGCCAAAAATGAAGTCACGTCCACTGCCTAACCCTAACCCTCCCAGCAGCCCATGGGCAGAGGTGTCACCTCCACTCACAGGCAGGACAAGAGGGCTTGGTGTGAATAAACCTAGAGGAGGAATGTTGTCAGGAATCCCACTCAACCTCCTAGCTGGCTCAGGAGCCGCAGCAACTTCAAGTGCTCAACTTTCTCCAGGTGGGGGAGGAAACATGAGCAATTCTGGTCAGTGATTTCATCTAGATCGTAGTGGACAGCGGGTGATTGAGTACACTATCTTGGATGTCCAGGTCTGTGTGGCTGCAGATCACCGTGCCTGGTGATCACCATATGAAGCATAAGAACCGCTCAGCTGAGCCCAGCCAACCCACAAAATCAATTCAGATAAAGAAATAGCTGTGGTTTTCCAAGTTGTTATGGTTGGGGTCAACTTGACACTCAGCAACAGATGGCCCACAGAAGGTGCCCAATGGGCTAGTGAGCAACAGAGACAGGACTCCAATGCAGGTGTCAGTCCAGAAAAGAGCACCATGTCCATCACACATGCTGCCCCTTGCTCAGAGTCCCCTTCTGAGCATTTGGCCTCTACAAGGTTCAGGAGACAATGGAACCCAAATTGGTGTTGGTGACGTGCCTCGGACAGGGTGGAATGTCTGAGAGGAGCTGCTGTTCTAGGGAAGATGTCCACCGGAGAGCTGCTGGCCTACCACTCTAAACCTTTTCATTTTTTGGCACTACAGGATGGCTTTGGGTAGGTCCCAGGCCTGGAGGGCAAGGCCAGACCCAGGTCCTCTCTGACCTCTGCACACAACCTCCAGACTGAGCTGAGCACAGCAGTTCTCAGGGACAGGGCTGTTCGGAAGTTCTGAGTTCTAATCCCCAGCTCCTGCTGATGCCTAGAGAAGTCACTAGGCAGCAGAAAGCCCTGGTTTCTTCCCCACCTACCATATGCCACCCTGCCTTTGCCTGCCGTTTTAGAAATCAACAACACAGGTAAGAGGGTATGACCAACAAGGATCAAGCACCTACTATGTGCCAAAGACTTCACCTATATTGTCACACTGACCCTTGTGGAACCTGTGTAGCCAGTGTCACTACAAGTTACCAGTCCCTTTTGTCCTCACCCAATCTTTCCCTCTTCATGAGACCAGTTGTTCTCATTCTTCAAGTCCTAGCTAAGCTGTGAATTCCTAAGAGGCCCCCTCTCTAACCACCACATCTAAACAGGGTCCCCACTGCCACCCTCTGCCATCATGTTCTCAGCTTGCCATCACTCCACACTGATCTGTGGCCTGGACCTCTCTGCAGTCCAGTCTGTGGCTTGGAGCCTCCCCATCTTCGTGCTCACCATGCCTACAGTTCCATGACACTCAGTAGCTGGCCTGGCACCTGGCATGCTGTGGGTACTGACTGTGACTGATTAAATGAATGAATCATAACATAAGCTCAATTTCCACACTGAAACATCCATCAATTTTTAAACCACTTGGTGGCAAACTCAAAATCTTCATGCATGGTAAGAATAAGTTAGTTTGGAGATATAAAGAACCAAAGAAAAAGAATCTTACTTCCTCTTTTCCAATGACAGGGCACTCAGATTCACCACTCAAAAGAAAAGACAGGAAGGAAGAGAGCAGGCAGCATATCTTTGTCCCAACCATGCAGTGGCCCACAACTCATGTTTTCCAGTCTCTTTCTCCCTCGTCCTTTTTCCCTTAGTTAGTCAGCTCTGCCAAAATGGCGGCCATTCTCCACCCCAGCACTCCTGGCTTCTGATTTCCTTTTGCACTAAGAACAAAGTGTGCAGTGATATGGCCCTGGCCTCCAGCTGGGGTGACCAGGCCAGAGGACGGCCAGGCTCAGGCTGCTGATCTGCTCATGAGGCTGATGTGTGAGCCTCTTCTCCAGGCCTGGGTCTGGATCACTTCCCGGGTTCCATGCTTGTCTATTAATTTGTTTGTTAGAGATGTACAAATAGAGGCATTGAATCCAGGTGGTTTTAAAAATAGTCAAGGTGGAGGACTCTTGGCTGGGAGTAGGCGAATGGCAAATAAGAGCTTGGAGTTTTCATTTTATTCTCTGGATATCGCAGAAACCCAGACTATCAGACTTCTGTGAATTTGGTCTTGATGTGTCTGTTTTCCTAAAAGAAGATGACAGTCTCAAGGATGATATTCTGAGCGCCCATGATCGCAGCAGGCATATGAGATTACTCAATGAACGTTCCCACTGGATGGATAGAGAGACAGATGGATGAATGGATGGTTGCAGGAGGGAAGGGAAGGGAGGAGTGTGAGAAAAATATCTAAGTTACTAAGAATGGACTTCTAGTTCCTTTCCAAGTAATTAAGATGCTCAGACAACATATGTGCAAAGACAAATCTACAAGGACATTCACCACAGCATCACCAACAGCAATAGAAGCCTGGGGACAAGTAATGAAATAGCCACACACAATGCAGCACCCAGTCTGCGGGGCTCCTAAAAGAACATGAAGACCTCCTGTATGACCAGTTCTCCAGGATAGAATGTCGAAAGCAAGGCGCAAGGCAGTGTGGCAGGAAGCAACTATTTCCATGGGAAAGCAGGAGGCACGCAAGTCTGTGTCCTTGGATGGGAGCCGTGTGTCTACGGGCACTAGCCATTTTTAGAAACTGCCCATCATGGATGCCTTGGAGGGAAGGGTGCCAAGAAGTGAGGGTCAGAAGAGAGCAGAAGATTTGCTTTTTGTTCTGTAAAATTCTGTGCCTTTTAAATTTTTGTCATGTGCAAGTTGTTAACCTTTCAAAAACCAAATGTAACCACCATGCGATTTTCAATGAGAAGAAAAACTTATGTCCATAATGGAAAAAACAGAACAATGCCTGACTCAGGGAGGGCGGCCATGGGGAACAGAGGAAGGTCATGAAGGGACATTCTGGGATGGCGTAAGTGCTACATAAACCCTGAAGTGTCTGGAGGAAACACACGGACGTCTGCAATTTACTGTGAAGTGAATTTTTTAAAAACGATGCAATGATAGGTGTTTGGAGGGGTAGACAGGTGAGTGGCAGGGGGACGATGGATGATGGACGGATGGACGCTGTAACGAGCACAGTAAACACAATGCTGGAATCTAAGTGGCAAGTGCGCAGGTATTCACTGAAAAATTTGTTTATATAACTGCTTTTAAATTTTCAAATAAGATGTTAGAAAAATAAGTTTTGCTCTACCAGGCTAGAAGAGCAACTGAATTGTTTCTGTTCTCTGTATAGAAAGTGAAACGATAGCTCTGTCTTATAAAGAGGCTACCGGAACCCACAGCTTGAAGAAGAGAAATGTACCCGGTGGTTACTTACCCACACTGTGATCTGGATTCCATGGCATGCATCGGCTCTTTAATCATGATAATTTGCTGTGATTTCTTTCCTTCTTTTAAATAATTTTTTTAAAAGACTAGCTCTGACTTAGCTGCCTGGCCTTCAATTAGCCAACACCTCTGGTGTCACTTTCCTCCCGTAAAACAGGGCGACAGAAGCTGTGCTGGGCTGCGGCCGGGCTTCAGCAGGAGAGCCGCTGGCCAGCACGGGCACTCACAGGTTCTCTGCAGGCAGCAGCTGCAGGGTCAACGGGGGCCTGCGGCCTGGGGCACCCTGGGTGTGGGGCTGGCTGCTCCCTTGCAACCTGCACCCGTGCCCTCCGTTACTCATATTCATACTCCTAAAGTCTGTACCGAGTTCTGCTCAGGAGTCACACGCTGTGCAAGTACCAGGGAGATGATGAAAGGAAAGCACCCAGGCACACTGAGCATCGGGAGAGCTGGCCTCGCACCCCTCAACACAACTGACCACACGGTCCTGCCGTGAAGACGATTCCCAAGGGAGGCTGCGAGGGGAAGCGGCTTTGAGGACGGTGGCAGGGGCAGGAGGGAGAGCATGCCCTTGGTCTTTGTGCTCTGGGTGGGGAGACCCTGGACGGCCTTTGGCCAGGGGCAAGGGCTGTAGCTCACCCACCACCCAGCTGCCCTGCTGCCCAGCAGAGAAGAGCCAGAGGCTGCAGGACGCCAACAGCCCCGAGGCTGCTGCTCACACACCCGGCTCAGCCTGACACGATGCAGTGCCAGGCCCTCTGCCATCGCCTCTCATAGCAGATTTAAAGGCTCGCCTGTAAGAATAGTCCTGGGGTGGGGGACGAGGATTTTTAATGTGTCAGTAGACACTAAGGCCCATAAGGGTACCTGGCAACAGGACAAAAACACATGAAAGCAAATATCCTGCTATCCTAATAGAAAGGTCTGGAAGGATGGGCACCAAACTCATCTGAATGGTATCTTTGGGGAGATACCAATGGTGATGGCCAAAGAGATTTTTAACTCGAAGTCTTAAGATTTATACTAAGAATGTATTTGTATTTATATGTTACTTACTTCTAAAAAATCAAACCAAAACAACACCAAAAACCTTTTTCCAATACCAGCAGTGGCAGCGGGTGGAATGGTGGCCTCCAAAGGTCATATCCACATGAAGGTTCAAGATTTACAATGAGACCTCATGTGGAAAAGGGGGCTTTGCAGATACCAGGACAGTTGCCTAGAGACACCCAGAGGACAGGCACACAGGAAGGAGGACAGGTCAGAGAGGACAGTGGCAGAGACTGGTGTGACATGGCCACAACCAGGAAATACCTGGAGCCCAGGGGAGCTGGAAGAGGCCAGAGGGCGTCCTGCCAGAGCTTCCAGAGGAGCGAGGCCTGCTCTGACACCCGAGTTCAGACCTCCGGCCTCCGGCACTAGGGAGAGCGGGGTGCTGGCGTAAGACCCCACATGGTGGTCATCTGTTACAGGGACCCAAGGAGCAAACCTGACAATGAATGATGAGTGGCCTCTTGCCGATGCCTGACCCCGTTTAGGCATCCTGAGCAGGGGCACCAGGATCACTGTCGTTCCGTGGCAGGGATCTGAAGTTCAGAGACCACTCACCCAGGTCGAGGGCACGGAGTTCTAAGTGGCATAGCCAGGGCCGGAGCCAGGCAGTATGCACGTGAGCCCATGGTAGTGTCCCTGAGTGCCTCCCAGGAGACAACCCGGGGCCAGGCTGGCACTGGGACTCTACCACTTCCAGCAGAGCACTTGACCTCCATGGTATGTCTTTATTTTTCAATGATAAAGCAGGAACGAATACTTCTCCACAGGCTCTCAGAGAGTCAGTGCCTGGCACAGGGGAGGGAGCAAGGCAAGGGCAGGCAGTGGGCGCCCCCTCCTGAGGTGGCCTGGGTTCCTCTCAGGCAGGCAGGTGTGCTCCAGAAGGCTGGGGAGTGGGGCAGCTAAGACGTTCCTCAGGGTGTGCACGATGGCTGTAGGTACGAGTCCATTTCTACATTCACCCACCCACCCTATGCCCTGTGCTATGGGCTTCCGGAAATGCCAGAGGGACAGGTGGGAGGCTGGATGTTAACAGTTCAAGCAGCCTCAGGAGTTTCATTCTGCAGCTAAGAAATTAGGACCCCATAGGAGGAGGGAGAAAGGCTGCTTGGAGCCGAGCCCTCCGTCCTCAGACACCAAGGGTCATGTTCTGGAACCCACCTCCTGGACAACCTGCTCTGTGGCCTCAACTCTGAAGACAGACAGTAATTTGAAAATAGCACCTTTCAGAAATGTTCTCAAAGGAAGGCCAAAAGCCCCCTTCACGCGCACCAGGGTCTTCCACCACCAGCCAAGAAATGGTCTCATCGCTGCTGGGTGGCCTCCATTTACTGGCACTGATGATGCAAGAAACCATCACCCAAACCCTCAGAGTCCCCATCCGAAGCTCAGACACAGCAGCAGCTGTATCAGAGAGAAAGGGGTCTATTTTCAATCTCCTGTCAGTAAGCACTGACGGTGTTCTGCTAATCAGGAAGCCAGGCACGGTGCAATTTGACCTCCCTTTCAATGTCACACCTCCCCACATGCCAAGTGTCTCCAATGCCCTTTGAACTCTATAACTCTTGGAGAGGATGCTTTTGGAACTGAGTCAAAGCACCAAGAGGGCATAGTTCTGGACCCACAACTGCCCCCGCTTGACTAGGTCAGCGGGCAGGCAGGTCATCGCCTGCTCTGAGCTTCCATCTCTTCCCCAACAAGGAGGAAGGGGCAAGACAAAGGGATGGGTCTGGCTGGCTGCTGCCTGGCATCCACTCCTCTCCGGGCAGTCATCCCACTGACAGCTTTGACCCAAGGTGGGCACGAAATAATGTAAGCCAGTCAGCACCTCCTGCCCTCCTGGCCATGTCCCACTTCCAGATTGGTCAATGCACTAGTCCAGTTCAAGCAGAGTGGCCTTGGGGTTTCTGCTGGCAACACCAGGCAGAGACTTGCTCTTTCCCGTGACAACAAGGAGCCTGGGATCACTGTGGCTACTACTCTTTCCACAAGGGGAGCAGGAAGAGGGTGGGAATAGTCAGGTACAAACGGACCAGGGTTCCATGACATTGCAGGCCTTGGGGTTCAATGGAGCTGCAGCTCACCTGAGTCTAGATTTTCCACAATCCTAGGCAACAGATCCCTTGAGTTCTGAGTCTGGACTGCATTTCCTGCATCTTTCCTTGGAAGTGTCCCAAGATGAAAACCAGGAACCAAAGGTCTTTTGGGCTCCCTCGTTTTATTTTACCTTTGTTCCCTAGGTTTGCTTGCTAGGTTCCCTAGCAAGACCAAGGCCTAAAAATGAAAACCCCAAAGCAACCCCTCTGTCCCTGCTGCCAAGGTGAGATCATGAGCTCGGTCAGCACCCAGAGCACGGAGGTCTCGCTTTGATCCTCAGTTCAAAGCACAGTACCTGAAACTCAGGGAACTGAGAAACTCACATGAGCTGCAGGAACAATCAGCAAGATAAGGCTTTTGTAGATAAGCACTGACCCTTCAATCAGCACGGTTCCCAGCTCCACCTCTGTCCACTCAGTGCTTACAGGTGCAGGCACCAAGAGCTTGATGTGTCACTTGTGTCACTTGGAGTCCGTAGAACTCCAGGGAGCCAGGTGCCACATGTGGGAGCCCTGGGCTGAGTACTTCTGCTCTCTCTCCCGAGGTCCAGTGAGACTACCGCCCGCCCCACCACCTTTACATGTGTCCACAGGGACTTGCTCTGCTGATGAATTAAGGAGGAGTGACGTATCACTTCTGGGTAGAAGCTTTGAGACTGTGTGCTCAGTCAAGCTTTCGTCCTTCTACTTAACACCCCAGGTGAAAGGTTGCTGACAACGAGAAGCAGAGTCCCCGCCAATCCATGAAGGACAAGGACCATGAGGGAGGGGAAGCCTGTGTTTTCCATTTATGAAGTTTTGGGGCTATTTGTTACTACAGTGTAACACGATCTATCCCAACTAACATACTACAACCTGCATTATAGATGTGAAAACAGACTGAGGGAAACAATCTTGCCTGAAACCATACAATTACTGAAACAGAAAGGCTTTTCAGGCCTGGAGAACAGAGAAAGCCCTGATCAGCCTTCCTCAGTCTCTCGGGAGCCGTGACCCTCCTTTGAGCCAGCGACTTGGGGCTTGAATGGTCGTCTTGCCCACTGCTCTGGTAGAGAACGCCAGCAGCAGACAGTCTCCGCTACCAGCCCTTCTGTCCCCCACAGCTTTCCCACTTCAGGCCTGGCATGTTCTGACAGCCACCACGGAAGGCGAGAGTCCTCTCTGTGACTGATGGATAATTTCATACTCTAATTGGAAAGGGTTTAAATTGAGACACCAGGAAAATCAGGGGCGGGTGACATACTTGACACACTAGCTTCTTATAATTGACAGCAAGTAAAAAAATAAAAACAGCAATGTGACCATCTTGAGACAAATAAATTCAGGGCCCTCTGCTGTGTGGTGCTGGCAGGGAATACCAAGTTTCAGGCAGCTTCACCACGTGTGTCCTGGACGTCCACCATGGGGACGCGATGGTGAAGAAGTGGGAACGAACACCCACCCATTCAACAGCTGCTCGACCCCCTAAGGACAGACTGGGAAGTGGCATGTGACCAACGCTTTGCCAAGTGACAGTGACTGCTGAGAAGGAAAAGTAGGCAGGAGAGAGACCTTTGATTCAGGACTATGACACAGTGCCCTAGCGACTTGGGGTGAATTGGTGGCATCATCTGATCTAATTTAAACCTCATACACTGCTCCTTACTGGGCTTCAGTAGTCCCACTTAAGGATGGGGACATTGGACTGAAAAAGGGACTCACCAGCTCTTCACTTACGAGCCATTAGGACTCGGGGCATTGCCCATTCCACCTGCGCCCGTCTCCTCATCTCTCGAATGGAGACAGGAGCACCCGCCAAGGGCTTGTTACCACACTTACAGCACTAGGAATAGAATTTTGTAGGTGATATGTGCTCAATTAATGCCACCTGTTGTTGTAGACAAAAATATAAATGCCACCTACAATTTTAAGGACTTCATTATTTCACAGAAAAGCCAAAAGACAACTATGAGGCTGGTAAACAAAGGAACCATGCTGGAGAAAAGAAGTCACATCAGGCGCGGTGGCGCACGCCTGTAATCCCAGCAACTGGGAGGCTGAGGCAGGAAGATCAAAAGCTCAAGGCCAGTCTCAGCAACTTAGTGAGGCCCTATATCCAAATAAAAAAAAATAAAAACTAAGAAAATGACTAGCAATATAGCTCAGTAGTAAAGAGCCCCTGAGCTCAACCCTCAGTGCCAAATTTTTTTTAAAAAGAAAGGAAAAAATTAGTATTCACAGGGCCACTTGGGCTTTCTTAAAGACTGAATTAGACCCTGAAGGATGGGAGAGATTGAAAAGTTGAGAGGGAATCAAGAAGGACATCTCAAGTTTATTCCATGTATATTAATCAAGTGTATTTTATGTGCACATACATGTACAACATGCATGAATGTACATGTACATGCATAAAACATACATGGAATGATGCGAATGGGATCTCTGTACTGAACGTAAGTTGTGCATTATTTAAATTATTTAAAATTATGTACTTTTATTTTTTGTGTTATTTAGAAAAAAAACTTTTTTTTTTCTGTACTAGGGATTGAGCACAGAAGTGCTCTCAGCTATGTGCCCAGCTCTTTTCAATTCTTATTTTGAGACAGGGTCTCGCTAAACTGCAGAGGTTGGCCTTGAACTTGAGATCCTCCTGACTCAACCTCTCAAGTAGTTGGGATCACAGGTGTGTGCCACCAGGTAGAAAACAACTTTAAAGCATGTCTTTCAAAAGACCAAAGTTGGAAAACCACGTATTGCAAAGACACGTCACAGCAAGGTTAAGTGCTGGAAGGCAGGATTGTGAGATGAGCAGACACAGAGGAAGGAAAGGGTAGAGATCAGGTCCCGCTGAAGCATCTGTCTGATTATTTTTAAAACAAAGCTAATGCAATATTTTCCCTAATATCTGATTGTCTTTCTACATAAAAGTTGAAATAATGCATCAAAACACCAAGTAGTTTTAACATTTCAATTTAAAGTTCATCAAATCTATAGAAGAGTACAAGTATCTTTATTATGCTCTTTATAACCATAACATAACTTTCCATGCATAAGTATTATTAAATGTAAAGTTTTATAATTTTCTTAATTTAAAAAAAATGATCCCCAGGCAGGGGTACATGCCTAATCCTAACAACTAGGGAGGCTGAGGCAGGAGGATCACAAGTTCAAGGTCAGCCTCACCAATTTAGTGGAATCCTGTCTCTGGGGATGAGCTAAGTGGTAAAGTACCCCTGGGTTCAACCTCCAGTTCCAAAAAGATAAAAATAAAAAATGAAAATTATCTGCAAGTGTGAGGCACTGGGTTTGAGCCTTAGCGCCACATAAAAAAAATAAACAAACAAAGACATGCTGTCCATGTACAGCACAAAAAAAATTTTAAAAAAGAAATAACGTTTCCAAAAAAAAAAAAAAAAACAAAAGAAAACAAAGAAAAATATCTGTACCATACAGAGCGATTGGGGCCAACAGGTGGCTGCAAGCTTTATTCTACTGAGATAGGCAAAAATTTCTGCTGAGGGCAGGCCACCCTTGCTGGCAAAGGCAGTAACATTACTGGGGCCCAGAAAAAAAGAAGAAGAGGAGGAGGAAGAAGGAAGAAGAAAAGAGATGAGCAATTTCCATAAAAGAAAGGAAATTCTAAGGGGGGGAAGGGTCAAAGGTATTTTCAACTTCATCAGAACCTGTGGCCAAGTCAGACCTCAAATACCTGGCTGGCTACATCAGTCACATCTGAACCCCTTGCTCTGGGGTAAGCAAGGACCCCAGAACAGCAGCTCTGCGGCCTCCTGGGCAAAACAGCTGCAGCTCACGAACAGGCAGGGTGGGCAGTACCCAGGCGGCACCCCGGCTCAGGAGGAGGTCATCTCCAGAACAGGTCGGGGAGTCAGTGGTGGGATTTACGCCACTAAATCAGGGATCCCCTTCCCAAGGCACATCTGCTCCCAGGGGATCACATACTCTGCTCACCTCCAAGGAAAGAGAAAGCAATGAATCTGGGCACAGTCTGCTCTGGATCCCACAGATCCGCTGCCCAGGGACTCAAACTCCAATAAACTCATCACAAAGGCAGCACTGATTTTGACTAGAAGACTCTGCACATTCGCTGCAAGGAGAGGAGCAAGCCTCCCAGAACCCACCCCGAGGTGCCCGCGAAGCTGCTCACTCCCGACCCTGCAAGTCTAACGAACGAAGGAAGCTGAGATGGGCTTTTAGTTTTCAAGAAAGATTTCCTTTAAATAGGAAGATTAAAAAGTGACATGCAACTGGTGAGGAAGGCGTGAGAAGAGAACTCCCCAACCAGGAGAAGGAAGGGTGTTGAACTGAGGAGGAAGGACACACGACACGTCTAGCTGGAGGGTCTGCGCGTGCGGGTTGGCAGGTGTCCTTGGAAATACTGTGCTAATTTGGCAGAAAGAGAAAAAAAAAATTAGGATTTGGATGAACGTGTCTTGGTAGGAAAATTTGAGGGTGTGGTAGAGACAGAGTGGAAGGGGCCAGGCGGGTCCACATTTTTGGGGATGACAAAAATGAAATGGTCCAGGGCAATGCCACACTGTGACCACATGGAGGAAGGGGTCCCCTGTGGTGGCCCCAGGCACAGGCCCTCCCCAACCTAATCGCCAGCACTGAGTAACCTACAGCTGGGGGCAAAGCAGCCAGAGGCTCGCATGGCCCCGAGTGGCGAGGTGGGGATGAGGGCTGGGCGCAGCCTCCACGGAGCAAGTCCAGGGGCAACGAGTCAAATAAGCCAGCAGGACTCGCCTGCACCACCAACGAGCCTGTGCCGCACTCTCAGGACTGTCATTACTCCAAACCTGTGCACCTGGGTCAGAGGGGACCCAAAGGGCAGAGTGAGCCCACTGGGTGGTAAATAAGAGGGACCGGGAATGGTAGAATCATCTTGGCTGCTGCCGCCCATCATTCCTCCTGCTGGCTGGGCAATGAGCGGTCACCTCAAGCCCAGCACAAACACCTCCCCTGGAGGACGGACACGAGGTGACACATGGGGGGGCACAGGGGCCTCAGAGTCCTGGCCTATCTTTCTTCGGAATCAGTGGCAGGGAAGATCTCAGGTCTGTCTGGTCTGGACGGTCTCCGCTCAAACCACGACTCCGTCAAGCCAGAGACGGTGTCGTACAAATGTGTCCTGGACGTTGGCTGCTCCAGGGCAGAGGCCAGGTCTTCCCATCTGCTACATCTCCGCAGTGCCTCGCTCCACATAAAGCAGTCAAGGAAACAGGAGTGAGTGACAGGCCACCCAGGCAGGGCAGCAAAGCGTCCCTCCACTCCCAGGTAAAGAGGTCCTGCAGGGTGGAGCTCGCAGCCCGGGCAGTGCTTCCTGCCTGCTGCAGTGTGGCCCAGCTCTGAGGTGGCGCTCATACACACTGCGTGTGCCAGTAGATACAGAGCCTGCTGCTCGTGGAAGGGTATTTTCAAAGCCCCTTAAGACTCTTGAGTCTTGGACTGCCAGACTCTGACCTCCCAACCTACCCCAGGCCTGGGGGGCTCCCAGTGGGAGCAAGTGCCATGATGATAAGCAGGACCCAGGGGCCAGAGTTAACCAACGGGCCCTAAGAAAGGAGGCCCGACACTCAATGGCCCTGGAGTCCAGGTCGGTTCACACTGACATCAAAGGTCACGCGACTGATCACTTGGGGTATCTGCCCCTCAACAGAAGAACAGCTGGGCCGAAGAGGGGGCTTTCACTCCCTGGCACTGAGAGGTTTAAAGTGGGTTCTGTAAGCATCTTTCCTGATGATTTTGTGTCAAAAACTAATTTCTGAGTTAAGCCTCTATGTGAGATATATTTTTAGGAGCTTCTCTTAAATGGTGCTTTTCAAAATAATCTCTTCCAAGACGGGAGACGATTAAAACTTGGATGGCCAAGTGCCGAATTAAAAAGCCTCTTAAAATTTGGGACTCCGTGTTTAGAGCTGCCATGGGACCGCAGACAATTTGGTACTTGATCATTAGATATCCCGGCAAGTGCCACCCAGCTGAAAAATATATTTCCTATTAAGTTTCCACTCTCAAACAGCATCAGCTCTCGCGTGAGATCGCTCCCTCTGAAAGTTTTAAAGATATGGAGAAAGTCCCAGGAGGCATTTTATTCTGAAGTGAACCTTATTACAAAACTTGCGATGGGGTTTCTCCATCTCTCTCATCCTTGAGTTTTAAATGACTCGTCTTCCTCTCCCACCAGCCCGGCATTTCAACAGGAGGGAGGTGTCCCCGCCACACCAGGCTGCTCACAGAGAGGACAAACAGAGTCTCTCTTGCCCAGCAGGATGGGAGGGTGTCTTTCTGGATAATCCAGCACTCGGGTCAGCAGGGTTACCATAGCTACTGCAGGCCCAGGTCCGATCCATAACTGTGTGCGCCAGGCCTCAGGGAAGGACACAACAGACCCAGGCCAGCCCAGCGCAGGGAGAGCAAGGGTGGGGAGCCCACAGAGGAACCCCATGAAGCTGATCTACACACCCCGCTTCACTGAACTCCTCACAAAACATGAAGGTCTTGGACCATCAGAAGGATGAGGGAAGGAGGTGCAGGCTTCCAGGGCGCCTGCGTGAACTGCCATGCAGCACAGCAATGTGGGTGCGTGTTAAACAAGAGGTGATGGGGGAGGGGAGGGAGGGACAGGGGAGGGCCAGGCATGGGAGAAAGCAGGCCCAGAGGTGGACGGCAGGAAGCGAGAGGGAGGAACAGAAACAAGACAAAGAAGGAAAGGAGCAGAGAGAGAAAACCAAGGCAGAGATAAGAGAGGCAGATAGAAAGCAATAAAAAGGGAACTAGATATGGACGAAAGAAAAGCAGGGGAATACCACAGCCAGCCGGTGAACGCTGCTCCCTGAAACCCACGTCAAGAGGCTGAAAGGGCCTGGGAGGCCATGAGGATCCAAGATGGAACACCTGGCTGGCTGCTCACCCCCAGTGGATGTGGGCAGGCCAATGTACCCCAAGGCCACTCTAGGTCACCTCCTCTCCTCCTGGCCTGGCAGGTTCAGGGCCAGGGCAGGCCCATGAGATATAGCAGGCTTTGGTGAGCACCCTGAGAGCTGGCATGTCAATAACTAACTTGACATCTAACTGTGCCCGGGCTTCTCCGATACATTCCTGAGAACACAGTCCCACCAACATCTTAGAAGATATTCCTTGGGCAAAAAATTGGGGAAACGCTGCTGCGCTCGGGCACAAGGCGCCTGGTGCACAACCTCTGGGAGGTCCCGCGGGAAAGCTACGCTCTGCCTTTAGGCCAACATTTTTCCAGCGTATTCCACCCTAGGCCCCTCCCCCAACAGGGACCAAGTGTGCCCCCCTCTGAGCCACTCTTCAGCTTTCAGGTTCCTATTTTCCAAGGAACCCTTTTAACATCAAGACAAATGATCAACATGGCGAACAAATGAAAACTCAGAGGTACGGTATGAGCAGGAGAGAAGGGCAGGAAGGTGCGCTCGCTTGGCAGGGAGAGGTGCCCTGGGGAGCTCCGCCAGAGGCAGCCGATTCACAACCACCCACAGCAGGCATGGAGCTTTCCTTGCAAGGGAGCGGGGCAGGTGGGGGTGGGTGGGTGGGCAGCCTGGGGCATGGCCTGGGAGCCTGAGTTCCATTCAGTGCTTCCCTGAAGCCCGAGGGATCATGAGACTCTCCACCTCAGTGTGCTCTGCTGAAAACCAACCTAACCGATCAATGATCTGGGCTGTTCAGAGGTGAGAGGATAAAAATGCACACCAAACACCATTCATGCAGCAAAGGGTGGGGGCAGATGAGGAAGAGTGAGGGGACCCAGCCAGCTGCACCAAGGTTGTGAGTCGGGGCAGTGACCCCGCAGACCTCAAGTTGTGCCAAACTGGGCATCTGTTCTTTTTTCTTTTCCCTTTGCTTGTTTTATTTTTTGGTACCAGGGATTGTACCACAGGGGTGCTTAACCACTGAGCCATATCCCCAGCCCCTTTTATTATTTATTATTCTGAGACAGTGTCTTGCTAAGTCATTAAGGCTGGCTTTGAACTTGTGATCCTCCTGCCTCGCCTCCCAAGCTGCTGGGATTACAGGTGTGAGCCACCACACCTGGCCAGGCCTCTCTTCTGCCTAAGTGGAGGTGACCAGAAATGGGACAGAAAAGGAACACTTCCCCCAAGGGGCAGACGGAAAGAGGAAGCCAGCCTCCACCACCCCATGAAGCCACGTTGGCTTCCCTGGGGGAACGAGCCCAGATTTAATGAGCTGCTTGGCCTCTGGCTCTCACACTGTGACTTTAATTGACTCTGCGGCGTGCAGTCTCTACAAGGTTCTAGTTCCCTGTCTCCATTTATTATTCAAACTAGGAGCTGTGCTCCCAGAGTGTAATCAAACCCTGCTAAAGGTTTAAAAAAAACCGAAAACTCCAGCATTCATTCACATCTTATACCAGAGGAAAAAAAATAATGAGAAGAGAGTCCTAAAAATACCTACATTCAAAAAAAGAAAGGAAAAAAAATCAATCCTTAATCCCAAATTCCTTCTCCTTAAAATAACTGAGCTTACAGTATGTGACATTGAGAGAGGAACAGTCCCTGCTCCTATCTTCTTCTTAATTATCATTGGGCCTCTGCGGTCAACTTCTGCTCTATGGAATGAAAGTACCATGAGATATTTATTGAGCACCTACTACTTGCCAGGCATAGGGGTTCAGAGATGAAAATGGGGTGGGGTGGGCCCTCATCCCTGGTCTGGTACCTGACTCACTGCAGTGTCCCATGCAGCCTCCTGTATGTCTGGTGCCAAGTTCATGCCCACTTGACAGAAAAGGAAATTAAGGTTTCCAAATAAGCACACAGGCTAGACCCTTGAGTCCCTGGACTCCTTTGGTGCCTGGGGAGTCTAGTCATCCCGGCCAGAGCGCCAGGCCAACTGGAGAGGAAGGAGGAGAGTCTGCGATCCCAACAGACGCGCCTCTGACAACACAGAGGAAGAGAAGCCTCCGGAATTCAAACTAAGCTGGAAATGGCCTCCTTCCTTCCACCCTGGCTCTTGACTCTGGGGAGATGACCAGGCCAGGCCTGGGGCAATAATGACAAGGTTAAGGGTATCCCCGGGGGGCCATGGAAATGGTCAGCTCTTCCCAACAGCCTTCAGGTCCTTAATGACCATTTCACTCTTTCCTGCCTTTGGGTTGTCACAGCCTGCCTGCAGCAAAGGAGGGGACAATTAGAGCCACCTCTGTGTGAACGGCTGTCCTGGCGTTGGAGGGGTTTAGACTGAAGCAGGGGAGCACACGTGGAGGCAGGCCCAGGGAAACCTGGATGCCACCCGACCGTCCACTCCACAAGGTGACCCACAATTGCCGAGCGCCTACCAAGTGGATCACGGGGATTCGAAGGAAGCAGAAAGGAGGCTGGAGCATGGGGGATGGATCAGTGTGAAATTCATCATGACAGGGAGGGAGGGACCCACATCAGCATGCTGAGTGTGCAAATCCAACCTTGCCGGGGCGTCAGGGAGGTTTCCTGAGGAAGCATGAGTAGATGAGGGCAGGTGGGGGTCCCCTAGGCCCAGGGTGGCGTTCCAGGCAGAGAGAGAATGAGAAGAGGGCCCAAGCGGGAGGAAGTGGAGGGCAGGAGGCCCAGCACCACGAGGGGCACACGAGGAGGCGTCAGTGGGGCCGAGCCCTTGGGTGTCACGAGGACAACACCTTTTGTGCATGCCTGACACATTGTTGGAACCTGCTCAACTGCGGCCTCCTGAGGAATCCTGGACTGTCCTGCAGCAGGTGGGGGAAACTGGGAGGTGGTGACAGCCCTTCCTAATGCCAAGATCCTGCAGGGCAAGAGATCTGGGCCTTCGCCAGAAGACCTGAGCCCCAGGTCCACCGAGAACCTTGCAGTCTAAGTGCAGCTCGGCCCCCCCGCCCCCCAGGGAGGGCTGGTCCAATCCTGCTGGGAAGGCAGAAGTGGGAAACCATGTGCATCCATCAGCGGAGGGCTGCTCAGGCCTGTTCAAGGGAACCAACGCTGTTCTTGAAAAGAATGAGATCTGCATATAAAGTACGATACAAGATCTCTGAAGTACTTGTTAAATGAGGAAAAAGTAACAGAAAGAACAATGAATTCAGCAGGCCACCGGTTACTGAGATGCGGAGGTGTGTGCCAGAGGCTGACTCAGGCGCTGCTCTCCTCGGCAAAGAACCCAGGGCTCCTAACGCTTCTTGCCTCTGGGTAAAAAAATCAGGGGCCACAGTGAAGAGGAGATTTATTTTTCACTGAAAACCTTTTTTAACTCCTTGACGTTTTTAGCATGTGTAAAATAAGATTTGTCAAGAGTCCAAAAATTTGATGCTTCTCAACTGTTAAAAAAAAAAAAAAATCTAATCTCTTAAGTCAAACCCAGATCTGCCACTTCTCACTGTGGGATGCTGGGTGAGTCACTTCATTTCTGAGCCTCAGTTTCCTCTTCTGCAAAATGGGGATCATAAATAATTACTTTAGGGTGGATGAGGGTTAAATATAGCCCAAATGCTTAAAAGTATGTAGTCAAATTTTTGGCAGACGCAGCAGTTACCCAGTGAATACCAGCGATTAATATCGGCAGCCGATTGCTGCTGTTCACCTTGAGACGGGTGCGCCCAGAGGCTCCTAAAGACGCACACGGGGACAGTAGTCATCTACCATTCTTTCAGCATAAAAGACTCCACAGGGTCCAGAGGGGGCCTGCGCTGGGGAACGGAGTCACTGCCTAATTCCTGCCTGCCCACAGGGCCTCTCCCACAAGGCCCTTGGAGGGGCTGGAACACTTGGAGCTGGGGAGAGACATGGGGCCTTGCCTGCCCTGAGTCTGCCCCACTCACAACGGGGAGGAGAGGTCAGCAGCAGGACTCCTGAGCCCTCAACCCACTGCACCTTCTCAGCTACAGGGCAAGTCAGACACTGCCCAAGTCTCTAATGTGGACCTGGGTGAGCAACCACCGCAGGAAACCCTTAGAACTTGCTCAGAATGATGAAGGCTAATGCGGGGACCCTACTCACCCCTGCTCCCACAGATCCCAGGAGTAGGTGCAGCATGGAGAGGGAAGATGGGATTTAGATCTGAGTTTGAACCCAGCTTGTGCACACTCCCTCAGAGACTGGGGCCTCTCAGAACCTCAGAGAACCTGTGAATCAGTGGTGTCACTCCCTCAAGTAGGGGAGGCATATCCCAAATGTGCTTCCTTCCAGAGAAACCCAGAACTCCCTGAATGAAGAAGCCCATGCAAATGCCAGCCAGGTCTGGGAACCTAAGCAGCAAACTCAATCAGAGGCTGTCCCACTGAGCTTTAGCCCACGGTGGGGTCAGTTCACATGCTGTCCCTGCAGAAACCCAGACCAGGGTTCACAAGACCCCAGTGGAAACAACTGCCACACATGAAGCCAGCATGGATCACACCTGACACTCACAGGCCTCTGGAGCGAGGGACAGAGGAATGTGGCCAACACCAGTGGACAGAGCAGGTTGCAAACCCTACTAAGAACCCAGAGGGCGACAGGCCCCATTCTCAGCACCCCAAATGGGCAGAAAATATTTTTATTTTATCTATTTTTACGTGATGCTGAGGCTCAAACCCAGTGCCTCACACGTGCTGGGCAAGCTCTCCACCTCTGAGCTACAACCACAGTCCGACTGGAGACTGTTGAACATTGCTTGGATATTTATCATCTTAGGAAATTACTGTCATACTGAAATATTTATAAATGAAAGAATACAAAGGGTTATGCATCTAACCCGAGCAGGGAAGAGCTGAGTGGCGTATGAATGGAGAATGACCCTGAGTTGATACTGCAGAAGCTGCGGGAAGGGTACATGATTTCCTCCAAAGAGTCTCCTTGATTTAATGCATGTTGGAAATTTTCACCACGGTTGAAAGTGAACAATCAGGCCACAGGCCGAGAAGGGATATTCACAATGTGTATAACTGGAAAATACATGAAAAGAACTGCTACGAGTCAGTAAGGAAGCAAATGGTCCAAGGGAAAAATGGGCAAAGCTATGAGAAACCAGCCCCAAAATGGAGAACCAAAATGGGCAGCAGCAGATGAGAGGGTGGCCAACGTCCCTGTGGCCGGGAAACAGCTGAGACCCTCTCATACTCGAGCGCTGGTGGGTGTGAAAGCACTGCCAGATCTAGCTCGGCCTGGGGGGGTCACATGTAGGTGCATCCACGTTACAAGATGGCGGAACTCAAAACAGTTCAAGATGCCAAAACGTGGCAACTCCACACTCACCACTTATGGAAACAGGTGTATGAAGGACCTGGGAAGTGACGACAAATGACTGCTTATGACAAAGAGAGGGACAGCAGACCTTATGCCTCTCCTCACATAAAACACCTCCCCAACAATGGGGCTGTGTCATAGCAAACTTAACCCTGAATCCAACCTCCAGTTCCAAGTGCCAACCTGAGGAAACACAGGAGGGAGCAAGCCAATGGCACCAGAGACGCAGCAGTGAGGGTTGGGGGGAGCTGTGAGGCGGATCAGCTAGTGTCTCCAGTGAACAGGTTGAGGGGAGATGTGGGGAGAGGAGGGAAGAAAGGAGAGCAAGATGAGAGAGGACCCAATAAACACAGGGAGCAGTTGAACACAGAGACAGAAGGGAGGGCGGTGGGTGCCACAGGCTAGGGAAGAAGAAAGGAGTCAATGTTTAATGGCGCCAGAGTTTCAGCTGGAAGACGGGTGGTCATCGTATAACATGTGGGTGAACTTCACTACACACTTAAAAATGGTCAGGGTAGGGCTGGGGCTGGAGCTCAAGGGTACGTACAAATAAAAATTCACTAACAACTAAAAAATATTCTTAAAAAGCGTCAGGATGGTGCATGTTATTATATATATTTCACTGTCATTTTTTAAATGATGAAAGAAAGAGACACAGAAGAGATGTACAAGCCCATTACAACACGTGAACCTCATATGGGTCCGAACAAAAAAGATTATACAATGATGGAAATCTGAACACTAATATTTGAGGATAAACAGGAATCATTGGTAATTAGGGGTGATAAAGATAGCGTATTTAAATTTTCTTATTTTAGACACATACAGTATAGTCTACAGATTAAATAATGCCCAGCGTTTGATTCAGGTAACAGAGAAGGAAGCAGGAATAGGGAACTTGCAAGGAGACGGGCCATGCCTGAGAGCAGTGCCACCTGACAAGGGACGCGTGACAGGCACCCAGGCCTCTGCCTCCCTGTGGCTCAACCACTTTACACGACACACAAGCTTTTAAATGAAGAAGTTGCTACTTGCAGGCACCAAAGACCAGTGTTGGAAAGCTCAGGGTATCAGGTGGCAATGTAAAACACAAGGAGCAACCTACAAACGTGTGACTTTGGGGTAAAATACACTTTGGTATTTCATTCAATAGAAAACGAATGGAATAGATCAGGGCTTCTCAACCAGGGGACACTGAGCAATGTCAGAAGCCATTTGTGGTTGTCCCACTTCTGGGGAGTGGAAGCCAGAGACCCCCAGTGCAGGAGGCAGCCCCATGACGAAGAACCCCAAGGTTCAGAACACCAGCAGTGCTGTGCTTGAAAACGCCTGTGCTGGATGGGGCGGGGATGGACTCCCCTAACCACGCACTGCACTCAACACAGAACGGCAGAGCAAGTGGCCAGGGGTGTGACGCACACCACCACGTAGGTAAGGTGAAGAACACACGCCCAGGCTGCTCCTGGAAGTGTGTGCAGCAAAGTATAAAAACACGGAGGGAAGGCAGGCTGTGAGAGGACGTGGCATGTGGCCGCAGAACTGGAACCGCTCCTTTTGTCCCCCTGCTTTCTGCCAAAGAGCAATGTGCAGAGGTCGTGTGGACACTCTGGCCAGTGGGGACATGGAGTTGCGTTCCTGGAGTGGCTGTGCTCTCCCACAGCCTTGACGTCACCGGAAATGAACACACCAAACATGTCAGTGTGGCTGTGGGCAGCGGAGGCCAGGTAGACAGGGAGGGAGGGAGGGCAGACGGCAGGGTGGGACCTGCCAGCTGGGAGCACTCACCGGGCCCCGGAGGTCGATGAGCTCCTGCCTCATCTGGGACACCAGGGCTTCCTTGGCCACCAAGGCCCTGTGCAGGCGCTCGTTGAACTCGATCAGCTCCCCGTGCATCTCCGCCACCTGGAAGAGACAAGCACGGCACCTTAACACCCAGAGGCTGACCTTCCCCATGACCTGTCCCTCCTCCTCTGCACCCTCATGTCCCTGTGGTTCAGCAGTGCTAGGGCTGGAGACGATGGCGCTGCTTACCTACGAGACATGAAACCTACCCACGAGTGAATACACTTTGATTTGCTTGATTTTAACACTTTGGAGGTGCCACAGTTAGTTCATGGTCAGAATCTGCTGTCCCAAGGGATATTTGGACCCTGGAACTCAGGCTCAAGTTTTTAACTATTATTTTTCCAGCAAAGGTGTTTTCCCTAAGCTGCGTTGTGTGCGTCAAGAACGTCCCTGCAACAGCACAAGGACCGTAACAGCACTCTTCTGAAACCAGGAACGCAGAGCCAGAGGTGTCCCTGGATGGTGCCAACTGCAGTGACAGACACATCAGCCAGGGCACAGTGACAGTGCCGTCACCGCCGACTGCGTGACAGGATAAACCCCACCACATGCAGGTCCTGGCCTGGCTCCGTCACAGGCGCTCCGGGAGGCAGGGACTGTTACCCCACCTTATAGCAAGGGGCGCTGCATATCAGGAGGCTAAGGAGCTGGCTCAAGGTCACGCAGTCAACGAAGGGCAGACCAGAGCCCCGGTGTGCACTAGGATCCTGCCCTATGGTACCTGGAGGCGCCATTCAGGCCTGCGGTAAGCAGAGGAACTTCTCCAAACTGAATCATCCAGTCCTGTTTATTTGGGCTGATTCCAAATAAATAAAAATGAAGGTGGCTACAGGGTAGCCCATAACTAGCGTGCAGCTACTCAACCAGTTCCTTTAAACATTGATTTCTTGAGAAACGTGAGATGTCATCTGCTATGCTGTCCCAGAACCCTGCGAGAAGACTCCTACAAGCACCTCAGACAGAAGCGCGTGGAACGTGAGGTCAGGCAGACCCTCACTCCGCCCGGCCCCCACCTGCCCAAGAGCTCAGGCCCTGGACGCAGCACCTGAGCACTGAGTGCACCAGTGTCACCATGATGATGCTGGGCCTCTTGGAATAGGTGACGAGAGGCAGAACCACACTGCTGGAGATGAGGAAGGGACGCAGGAGCAGCTCTGCAGGGGACAAAACGGGACCCACTAGGCTGGGTCTCACCTCCAGAAACAAAGAAGGCCCTCCTTTTTGCAGATGGTCAGAGGCACCGGCTGGTGTCCCCTCCCTTCTTTCTACTTGTCCTCACTGTGCTCTCCCAGCAGGGAGCGCTCTCTTGCTTATCAGCGAGACAAAGACTGCAACTCTTCAAAGAATTCAACTCCTTGAAGAGTTGATACTCTTTACCCGAAACTAAAGGACCCACTGTGTGTCGCTGGACTGCTTGTGGGAACTCCGATGCACTCCCTGTTCCCAGGATGCCCCCCAAACCCGTCTGAATCACCAAGTGAAACTGGCCAACAGACAGAGCAAGAAATGTACCAATTAGCCAAGGGACACCGAGTCACTGAGCCTCTTCACCAGCTTTTTTCTTTGTAAAGACCTAAAATTAATACTTCCTGGTTGCCTTATTCCTTTGGCAGAAGAAAAGCTTGGGTCGATCCTCTTGTGGCCTTTAACAAACACACGGTGCTTCCAATAATGTCTGTGAATCCTCACAAGAAATCACACAGACCCCCCATGAGCTCCTCAGGGCTGTGGATCACTTACTGCTCGGCAAGCAGGAAATTCACAGCTGCCAGGGGCACCTACATGCCTGCTAATGTGCCCCACAAAATTCCAGCTTAAATAAATGCCACTGTCATTCCCAAAGCAAGGGACAGTTTTGTATTCTTGCCTTTGCTTTGCTTTGCGGTGGGAGCAGAGTGCTGCCCCAGCTTCCCATCAATGCATAAAGCATGGCGCACTGCAGGTTCAGGTGGTGTTTGTCATGAGCGTTCAATACCCAGGTTCCCTTCTGCAGCCAGAAGAGGGACTTGACCACATTAAAGCTTCTGTTTCACTGGGAAATGGGGGAGGGACCCAATGCAATTGAGAAGACAAACCTGATGAAATAATTTCCTCACGACGCTATGCTGTTAGGCTAACCTCCGAATCTGAGCCTCTCCACTGCACGCTCCTACAGTCCCTGGAATAAACAGCTTCATCTTACATAAACCATGAGCTCACTGTTTCTCAATAATTCCCAAACTCTAGCACAACTCCAAACAAATTCGAGACTTAGAGAAGCCTCAGAAGAGGAGCTGAGACCACAAATATTTCCCAGCACCACAAAAATAACAGTAGGGTGCAAAACCATTACCGCCTGGGATTTTTATCAGGCTTGCAGGGCGCACACAGGTCCCTGTTATCATCTTATTTACAAGAGCCAGAGAGAAATGCAGGGAATGGGATCCAGAGAGAGTCGGTACCTCCAATCCACTGAGCCCTAAGCAGCAATGTTCTTCCAAAGTCACATCTTATATTGTCACCTTCTCTTCAATACCTTCAATGTTTCCCTCACCCTAAGGATAAAATCCAAACTCCTCTCTTCAATTCCCCCTCTTGCTCTCAGTGTCTCCCTGACATCACTCTGCCCTAAGGGACATCTGTCCATACCCATGCTAAGCTCCAGGGAGCCACCACGTAGAGGAACCTGTTGGCAGGGACCAGAGGCTGGCAGGAAGTTGAGAGGGGATTAAGGTCAGGCTTTAGTGCAAGACAGGCCTGGGCCCAACTGGCCACTGACGTGTACTTGGTGCAAGACAGGGAGCCCCCATGAGCCTGAGGTTCATCCTCTACAAAACGGGAATTAAACGTCACTCTGGTCTCACTGGGCCACCATGCAGAGGAAACAAGGTGCTGCACTTCACAGGTGCGGCAGCGTGCCTGTGCAGGGTAAACGCTGAGCACGTGAGCGGTTTTCCACAATGGGTGTTGGTGCAGGAGACGTGATAGAGGAAGCAAAGAAGCAGGTCGCTAGAGGCCAGCTGGAAAAGGGCCCTCCCCAGAGATCATGCCCCAACCCAGGATGTACCACACCAAGGAGCTGGATGGCCAAGGGTAACTTACTGTCCCCAAAGCAAGAATCTGCCAAGGCAGGTTCCAAGTGAACCACACAGTTCACTCCCTGTTACATTTGATCAGACCATGATAGAGCCACTGGAGAGAAGAGGGGTGTCAGGGAAGGGCTCACCATCCAATGGGCCTCATGGGTGCCAGGCAGCCTCCAGGGGCAGATCCTCCCTCAACCCCACCAGACGCCCCTGTGTTCTGGACATCAATACTCAGGACCCAGGGCCAGGTTGAGATTCAGGTTTCTTTCTGCCCCAAGTGGTTTTGTTCCAAGGTCCTTAGGGAGAAGGTACCATTTAACAACACCAATGACAGTGGCAAGTCAAAACCCAACACCAGGTGGAGAGACACTGAGCATGGTTGACAGCTTCTAGCACCCAGGAGCAGCCAAAGGGTGAGGCAGACGGAAGATGTGGCCCTCAGCTGTGCCAGTTGTGATCACACAACTGATCAGGCAATGAGGTGCCAGGCTGAGTTGCCCTTTGGATTTTATCCTCTGCCTGGAGAGAAGGAGGTGGGAAGATTTAAGAAGTTTGAGTAACAGGGCTGCTCAGCAGCATCTCTCAACATGCCAAGCCCTCCTCCCACCTCTCTTCTTGCACAACGTGCTCAAAGCATGAATGCAGCTGCCAATGGCTGGAACTTACCTAAATGCCCACCCAGAGGGACTGGTTAACTATCCCAGGGTTCCCCACACTCCTACTGACTGCCCCCTTGGCAGAGAGCTCTGATCAATCACAGAACTCCTTTAAGAGGACCCCAAGCAGTCATGCCAATCAATCAGGGTCTTGGCCTAGCACGCGACACCTGTTCAGTAGTCCTGGCCTAGAAGATGGAGAAAGCGTCTTCAAGAAGGTGACATTTAAGTTGGGCTCTAGAAGATGATGTCTTGGGAGTTTTAGGAGAATGAGAAATTCCCTCCAGCTGGAGTATCAGGGAAGATGATCTCCAAAAATAATGTGGTTGAAAAAGCTTTAAATCTGTGAAAAATCCCAGGGATTATCATAATTACCTGCCAAATCATGAAAGGATTATAAATTGTTTTTTTTTAAGCCTCTGGCATTTCTTTTCATACTAGAATGTTCCATCACATCCAAGTAAATAATCCTTCACCCTTTTTGAGCTAGCAAATTAGATGTTTCCTGGTTGAGAACAAGACACCTCTCTACACCCAAATTTCCAAAGCATCTGAGGCTCTTCTGGTCACACCCTCGAACTCCCCAAGAGCAGTTACCTAGATGCTTCAGCCTCCACCCACCACCTAATGAACCCACGACTGTCTTCTGGCCCAGTCCACAAAGGCTGAGGGAGGGGTCTGGAAACTCTGGGATGACTCCCTGGCACTGGCCAATATCCACACTGCCCTAACACAGTTGTGAGCACCAACTGAATTCCAGGTCTCTATGGGCTTTAGGAATCCCTCCAGCCTCCCAAGTAGCTGGGGTTACAGATGACAGGCGTCTGCCACGTAGCCAGCTAAACATTACTTTCTTATAGCATGTCACTTTGGTTTTTAAGAAAAATGAAGAACATTAACTGAAGTGATCGGTGTCTAGCTCTAGCCCCGGATACAGAGAACTGGGAAGTCATCAAAAACTTGTAGCTGCCATCAGTCTCTCCGACCCAGAACTGTGGAACCCTCTCGGAGTGCCTGGCCATGCCCGTTTACCAGAGGGAGCAGGTGAGGCTCGGGGGCTGAGCAGGAGCCCAGGCTCTCGGAGTCCATGAATGACAGTAAAGTCAGACCTCCAGTTATTTTGGCCCCAAAGTCCATGCTCTTTCCATCACCTGTCACTTCAGGGGACAAATAATCCAGGAAGGGAAAGAATATATCCATGTGGGAGTGGAGGAAATCCAGGCTCAGGGAGGTGAGTGCCCGTTTCCTGGCCAGGTCATAAGACCCTCAACAGGCAAGAAAGGGAAAATTCTTGAAACTGAGGTGCTCTTCCCACATAAGGGGTGATGGAGACGGAGGCAGGGGTGGCAGGGCAGAAAAGGGCAAGCCGAGGGAAAAGGGCAGGCCGAGGGAGCATTCCCTCCACACTCGCCCCTGCGTTATTCTGAAGCGCATTGCAGCCATCAACTCAGCCGCCGACGTCACTGAAGGGCTTTCCGCAGAGAAGGGCTGTGAGTGATCCAGTCTGGGTTTAGGAGGGCCCTGTGAGCATGGCAGGGGAGCAGGGCCGTGCTGATTGTCCAGGCTGAGGGCAGCCCGGGCCGTGGTCTGGCAGCAGGGTGGAGGAGATGGACAGATTTGAGGGAGCTGAGGGGTGTGGCTCCCACAGCACCAGGGGCACTCCTGTTTCTGTGGGTGTCTGCTTAATGTGGTGCCAGCAGGTGGCATTAATGGTGTGCCTCGTGTATGCCAAGCCCCAGGCTCAGGCCTTCTGCTGTACTGCCTTGTTTGAGCCTCACGGAGGCCTCGTGGATTTGCATGGTTCTTCACCTCCTTTGTGGACGAGAATCTGAAATGCAGAGGTGAAAAGTGGGTTGCCCATCGTCACGTCTGGGAAGGGGGCCGCTGCCAGCTCTGCAGGTGGCACCGCACCCACCGTGCTCTGGGCCTGTCCTGGTCGTGCCCAGCAGCTGGGGGGAGAGTTATGGCACCTGCTTTAAGCCCACGCGGCCGTGCCGAGGCCTCCTGCGCTGCTCCGAGGCGAGGGCCGCCCACAAAGCTGGGCCTCCTGGTGTGTCCAGCAGCCACGAGGAGGTGCTGGTGCTTTGAAACACTGTGGCTTCATGTCCTCTGCCCTTGTTCCTTCTGGCTGTTCCAGGGAGGCGGAGAACAGGGGTCATCCAGGCCACACACAGCAGCTGCTCTGCCACCAAGGCCATGTGTCAGGAGGCACGAGAGCAGATGAGGGGACCTGGGTTCAGCAGCTCAGGCAGGCTGTGACAGTGAGGGCCCCTGTGTCTCAGAGGCTGCGGTGCAGCTCACTCACAGGGACAGTACTGATTTCTAAAGATCCCAGGCTCCCAGGCTGGGTGGCAGCGTGGTGTTGGCCCCTCTCCTCCCCAGAACAGAAAGCTTTTTACAGGCCGCCAGGCAGGACACAGAGCAGGAGCGGGTGGGGAAGGCACTGCTGGCCATCTTCAGGAGCAAGCACTCTGACCACCCACCCTCTGTGGGCCCAGTGCCAGGCAGTGTCCCTGACCTGGCTCACCCACAGCCTCCCGCAGCCCACCCAGGGCCCAGCTCCTTCTTCAGAAATCCACCTTCAACATCTGAGAATTCTCACGCACTCACTCAACGGACACGCGTTGAGCATCTACCAGACGCCAGGCCATCTTCAACACGGTGACTCCAGAAGCAAACAAAAATCAAGTCCCTGTCCTCAAGGCATCCACACCCAGCTGTCACTGCCGTCTGACAGACGTGCACACAGAGGGCTGCAGTCAGCGCCTGCCGTGGGGTCAGGCCCAGGGCCTCCTACAATCACCCTCCCCCAGAGCCTCTTGTCACGCACGGCTCCCTCAGTCAGGCCCCGCACGCCCACCTGCTCGGCTCTGAAGCCACTTGTCCTCAGGCTGCTCAGTCATGCGCCTGCCTCAGTCAGCCAACACGTATGGGGCAACTGTGCATCAGGAACGGTCCCGGGTGTCAGGGTGCAATGACCCCACTCTGCACTCAAGGACTTCCCTGTCTCAAGGGGATAAAACTGATCAAGTTCCCACACAGTGTGGCCAGAGACACAGCAAGAACCCTGAGGTCCCTGGGATCATGGAGAAGAGGTGCCACCAGGCCTGGGCTCAGGGGAAGGGCCAAGGGCATTGCCATAGCTGAGTGTGAGTGCAGGACAAGGGCACAGACGGGTGCAGAGCCAGGTCGCCCCCAGCCCGCCCCCAGCCCGCCTCCCGCCGGCTCCCGTCTCAACTGTGCAGCAGGCTCTGTCCTGCTGAGCGGGATGGAGAGCTGGTAAGAGCGGACTTGAGAGCAGCCAGCCGGGCAGAGCAGGGCTCACCGCGGGCAGCTGTTATGATTCCCCAGAACTGGCTGCCAGACCCGGAGAGTTACATAACACGGGGTGTCTAACACGGGCTTCCCAGCGCAGAGGTTTCTCCAAAAAGCATTTCACCCTGAAGTGTTGCTTTTACGTTTATTTTGCAGGGTGGTGGGAAGCACAGACTTTCCCAGGAAGATGTAAATTCTGAAATTAGGTGGCTCTTTGCTACACTCTAATGATTTCCAGAAATCAGGGGAGGCCGTGTGCCCGCTTCGCCATCTTCCCTTGGAAGGGATACACAGAGACTCCTGAATATTTCAACCACAGCTCAATAAAGTATGTCCAAGTTTCAAAAGAAACACAGTAAATGAAAAACATTAAATTTTATGAGCATCAGAACTGTTTTTCTCCCTTGAGAATCCCTTTGTCATACCAAACAGCTCACGTAGGGCAGAGCAGAGCCCCTCCAGGTGGCGGCTTTGTTCCTGCTGGGAGGAGGGCACAGCCATTTATTTGTGCAAACAGTAACCTACAGGCACCACATGGGCACAGAGCGGGCAGGGCCTCCACTGTCCTCAAGTGCACACCAGCAGTGCGGGGAGTGGTCTGGAGGACGCACTTGGAGATGATGGTTCCCAGTCTGCCAGTGCCCTTTTGGTAACCTTGGAGAACAAGGTTTTAGCATCCACACAACGGCAGCCGCAGACATGTTCACACCGTGGGCTTGTTGGGAGGTTAAGTGGCCAATACATAACCAGGCTCAATAAACGATCCGCGATTTTAATTCTTACACCTCTGACTGGCGTCCACGAATGCGTGCACCAACCCTTCCTTCAGACCCTGGCCGCCCCGGTGGAAAGAGAAGGCAGGATGGTTTTGAAAATCAACATGGGACTTAAAGCAGACCCAGGGGCTGGGAGCTGGGAACAGGGGCAGGGGCTGCTGTGTCCAGGTGTGAGCACGGAAGCCTCAGTTTCCCCAGCAACATGCGGCTCCTGTTGCCTCGGGGGCTGTGGCCGCAGCTGAGATCATCCGTGCTCGAGGCCGAGACCGGGTCCCAGCAGCAGCGGCAGCAAACCTCAGTCACCCCTTCTGCCACGGGGGCCACAGGAGCACACCTTCCCTGAGGGTCACTGAGTGAGGGCCAGGCAGCAGGAGGCCAGTGCCGCCCTGCCATGCGCCCCCACACAGCAGCTCCTGCCAGAGCCTCCCCTGGCAGCAGGAGCTGGAGCAGCCAGCAGGACCCCGAGGAAGATGGAGTCCTCTTCCAGGAGTCTGAAGGAGGAAAGGAGCTTGTGCTTTCCAGGGGAGCTATCCAGCTGGGGGCGTTGGGCCAAAGTCCCCACTTCCTGGCACAACGCGCTGAGCTGGAAGTGAGCTGGCAGCTGTGAGGTCATGAGCCCATAGCTGTCCCACTCCAGGAGAACGGGCTGGAGACGGGCACCCACTGAGTATGGGTGGGATCCCTCAAGCTTCCCATCCTCTGGGCGCAACTGGGCACAACGGCTCCAGGCAGAGGTTACATATATTGCTCCTGGGTCACAGCACAGGACAAGGGGTGTGCCACCCTGCCGCTGCCCCTCCTCCTGCCCCATGAGGTGAGAGCACCTGTTCTCCAGATGGCATGGCTGCAGGAGGCACCGTGTGGACTGGAGTGCTCCCACCTTAACCCCGGGCAGCCCACGGTGGACACAAGCCAATGGGAAATAGGTCCCTGCATGTTGCTGAAGCACGAGACCAGGGCTCTCGATCTGCGGCAGAACCAAGCCCACCCTGACTAACACCAGCCTCTGCTCCACAGCCTGGCATCGTCCACGCTCTCTCACCACCGGCCTCTAAGTACGAGGAATGGCACAGAGGCCACAACGTGTGCCACAGGCTGCTGTGAGGCAGCTGCTGTGTGGCTGCCTCACAGCAGCCACAGGAGAAACTGGACTCAAACAAGTCACTCAAGGCTTACAACTAACAAGGGGTGTAGCCAGAATTTTTTTTTCTTTTAGTACATGGGACAGAACCCAGGGGTGCTCTACCACTGAAACACATCCCCCGTCCTTTTATATTTTAAGACAGGGGCTAATTAAGTTGCTAAGGCTGGCCTCAAACTTGTGATCCTCCTGCCTCAGCCTCCCGAGTTGCTGGGTTTATAGATGCACACCACTGTATCTGACTTGAAGCCAGATAGGCAGAGGGGGCAGGCTCCTTCAGTGAAGGCAGGAAGCCACTTCATGTGAATGGCAACAGATCAGGAGACTCCCAAGGAGGATTTTGATGATGCTCTGATGCCCGAGATACCCATGGTCAGGAGCTAATCAGAACCTTAGGGATGTGGGCACTTGAGGAAGTGGAGAGAAGGGAGAAGAGAGCCCTCTTGGTCTCTCCCAACTGTTCTGGAAGTTCTGGCCTCTTATATACCTGGTAAAAGTGACTAGTAGTAACCACAATGCCCTGAGTGGTCACCCTACACCAGAGAGCTGAAGAGCAGTTTCTCTAGAAATCAAGATTTCAACCCAGATCCATCCAGCACACTCTTCCCACTCTGCCTCCCACATCCACCCTTCTACTCATCCACCTGTTTGTCCAGGACATATCTTCCAAGCACCTACCAAATGCCAAACACTGCCCAGATGCTGGGATGTAACAGAGGAGACCCACTGGCTACCCCACTGGGGTTCCAGTACCCCAGGCTACACATCAAACTGACCACACAACTATGTCTCTGTGCCCAGAGTCAGAAAATGAGACCTCAAACAAAAGGCCAGGCTTTGGTCAAAACTGGACTTCCTTTTCAGAGTGCTGACCCCATCTGAGCAATTAACCCGATTTCTACACAGGTTCCACACTAGTTTCTTGTCCCAGGAAAAGGGGGAAGGTGTGGCGATGATGAAGATAACAAAGACATGAAGACGACAACAGAGATGGAGAAGAACCGGCCGCAGCACGCATGTTTTTGGCTAAGAAACCCGAGCTCATCACCTGTCACATCCTAATCAACAGAGCTGAGAGCCACCTGCGCCAACTCTCCACTCGCTGCTCAGAGGCCTTGGCCAGGGTGAGCCTCTCCCTTCCCCTCTTCCCAGAATCCTTTCTCCTCTCTTTCAGTAAAGACCCTGCTCCTTCTTGGAACCAGCTCTCGGCGCTGGGCCAACTCCCCTGCTACCCACTGGACGTGGGCCCTGGCCACAGTGACTCATTCAGGGATGGCAGCAGAGTCAAGACAGGCCAGCAGGTCTCATTTTCAAGGATCTCACTGGAGTTAAGTTCAGGGCATGTCGCCTGGCCCTGCTGGAAACCACCACCTGGAGAGCTGGAGCAGGAATACAGGTGGCAGATGGAAGCAGAGAGCAGCGACAGGAAGGGAGAACTCCGCCGTCTGTCACTCGACCTCCCGGGCAGCCTTGCAAGGAGTCTAGTCCTGCGTGCCATCTTCTCATGAACCAACAGACTTCCCTTGCCGTGGAGCCTGGTTTGAGTCTGGTTTTCTACCATTTGGATTTGAGAGCGCTGCCTGGCAGGAGCCCCAGGCAGTTGCCTGGTTGCTGCTTCTTCACCTCCCATCACAAGAAGCGCACTGCTCCTTCGTCTGAGCGCAATGTGGTCTGAGTGGGTCCTATGGCCAGAGCTGGAACAAGTTCAATCTCTCCTTCCGTGTGACATCCCCTACTTGAAGGGACTCCCCAGGCTGCAGGAGTTTTCCTCAACTGATGGATGAGGGGCTGGAGGGGCTGGCTGTCATCAAAGAAAATCTGTGTGTGCCCAACACAGGGCCTACAGGATGTCGGTCAATGGAATGAGATGTGTCTGAGCGAAAATGGCAGCAACAGGCTTTCTACGTGGAAAGATAACGACATTCCTCACTCTCACGCACTCCTTCACACAAACACACTCAGGCACGCACATGCCCTTCAAACTTGCACACACAACTCCTTGCACAGGACCTCAGCTAGTTACTGCCCATACTTATTCCTTCTTGCAGAATCCAGACCTGCCTTTTAAAGATCTAGAAAACCAGAAATTAAAATAGAATAGGATCGTATTGAACACCCCAAGAAGTTGTTTAAGCTTTGGTTGGAAAACACCCATCAACAAAGCCGACAGTCCGGGGACAGCTCCGTGGGCACGTGACCAGCACAGTCACACAGGACCTGCACCCCGCTCTCTGCTGACCGTCTTGAGACTCTGAGTCACTGTGTCTGTGAGTGAGGTCTGAGGCGATGGGCCCATGTGTGAGCACAGGCCGCCAGCCTCCCCACCCCCACCTAGTGACTGCAGCCACATTCTCCAACCCTGGCAGGGTGCTCCTGTGGGTCACGTCATGGGACAGGGGCTCAGGAGCCCGACTGAAGCCAGCCAGCTACAGGAAGGAAAAGTTAATGTCTCAGGAAGGCGGACCCTCGCTGGATAAACTAAAACATCTTCTCCAGGGGCTTCATGGCAGAAACGGGGAGCTACAGTCAACAGGGGTCACGTGCCAGCCATGCAGGATGAGCGAGTTTTGGAGAAGCAACATACAGGATGTTGACTACAGCTAATGCTGCACTGCATACTCGAAATTGCTAAGAGGGAGAGCTGAAGTGCCCCCCACGCACAGGAGGGTGTCCAGGTACACGCACACACAGCAACTGCAGAAGGCGATGGGTGGAAAATTATTTCACAATGTATACCAAAACATCACACTGTATACCTTAAATATACATATATATATATGTGTGTGTGTGTATATATGTGTGTATATATATATATACATATACACACACACACACACAAGTTGTGTTTATCCATTGTACCTTGATAAAAGCTGAAAAAGATTAAAAATTCTAGAAGATCTACATCTAACAACTTTGGCATCAGTGTGACACACAGGTGACATGGACAGGGCTTTAGGAGGGAGGACAAAGCAGGTTTTGCACCCCAGCTCCATCGCCTCCGACCTGGGCAAGCTGAACAGGTAGCACCGTTTCTATATACTCAGTCCTGTGCGTGTAAAAGGTCTACTCCCACCTGCTGTGTAGACGGGAAGATAAAATTGAGAAGAAAACCCTCAAGGGTCTGGCCAATGCTGGTCCTCAATCAAGGTTCAGCTGCCCTCTGGGCTTCCTCTAGTGCCAGCCTTGGAGGTGACAATGTTGCCGGCAGCCCACCCAGAGACAGCCTGGATCCTGGCTGGTCAGCGTCAGCCAACCAACCACACAAGAAATAAACAAAAGTTGGAAAAAGGAAAAATAAATTTTATGCAGTTTGACTAGACCGGAAGAAGCAGCTGGGGCCTTCTCTGTCGGTCCCATGGAAGCAGTCACCATGTACAGACACCAAGGTCAGTGACACCCGTGTAGCCTCAGCCACGCTGTGCTTCACCAGAGATACACTGGTCTTAACGTCCTGGGAGTCTGTCCCCAGCATGAGGAAGTTCAGAAGTTAAAACAATTTGACACTTTTAGTTTCAAAGGGAATCTGCTTCAATGACAGGAAAAGGACAGGTTTTGCTCACACCTCTCATTTCCATCTCTAAAACAGGAAGGCAAATGGAAGATCACTCGCCATTCGTTCAGCACACAACAAAGCTGCAAACACGTCGACACAGGCACAACCCAGACAGAGGAGACACTGCATTCCATGTACTTTTCTCTGAGAGGAAAAAAATTTAAGGTATTAGAGTCACAATGGCACAAAGAGCAGCTGGTGAAAGGTGCCCAGGGGCCCAGGCCAACCTGAGCACCACCATGACAGACAGGGCAGTGCCAACAGCCTCCAGTCACCTGCTTTTTAAAATTCCTGCCAAGAAGGGCTCCGCAGTGGAGTTATTTCAGGCTCCCGCACTGTGGCTCAGGTGGGCAGAGACCATTTGCCTACCTTGGCCTACCGTGGCCGTACCCATGATGCAATACATTCCAATACAAAACTTTCTCCTAAAAGGTGAAGGACCTGGACTATGAAATCCCTTCTGCCTTCTGTTACCTACTCCAAAAATGAGCACTCCCTCTGGGTCTATAATAATGGCCTAATTTGATTTTATTCAAAATGTAAATATTATATTTTCTGCATCCCCAAAAGGCCAACTGATTCTTTCTTTTGATTTGACAATGTTTTCTTAAAGACATCGAGATACAGGCCACTGTTGACCATTCAGAGAGGGACAGGCAACCCTCGTGGTTGTGGCTGGACGATGGGCAGCAAGGGAGGGTGGGGCAGTAGAGGGAGGTCCAGAGGCTGGGGTTCTGATCCTGAGCTGCAGGAGCTTGTCCATGCAGGGATCCTGGCAAGCCCTTGGTAGGTCAGGAGTCCATCAGGGATGGGGAGGGGCCTGTCTCATGGCCAGGGTAGGCCCTGACACTGTCCAGCATGTAAATGGGGTGTGAAAGCATGAGCTGCCCTCCCCACATCACCACTGATCAGAGCCTTTTTTAATCCATTCTTATGCTGCATGCAGCAACTATTTCAGACTAAATTAGAAATTCTTCTGCCCATCTGCAAGACCTCCCACCCCTCTCCCCAGAGTGCAAGGCCCTCAAAGATGTGTAAGCCAGCCCTCTAAGACAATGGCAGAGGATGACCAGCCTCCCTGGAAATTTTTAACCACTTACAGAAGTGCTCCTGAATGTCCCACTCACCTATCCCCTGCTGCATGCAAGTTAAGTCATCCCCCCAGGAAAAGCGTGACCATCAGCCCCTTCGTGTGCACCCTGGTAGCTCATGTTGAATGATGCTCAATGGGTGACACGTCCACGTGTTTGCCTGTGAAATCAAATCTGAAGGACTGCGGTTTTAAAATTATGGGATGGGGTGCTGGTGACAAAGCAGAAGGGCCAACGCAAATGCCTACAGAACCCAGGCAGGTGAAAGAGGTGAAAGAGGAAGGCCAGGTGGGAAGGCAGGGGTGTGGCAAGGACCCACCTGTGGACAGTCACTGGCCAGCCCCGGTGAACACAGACCTCACAACAGAATCCAATAATGGACCTTTCCATTTTTTCAAAAAAATTAGAAATTGTGAATTTGATCAGAAATATCCTGATGGTTCAACTTGTCAATAAAAACACTAAGAACTACATTAAGCCGGGCATGGTGGCCCATGCCTGTAACCTTAAGTGACTCGGGAGGCTGAGACAGGAGGATCTCACGTTCAAGATCAGCCTCAGCAACACAGCAAGGACCTGAGCGACTTAGTGAGACCCTGTCTCAAAATAAAAATCAAATAAACAAACAAACTACACTAGCCAAATGAAGCAGATCTGGGGGCTCGATGTGGCCCAGTTTGACAGATTGCCCTGATTTGAAGGACTCTCAATTCTGAGGGGAAAAAGGCTTTGAAATCAGAATAGCAGCCCCTTTCTCCATCCACTTTATAACAGGGACTAGACAGCCCTTGTGAGGGCTCCGAGGTGTCCTGTCGCATTCAGACTCAGCATGGTACTCGCCTCTCCCAGAAAGGAAGCCACGCTTCACACAGGCGCGGCCCCAGCCCCTTTGCCCTCAGAAGACCCGGGAAGCTGCCCCGCCTGGACGAGCTCATCCGGGTGTGCGGTGCCATCCAGACCGCCTGGCTCTCTAAATCGACACCCCATTCCACTGTTCCTGTCTTCAACCCAGACTCCACTGCCCACCGTGGATGGCTGGAGAGGTGGCAGTCTCTAAAGTGTGACGCCCTCTGAGCAAAAAGGGACAAGCCATCTCGCCTCTTCCTTACAGGTTATAGAAAAACCAATCCACCCCAATCCACCCAAAACTTAATAAATGGACCCCTCAGCTACAAAAGCAAACAGTCGATGTTCCCTTGAGATGGCATCAGTGCCACTAGATGGCACAGAAAACAAGGGACATGGAAATGCTGGGCGTCCAACTTGGCAGCTGTACTTGACGTTCTCAACCGAGTCTCTGAAAGCCCCTGGAAAGGACCTGGCCAAACACTAACTCTCCGAGGTCAGTCTTTCTGCATTACGAAAGTACACCCCACCACCACCACGGCCCTGGCAGGGCTCGGGGAAGGACTCACATAAGGGCCCAGGCCGGACCTGATCTTCCCTGGTTGGGAAGAGAGGCTCATCAGACAACAGGCCCCATGAGAAGACTGGGGAACCTGGGCCTGGGTCTGGAGAGAGGGAGCCAGGCCCCCGAGTTCAGGAGCCAGGCCAGCAGCACCAGACCTACCTCTAGGCACTTCAGGAAAAGCTGGGGGATCAGTGAGCAAAGGGACACTGAATTCCACCCTTCCACATTTGGTCAGTGATCAAATTATCCAATCAAATCATTGATCAGATTATTTAATCCCCCGAGCCTCAGGTTTCTCCTCTCTCAAATAGAGACCCCAGCACCATCTCAACGTTGCTGTCAAACTGACCCCACCCGAAGCACAGAGCCCATGCGCCCCAGGTGCTGAAGGCTCGCTTCCCCCTCCAGGCCCTGCCTCTGAACCACCACCAGCAGAACCTGCATGACACACGCCAGCCACGTGCGCAAGGCCACCATGAGGCTCTTGAGGTGACCAGGAGAGGAGCCAGGCTGGAGGGGAGGCAGATGAAGCGAGGAGGAAGGAGGATCATGGCAGGCAGGAGGAAATGAGATAGGATCTGAGGTCAGACCAGGCAAGCAGTTTCCAGGACAACAAAGGCTGGGGACCAGGCAGCAAGAGCGATCAGGCTGGGAAGGTGACAGAGACAAGGCATCCACCCTGAGGAAGGCCAGGAGCGGGGGTACTGGAGAAGCGGGCAGGGGCCTCGAGATGGGTTCTGCCCGAGCATCTGCCCAACGACACTGGGCACCCAACACCACCCCACCACACACTGGGTCCTCCTCAAGCTTTTGATCATGGTCCTAAATAAGTCAGGATAGAGGAAGATTCAGAAGCATCCCTTTAACAAGCAAAAGGATACAGAGTAATACATTTTAAACGCATCACCAATAGGGCTGGGGTGTGGCTCAGCGCTTGCCTAGCATGTGTGAGGCGCTGGGTTTGATTCTCAGCACTGTATATAAGTAAATAAATAAAATAAAGGTCCATCAACAACTAAAAAAAATTTTTTTAAATCACCAATAAGCTGCTTTAATAAGACAACTACTTAAGGAGCAATCCCAGCTAGACACAATCCCAGCTAGGCGCAAATGTCAGCTTGCTCGGAATCCATGCAGCACGGTGGGAAGCCAGAGGCAACCACCTGGTGGAACGGGAAACAGGCTCACGCACACAGGCAGGCCGCGCACGGGAACACGCGTGCCCACACAGCCCTGGTTCTGCGGCACACTGGAAGTCCACCTTCTCTCACCATCGACTTCCTTCTGAATACAACGGTAATGATGTTGTGACAGCAACGCAGTGACTACCCTAGTCCCCCTCGACGGGTTTCAGCAGTGACTGAAACCAGGGATGGTACAAAAAGCTGTGTGTAATGTATTTTTCCTATAAACACATAATATGATAAAGTTTAATTTATAAATAGGCACAGTAAAAGATTAACAATAAAATAAGTATAGAGGTTATTAAAACTTTAATAGAAGTTATTTAAAACTCGTGAGTTGTTATTTCTGGAATTTTCCATGTACTACTTTTAAGCCATGGTTGACTGTGGGAAACAAATCATGGAGAAGAAAACCATGAAGAGAGGACCACTGTATATAATTTTTATTCAGGTCTATTTTGAGACAGGGCCCTGCTATGTTGCCCACACTGGCCTCCAACTCTTGGGCTCAAATGATCCTCCCTCCTCACCTCCCAAGACCCTGGGACTCCAGGCATACACCACCATACCCAGTTTTTTTGGAACAAGATAGGGTACAAATAAATAAATAAATAGTAAACCTAGCCTGACGCAGCCTCTGCTTCCATTGTTGGCCAAGAGCTGGGCTGGGATAATTCCTGGTCAAGGGACCCACTGGAGGGCAGAGAAGGTGACAGCTTTCCTCTGTCCTGTAACCCCAGGTCTCTGCACATGAGGCTCTGGGAGCACAGCGAAGCAGTCAAGTGGAACAGCCTGCAGATTTGGGCTGGAGCAGCTAAGAGCAGGCGTACTTTCTGGAAATGGGCCAGGTCGGTCTAGGCATCTGGGCCCAGGCCCTGCCAAGCTCACACCAGCCCAGGATTCAGCGTGGCTGCTGCAGGGCGAAGCCACAGACTCTGGCCAAACACGGATACAGCCTTGATGCGGGAAGGACTGCAGTTGGCTTCACGAGCCCAGAAAAGATTAGGAAATTAATTGTGGCCAGCATACAGATGGCAGCTAAGAAGCCTTCCATCGCAGCTAAGAGGGCAGGCATGAATGGAACGGACATCCACGCTGCCTATCAGAGGCTCCGCCCCAGGAATCAAGCACAGGGACGGCAGCTTCCCCGTGTGAACGTGAAGCTGCCCGTAACTCGCCCACCAGCTGGACCACACTGACAGAATCCACAGCTAAAAATATCCCGGGAGACTTACAGAGAGCCAGCTCGTTGCCAGCATCCCTGCAACTTGCCACAGGGTCACCTCTGAGACACTGGGACTGTTGGGTTAAGAACCAGGGCTCTGGGATCTGATTGTCTAGCTCTGGTACTTCCCAAGATGCCACTTCAGGCTACGACTGAAACCCTCCATGGTTCAGTTTCCTCGTTCTGCAAGGTGGTAACGAGCGCCCACTCTTCAGAGCTGTCACAAAGACTAAATGGTTCACGCGTGTAAGGCCTGGCTCCCGGATGCCCTGGGTGAGTGCTAACCCTTACTATAAAGCATCAAGTCCATTTCAGAGGTGAGGCAGTTGAGGCTCAGAGAGGTGAAGTTACTTAGTCAAGGACCCAAAGGGGACAGCGTTCCCTGAGTGCCATCTCTGTGCCAGGCACCAGGTCAACTTATTCATGTTACCTCCAAAGGCTCTTGAACAAACAACAAAAGTAACTACAGTTTAAGCTGTAAGTTACTAAACTCTTAGACCTCATGACACGATGGGTCTTCTGTGGTTCACACTTCACACTGGGGAAACCAAGGCTCGGAGACATTAAGGAGCATGCCCATGACACAGGGACCCTGACGCCACAGCCTGGGCTTCGGCACCTGCACGGGACACAGGCTGCTTCAAACTCTTATTGGAATAAACAGCCGTAAGCACACCTTCATCCCGTCAGGAAAACAGCCCTTTGGTCAAGAAGGAAGAGCAGTGTGCTACTCAGGCATGGGCCAGACAAAACCAGTGAAGTCAGTCAGCAGCGGCGGAAGGCAAAGGGCCCAGCTGTGTTACACAGCTCCTCTCCGCTGCCCTCGAGTGCCCTGGAGCAGAGGGCTCGCTGCCCGTGAACCAGGGACCAGAGAAGGCCCACACACACAGACGTGCTCGGCATTGGCACGCGCAGACGCTACGACCACGCACACTCCTGCTCGCTGCACAGGGCGACCGGGGCCAAGTCACTTCAGCTATTCACGCCACTGGAAGGTGCAATCGCAAGGCCGTCAGGCAGGCCAGGTCCAAGTGCGGGTCCAAGTTATGTTCACCAGACAGCACTGCTCCATCTGGGGTGTGCGTGCCAGACGCTCTGCAGAGGCCTGGGACACCAACTCCAGGCAGCCAGGCTCCCTCCGAGGGAGAACCGAAGGGGATGCAGGCTGTTCACGGCCATTCAGCATTCCTGGCCCATCTACCAATAAGAGCAGAGATTTTGTTTGGGGAACCACGACATCCCTCCCCGCAGCATGTGCAGCACCAGGGATGGGCACCAGTGCCAGGGCCTGGCCAGTCCAGCTGGTGCTCCCAGCCTCAAGGACACGCACTCGTCTCAAGAGGACACTGAGCCTCTGCTTGGATCTGTCCCCCAACGGTTCATGTGTTGGAAGCCTGGTGCCCCCAGGGTGGCAGTGCTGGCAGGTGGTGCGGAACCTTCAAGAGGTGAGGCTTGGTCACTATGGGGGCTACCCTCAGAGGGATTAAAGCCGCTCTCCTGAGAATGACCTGTTCTGAGTGAGCACAACTCCTCCATCACTCGGGAAGCTTTTTGTGATGTGCTCCCTCCTCTCACACATGCCACCCACCATGAGGTGACAGCTGGGGGACTCTTACCATGAGCTGAAACAAACCTCTTCTTTATCAAAGCCAGCCTGCCTCAGGTAATCAAAACCCCCAAATCCAGACTCTATCCCAGGCCTCTGGCTGGGGCTGCTGGTGGCTTTGCTCCCACAGGGGAGGAGCCCACCGAGAAGAAGTCAGGGCAGGAGCGCTGAGCCAGAGAACCGGGGCACCCGCACCCTCGTGTCGCACCACTAACACCCCAGCTACCACCAAAGACACCACTCTTAGAAAAGTGCGTCATGGAGCCAATCAACTACCCTGCTGCTTAAATCATTCTAAGAAGGGCTTCTGGCAACAGTAATGGTAACAACAACAACAAACCCCAAAACAGGGACCCAAGAACTGGCGGAGCTGCGGCAGAAAGTTACTCGGACTGGAGGGCGCTGGGGGGGGGCCACCCTCCTTCAAGAAAGGCTCGGTCAGGGTAAGATACCCGAGGGGCTGGTCTGCCCGACCACCTGGTGCTGTAAGGACAAATGGTCAGGAGTCCGGCCATGCAGGAACGGTCATGTCCTAGGTCTCCCGCCAGCCGCCTCGCCTCAGTCGAGGGTCAAGAGCGTGGTGGTGGTTGGGGGACGGGTGCTGCCTGTGCTTCTGTTTCCTAAGAGTCGGTGGTGGGGTGAAAAACCCTGCCATCAGGGAGATGGGGGTGCTTGGTCTGCAGGAGAATTTCCTTTACGGTTGCAGAGATGACCAGAGCACGCTCGAGTCACTCTTGGAGCTGAAAGAAGGGGGTGTCCTCACGAGCCAGGATCATGTCCAGCTCAGGGTGCTACTAATAGCAGTAGTCACGTGATAAAAACAAGTTTCCATCAAAGGACAGCCAGCGCTTCCTGAGGTGTGCTCTGGGGGAGGCAGAGTCTCCCTTAACCTTCCCAACACCCTAAGGTAGGTACGGGGACCTCCATTCTACAGCTGAGTAACCTGAGGCTCAGGAAAGTGACAATGTGCCCACAGGCATACTGCTGGAAGTCACTGAGCACGGTTAGGGAACCCACAACAGTCTACAAGGCCCCCTGTGCCACCAGGTGATGCTGCCTGTGCTCCCTGAGCAGGGCTGACCTCCACAGGAGGACTGGAAATTAACAGGACTGGGCCAGGACCAGCCGGCAGCTTCGAGAGCACCGTGCCCCTGGCACTAAGAATGTCACACAGACCCAGTGCAAAACGGTCCCCTCACCAGAGTGGCTCAACAGCTGGCCAGACTTAGGACCCTTCCTGGCCGGCCTCAGCAGCCCCGCGTTCTCTGGTCTCCATACTCTGTCACATACTGTCTATGTGCCTAAAACCTCCAACTGCTGCATGCTGAATTACGTCCCCATACTGAAGTCCAGCCCCTTAGTACCTCAGAAAGTGACTGTTCCTGGAGGCAGGGTCTTAAGGAGGTAGTTAAGGTTAAATAAGGCCACCAAGGTGACCCCAAGCCAATACAACTGATGTCCTTACAGGAGGCGCTCAGGACACAGGCACTGAGGGGAGGCCACCTGGGGGAGACAGCCTCTCTTACCACGGGAGAGAGGCCTGGAAGGGACCCACCCACACAACTCAGCCTTCCACTCCCCAGGACGGGGGAAAACACACTTCTCAAGTGTGTCACCAGTCTGTGGTGCACTGTCACGATGACCCTAGCAGACTAACTCACCATCCAAAATGCTCCACCTAGAGGGACTTGCACCCTGGGGCAAAGACTGAAAGCCACGTGCAAGACTGAGGAACAACCTGCGGCCTGGGAAGGACACTTCATGGGGGTTCTCGTCTCATCCAGGTTACGGTGACTGACCTGGGAAACTTGTTATCCTGAGCCAGAGGGACTGTTCTCCTGACCTGCTGCGGGGAGATAGGCAGACAGGATATAAGAGGACCCAAGGAGCTGGGTCCTGTGGGTCCCCCAGGATCACCCCGCTAGTTCTCACAAAACACCCAGAATTCCTGAAGCCGGAGCAGAAGCCCTAAGTGTTTCTCTCCATCTTCAGCAGTTGCCCCTCAACCCGATCCAGTGTTCCCAAACCATGTTTGACCTTGGCCCCTAGAAGTGAACACTGTTCCCAACAAATGGAGCTGCCTCCACTTACCCTCACGGTGGGCACAACTGTCCACACACAACCTTCACACGGCCTCAGCGGCATGCCGTCCTCACCACTCCACCATGCAACTGGGTGTTGTGATTACACCCATTTTGCTCCTGGGACATCACAGCACAGAGCAGGAAGGTAGGATGGGATGTAGACCTGGGAGTGGCTGGGATTCAAACCAGGCCACCCAAGTGCAGACTGAATGTGTGTTGGCACTCTGCTGTCGTTGGACCACATCCAGTCCTGCTGCTTGGATATTTTTGTAAATAAAGTTTTATTGGAACACACTCCCACCCATGGTCTGAGACACAGTGGTAGAACAGAGCCGATGCTGCAGAGCCACACCCCCATGAAAAGCAACCCATGAGTCCGGTGGCCCACAGGGAGGCTGCCCACCTCACCTCACTCCTGTCCCCAGGCCATTCCCACCCAGCCCAATCCTCCCAGGGCTTCCCCCACCCTGACAGCCCCTCAGACCCAGACAGAAGGAAAAGAAGAATTATGTTTGAATATAATTCACTGATAAAAACTAAATCTAATTCTCTGTATATTCTTTTGTTCTTGGAAATTTCCAAAATGTCAACCTCTCACAAGATAATAAATAAGAAGAACCAGCAAAGTGCTTCCCAAATATTTAATTAACATATTTTATCTGCTTCACCACCTGGGAACAATGGGCCACAGGGTGGAAGATCAAGTCTAAACCTTCACGTTGAATTCTTGATTTTACACATTGCTTGTCACAACCTTAATATTACTTAAATGTAGTTTTTTTTCCTGTTATTATTAATTAGGTTTTCCCTAACAGTCAGTATCACAATTAACCTTCAAAGAAGAGCTGCCAGAATGTGTTTAACTAAATTTTGCAAAGCAAACCTTTCCAAATCACCTCATCCTGGCTTTCCAATCCTTCCTCTATGCCAAGTTTCTCTGTAAAATTAAAATCTGTTATGATACCAGGCAAATAAATGCCTTTTGACATCCTAACAATGCTGTTCTTATCGGCGTCCTTCGGGGGGTAAGGTGGAATGACAGTCGAGATTTAAACATTTTAGATGTTCAGCCTCTCCCGCGAGGGTGGGCCTGCGGAACCACACAGGTGGGGTAAACTGCCAGGGCAGAGGGTCGGTTAAAATCGGGGGCAGGAACATGCTATGGGCTGAGGCTGAGACCACGCACAGGGTCTTCTCACCCAGGATAACATAAAGGTGACATTAGCCAGGTGTCAACATGTAAACACCAAGAGCATCCCGGCAGGGTGTGCATCAGCAGAGCAGAGTGAAGGGCCGCCCTTGGTGGATGCTCCTCTCTTGCTCAGAGTCCTCCTGTGGCCTCCATCCCTCACCTAAGCCACCAGCCTGAACCTTGCATGCATTCTGGTGTCCCTATCTTGCATGGCGGCCACTGGATGGGTCACTCAGCTTTCTGATTCTAGAAGGATGCTATCCTTGATGTAAATGAATGAGGCTTCCAGAAGTCCATGGAGTGGCCGTCAGGAATGCAAAGACCAGCAACAGCCTCCCTTGGAGGGAAAAAAATTGCTGATGGTCCACCATTTGGGTGTCTGCAGACCAGTTCATGTCAGGTCTCCTGGATAAACTGAGGGTGCTCGCCAGACTCTTCCATGGAGTCAGGTTGTTCAGAAAACACTTAAAAATCAATATTCCAATAGTTTATCTCTTTAGAGGTTTCAGACAGCTCAAATGACAACTCAGGCCAATAACTACAGAAGTTAATGTGTGTCAACTGCAGGTTATATATGAAGATATTTTAAAATATTGTTCCTTAACCCCCCAAACTCTGAAGTAGACCCATTTTACAAAGGAGGAAGCTGAGGCACAGAGGAGCAGGAAGATAGCACCCACCCAAAGCCCCCAGCCTCCAACCTCCCGTCTTAATCACCACATCACTGTCCCCAGCACACGAGTCAGAGCCCAGGCTGGTTTTTGGTGCTTGGACCACAATAACCAACACTGATCTTGAGAGCAAAACTTTCCCCTGTGAATTTTCAGTGTGCTGGAGATCGAAGAAGAATGTCGGTGTGGTGCTCTCTCTGCCCTCTGACCTTGAACATGGACGGGCGACAGTCTCTGTCTAGACTGCTTTGTATTCATCATGTTTTTGCAGTTACTTTCCATGGATGGCAAATGATACTGCTTTCCTTTACATGTAAATTTATTTTAGGTTTAGAAAATTTAAAGAAAATATGAAATCCATAGTGGTGGCAGATACAGCAAATGTCACGAGAGTAGACTGAGGGTGACTCAAGGCCACCGTGTTCAAACGCTTCAGGCATGCACCAACTCAGGTGAGGACGCTGCACTGGCGTGGTGGCCTTCAGAACAGCATGGTAAGGTGACCCACGAGACACCCAGGGAACATCAGAACTCCAACTGAGACTCATTCTTATTCCTCAGCTGTATGTTTCTCATTTTAGTTTTGCATATTATAAAGAAGCTCGTTATGTAAACATGCATGTGTATTTTGCAGAATGATTTGCAATTTGTTTCTATCGGTTGGGAACATCTCTGTTTTTATACAAGGCAGAGTCCCAAGTGGTCTGGAGTGAACACTGCCTTCTTGGTGGCCTCCCCAGTATCCCCCACACCCCACCAGGGTCTTCCCTTGTGATGGCCCCTGATATCCAGGAGGGACATCAAGTTCCCAGGGCAGAACACAGGACAGAGTTCAGACCAGTCAGGGAAGCCTCCTCCACGCCATCACAGGCATGAAGGTCCCACAGACCCCATCCCCATCCCAGGTCCTCTGCTAACACCAGGACCAACACTGGCTCCCGTCTTCTGGACGGGGAGAGGCCGGACACTGCTGGAGTCATTGTTGCTCAATAAGGGGAATCGGGTGGGAAACAAGATCCCACTGAAAGAAAAGCAAATCTGAGACGCTGCAGAAACAGCCCAGGACCTACACCCACCACAACCCCCAGTGAAGCCCTGCCGCACTTGGATTTCCCAATTCAGGCAAACTGTTCCACTGGGCAGGACCAGGGGCCCCAGCAAGCCCAGATCCCAAGGGCTGGGGGCGCAGCTCAGGGGTTGAGCGCTTGCTCATGTGCAGGAGGCGCTGGGTTTGAGCCTCAGCACCACCAGATGCAGATTCCAAGGCACCTCCCTGGCAAGGCTGTGACGTCCCCAGCCCCTCCCCTCCCACCCTCCAAGGACAGCACAGCAGCGTCCGAGACCCTTGGAGTCAAAGCAGGGTATGTGCCTCCTGACGACCCATCCGCCACTCAGACACTCCACCAGCCCAGGTGTTTCTGAAGGCTCCTGGGAGCCCAGAAAGCCCCATGTCCCCAGGCTGATGAGGCCCACCTACTCACACCCTCTCCTGCCACCACCCCAATCCCCGTCCCTGAAGCCCATTCTCTAATCTGCAGTGAGGACGCAGCACCCTCCCCGTGCCTCCCCAAGGCTCTGAACCAGGGTCCACGGAAGAAGATCACTGCTGTGACAGAAGCAGCATGTGTCCTTGAGAGGACACCTGCCCTGGCACCTCGTGGTGGCCTGGGGATGAGAGTGACTGCGGGGGTGTGGTGTGGAGTCCGAGGACAGCGTGAGCTCTGTGGAGAAGCACCTCTCCTCACCCAGCCAGGCCACCTTAGGGCGAGGCCACCCCTCTCTGCACACGGCACGAGGGCCAACAGTGCTCCCCAGTCCCGAGGGAGAGCCAGGGAGAGACCGGACAGATGACACTCTGCCACACAGGCCATGGGGCACCAACGGGGGCAAGTGTGGTGGAGGGTGAAGCCAGGTCATGGCACGCAGGTGACAGCGGAGACCCAGGGGATGAGTGGAGCGACCTGGCAGGGCTGTGACTACCCAGGCCTCCCGAGGGAGGTCAGACACGGAGGCCCAGCAGCCTCGACGTGTTTTTGCTTGGGTGTGGACCCCAGTCCTGAAGTGGTAGAGGGACGCGTGGAAGGCACAGACTGTGAACGTGGAGAGGCCCAGCAGCCCCTCGTGCACTCCTGCTGAGGCGACCACAGGACCACAGGTGCCGGATCTGCCAAGGACTCCTAACTGCTTTTTCATTTAAACAACTGGAAGGAGATTCTTGACAGATCATGAATTCAGGCATGAATCTGGGAAAAGCAGTCATGGGCCTCTTGTCCCCAATCCTACAAGGCAACGCTGCGTTCACATCAGTCTGCTTCTCTAGGCTGAGGACCTGGGAATGGGGTGTTGAGGAATGATCTTCAGCTTCCCCAGCACCTAACAGCACCTGGCACACAGCGGCTGGTTCAGAACATTCTAGAAGGGAAGCAGGAGAGAACTCCCATTCACACACAGATGCTCCTCGACTTACAATGGGGTTGTGTCCTGAAAAACCCAGCATGGAAATTACCTGAGGCACAATGTGTGTCACACACCTACCCCCAAGCGTCATGGCTAAACCACGCATCAAGGCACACGGAAGGTGGTTTCCCTTCACGATCGCTGGGCATCTCCTGAGGGTCGCCGTGCATCACTAGCCCAGGAAAAGATCAAAATTCAAAGCATGACTTCTACTGAGTGTCATCACTTTCACACAGTCGTGGGTCAGAGGCCATCTGTACATTTAGTCTTAGGATTTGCCAATGAGGATGCAAAAATAAACAGAAGCTGTCGGGGTATTCCAGGTACCCCCGGCTCTGTGTTAAGATGGCGCTGGCGGTGTGCCAGTTCTGCTGTTGCCACGGAGTAAACAGGTGCATCTTTGCGAAAGTTATTCCTATCGGTTGGTTGTAAATTGGCCACACGTGTGTCCGGCTCGTGCTTTAAGCCTCTGTCTATGCTGCCCGTGCATGCTGCACGTGGGAGTTCTGTGATTGGTCAACTGAGGGTATGAGAGAGAGAGAGGGAAACAGAGACGGAGACACACACACACACACACACACACACACACACACACACGGACGGACGGACAGAGACACTGAGACACTGAGGGGGGAAAGGGAAGAAGAAGAGGGAGGAAACGGGAGAGGGAGGAAACAGGAAAGAAATGGGCGTGCAAGATAAAGAGCTGCATACACATTCCTGGGATCGCGTCTTTGTTGCGTGCGACAAAGACACGATAAGAAGCAGTTACACAGGTCACAGGTCACAGACCCCCTGCCTCCAGCTGCCAGAGCCCAAGGCCCAGATGGAGCAGCAGCCACCAGCAGAGGCCCTGCCCACTAACAGGAGCAGCCACCCCTGGACACCATGTGCTGGTCCCTTCTCTGGACAAGTCCTGGGCTCCTGCAGGACATGAAGGTGCAAAGAGAAAACTTCCGAGGGAGCTGCTGGGGGCCTCCAACCACGCGCACAGGCAGCAAGCCGGGCAGGAAAAGTCGAAGCCAAATTTAATGTATTTACAAAATGATTAAAATATGATGTTCTCTGGCTCCCGTGACATGGCCTCCACCCTGGCCATGGCTCTAGGATCTACTTTCAACCCCAAAACCAGAATGAGTCTTTGAAACCTGCCTCTCCTCAAGCCCTCCAGCAGGTTCCCATGTGACCTCTCTTTCCACTACCTTCCGAGCTTGCCGGGCGCCCTCTTGCTGTCATCTGTTTATCCATGTGACTGTAAGGAAAGAGCCAGAGGCCAAGGGAGGCAGGGACTCTGGAAGAAGGGAAGGGAGGTGGGAGTGGAAGAGAAGGGCAGGTGTCACCCTAGCCAAGCCCACACAGCAGCCCTTGGAGGTGGGGAAGAGGCAGAGCAGGGGACCTTGGGGATGGGGAGCGGTGGCAGGGAGGCCCTGCCGTGACAGAGAGCAAGACCATGGTTTGAGTAAGAAAGGGCCTTTTAAATGCAACACTCACTTGGGTACAAGTCGGTGCAGTTCCGGGGAGCCTACCCCAAATTCTCCCTGCCCCCTGGCTACGGGCCAGACCCTCCAGCTTGCCAAGTGCGTCCTGCCCTGGCTGTCAACAGTCCACACCTGGATCTGCACGCCTCAAGCATCTCTCCTCAGGGTCACTCTTGCCCTTCCAGCAGTCGCCAATCATGTGACACCGTTTTCTTCAGAGACTCAGCTCCATCTGGAACCAGCCTGGCTATGCGCACAGCGCTGCCCTTGCTGACTGTCCATCGCCCCACCACGGGGCCATGTGCACCCGAGCAGAGGCCCCTGCCCAATTCAGCCCCTTCCACCCCCACAATTGACCCAAAATAGGTGCTAAAGAAGTGCCTGCCTTGGCAGGGACAGTCTTCTAGAACAGTGCCCTAGAGAGCAGGAGCCAGGACCATGTCCACCCTACTGCCCAGGTTTTTGAAATGAAGTTTTGCTGGAAGTGTAAGAAGTTACCAGAGACTGGGGACCCAACAGAAACCCATCTCTCACAGCTCTGGAGGCTGCAAGTCCAGGATCAAGGCCCCAGAGTTCATGTCTCCTGACGCCTCTCTCCACCTCTTGCCGTGTCCTGCATGGCCGTTCCTCTGTGTGCATGGCACACACACACAAGTCCCCGGTGTCTCTCACTCATTGTGGCAACCAGTCGTAGTGGCTTAAAGACCCACACTGATGACTCTAACCCTAGTCACCTTCTAAAGACCCTCTCTCTAAATACAGTCACTCTGGGAGTCGGGGCTTCAACCCACAAATCATGGGGCGGGGAGGGGGACACACACCATCCAGTCCATGACAGCATGTGGGCACACTCACCTGTTCACACCGTCTCTGGCTTCTCTGCAGCTCCGACAGCAGAGCTGAGGACCCTGACAGGGATGAGGAGTGCACCCTGGCCTTTCACACTCGAGGCTGCTGGCGTGGCCTATGGCAAGGCCCTCCTGTGTCGAGCACGTCACGACACCCTGCTTTCCTGTGACTCTCAACCAGGAGAGCCCCGGAATCCAATCCCTGCTGGTATTGTCACCCCAACAAGATGCCAGTGGGCTGCCCAAGATTCCCAAGCACAAAACCAGACACTACGAAGCACAGCCACAAAGTCATGATTAACATACACCCAGGAAATCAAGGAACAGAACCGCCTGGCAGATGGCAGCCTCAGAGCCATTCAGCAGGACATGTGGCTTGCTACCACCACGCCTACTAATAATTCAGAAGCCACTCAAGGATTACTCAGAAGACAGGGGAGTTCAGTGTCACAGGCCGCCTGGCATGAGGTAGACTGACAGCGTGCACGTCAGGATTTATCCAACATCGACTTTGGGCAAAGACACACGGGCTGCTCCCCATCTGGGACTTCTTTCTTTCTGCTCAACCCCAATTTCAATTAGAATCAAAGAATTTCAGATTCAAAAACTCACAGGGAAGAAGATACTGAAAACCCTAATTTTTTAAATGAAGATTTAAACAGTGCTTCCTGTGTACCAACATGCTTCTAACCTCTTCACTGAATCCTCAAAGCAAACAGATGAGCGAGGCACCATGATGGTCCTCATCTCACAGAAGAGGAAAACAAGGCACAGAGAGGCTAGGAACCTCAGCCAAGATCACACAGCTAGCAAGCCACGGAGCAGAGAGGCAGCCCTGGCCGCCTGGCTGCTGTCTACTCCCAACCCTCCTCACCGCTGCATTTCTTCTCTTTCAGGTAAAAACGACAGGAGAGGTCACAGTTGTGACCCACTCTTCCAGATATGTCTAGAATTAGTAGAACAATAATATTTAAAAGAATAATTAGCTTAGAAACCAAAAAGCTAGGCTTGAGGCCAAGACCTCCACTTAACAGCCGGCTGGTCATCTTCAAGCCTCAGTCACATCAGTTGTGAAGCAAGGACAAGGACAAGTACCCTGTACAGTATCGGAAGCCATTGTCACGGGGTCAACTAAAGCGGTTCTTATTTACTGAGCATCTGTTACATATAGAATCATTGTTTAAACCCATATCAACAGGGCAATCACTCCGTATCAGGAGCTGGGCAGGGTGTGGTGGATACTGTGGAGAGCAAAACTCAACTGTCCCTGCCCTCACGGGCCTTTCAGTCAAGTAGTAAAACACACGTGAATCCAAAGCTTACACAAATAACCACAGAATCAACCAGGATAACACTATAAATGGACCACGGATGCTGTACAGTTGTGACTAGAAGGGCCCTGTCTTAGTACTGATGGCTCATGGAAGGGCCCTCTTCATCTGGTAAGAAATTTCTAGGTCATGGTGGCAGGGGCATTCCCAGGAGCATGATGCCCTTTATTTCATAGCAATATCAACCAAGTTTCCGGGAGGTTAAGAAACCTTCCCAGGGTCTCGAAGCTCCTATCTGACAATGCCAAGCCTTCCTGACTCCAGTGGCCACACACCCTGTGCCTCTGGAAGGGCTTTTAAAGCTGAACAAGTACTGGGCAGAGCTGGTTTCCCTATGGGGCACCCACAGGAATGACTTGGAGCAAACTTCAAAGTCCTCCACCTTCTGAAAGTGGACACAGCCAGAAAATCGCTTTCTCCCATGACGTGGATGTTCTCTGACCTCAAATGTTTTCAACAAAGGGACCAATCAGAAGCCCTCCTGCTGGGTCCCCAAGCCAAGCAGAAACAGCTGATGCTCAGCAAGGAGAGGCCAGGAGGAAGGGAAGTGAAACACAAAGCCACCCTCACCCCGCTCCCCTGCCGTGCACACCCAGCCTGCCCCTGGCTCCTGGTATGCTCCTGGCCAGCCGCCTCAGTGGGGGACCTCACTGTCATCTACGTTTACACAAAAGCTCTTCTTGCAGATGAAGTAAGTGTTGTCAAAAATAAACCCTCACTCCCTCGACTGTGAAGGGAAAGCCTTTCCATCTAGACACAGGCTTTCACATTCAGCCTCCACTGAGCACCTACTCCATCCAGCCCTGGCGGAGCTCCAGGAACTCAGAGATGAGTGAATTCTGAGACTGCAGTGAACGCAGCGTGGTCAGTGCTGTGCTGGAAGAAACGACGAGGGGGCTGCACGGGGGAGTCCATTCCACAAACACTGATCAAGACTGCCACGGAGCCTGCCAAACAGCCCGCGTAAGGAAACTCACCAAGACGCAGCTGCAAACAGGGCTGCCAGACAAAGACTACACTTCCCAGCTTCCCCTGCAGCTCAGTGCACATGACTAAGCTCTGCCAGTGGGGTGTGGAAAGCAATTATGTGGGTGATTTCTGGGTCACTGGGGTGCAGTTCAGTGGTAAAGCATTTGCCTAGCATGTAGGAGGCAACAGCAGCGCAAAATGATAACTATTGATTAAAATAAAACAAGTCCGGCAATACAGCTGCCCTCCAACCCCAGGTGCCAGAGACACAGCAGTGACCGCCACAGTTCCTGCCTCCCCAGAGCACACCTTCCACCAGGAGACAGTACCCACAGAGACAGGGGGTTAGACTGTGTTGCTCTGAAGGAAGTGACCATAGCAAGGGGCTGGAGATACATCTGTGAAAGCATGAATGGTAAGCAGTGCCCTCCAAGAGCTCAGACCCGAGGGCTCAGGAGCCAGGCCCGGAAGAGCTCTCCAGGCACAGGAACTGCAAGCAACAGCCTGCAGTTGGTCCTCTGAATAAGTGAAAGGAGGCCAAGTGGTGACACCGGGAGAATGAGATAGGAGAGGAGGCACCTCGCCCTGCCTGAGACCCGCCTGGCAGGGTCTCCAAGGCTGGGTAGGGTGGGAAGGCGGTTCAGGCAGGGAGTGCTGCAGAAGCCACAGCCTGCAGGACTTTCCAGGGGCCTTCCATTCCTGTCCCCTTTGTACTGGGAGCTGGGGGAAGAGGCCTTGGTGTATTGCAGCAAGGAAAGAACTGGAAAAGTTTCCAGGCCCTGGGTATTTCAGAAAACCAGCAACAACTCCTCCCAGTCCCCACAGAGCGTCAACTGGAGGCCTGACGTTTCAGTGACGCGGCCTGCCCTCAGGCTTGCTTGCCAGCCACCAAGCCTCGTCTCCTTACACATCGCCTTCTCTCCTCCCACAGCCAGACTCTAAGAAAGAACACCCTTCCCCTACCGGCACGCACTACTTGTTCACTGTTACAGTGTGGATATGAGGTGTCCCCTGGAACCTCATGTGTGCGGCAATGAAAGAAAGTTGAGAGGCCAATGACTGCGTTACGAGAGCCTTGGCCTAATCAGTGCATCAATCCCATCATAGGCAACCAATGCCATGTTTTCTGACTCTACACAGTAGTTTGCATTTTCTAGAGTTTTCTATAAATGGAACTCTACAGCATATATTCTTTTGGGGCCTGACACTTTCCCTTCAGCATGACTATCCTGCAGACTGTCCTTGCTGCCATCTGCACCAATGGTCCCTGCTCATCTCTGCTGGGCAGCACTCCACTGCATGGACAAGCCACGGCGTGTGCACTGATTCACTGTCAGGGCACCTGGGTTTCTCCAGGCGTGTCCTAACAGAAACAAAGCTGCTCTGGACATCTGTGCACAAGTTTTTGCGTTTCTTCTCCTGGATAAAAACCTAGGTGTGGAATACTAACCTTCTCTGTGAAGGGAGAGAGCTAGACTTGGGTCCATTCCTTTTTATTAGGTTCAAATACTGGGATTAGGGTTTAGATGAGCATCTCCAAGTGCCATGCATGTATGATCTCTGCTCTGTGGGGGTGCCGAGGTGACCATGGCCATTAACTGCATCAAGTGGCACTTCTGCTTTCTGATGGCACCTGGATTACTGCATATTCAGCTCAAGAAGTATAAAGACAAACACAACCAGGCCCCACATGGGGACTCAAGCCACATAGTTAAAGGGGATGCACATGGACTTCAGGCCAAGGCCAGAGGCGACCATAGGCACCAAGGACACATGCACTGGTCTTTGACCCCACTGCCCTTTCCAATGGAGACATGTCCAACCTCTCCAAACCACTCAGCACTGCCAACTAGGTAAGAACTGGCGTGAGCAAATGAACTCGTTTAACACATTCACCCCCAGGGCCACAGCTGTGAAATGAGGGCCATGGAACCCACCTGGGGAACGGCTGCTTGTGTTCACTCACGCACCCCAGGCTCAGGAAAGACCCACTGTTATGCTTTGGAGGTGCGGTGTCCCCCAAAAGCTCATGAGTGAGACAATGCAAGAAAGTTTGGAGGAGAAAAGATTGAGTCACACAGCCTTAACCTAATCCATGAATTGATCCCTGATGGGATTAAGTGATTGGTAACTGGAGGCAGGGGGGTGTGGCTAGAGGAAGTGGTTTATTGGGGCGTGGCTATGGGGTATATGTTTTCTATCTGGAGAGTGGAGGCTCTGCTTCCTGATCATCATGTGGGCCACTTCCCTCAGCCACAATCTTCCGCCATGATGTTCTGTTTTACCACAAGCCCTGAGGAATGGAGTCAGCCTTCTGTGGACTGAGACCTCTGAGAAAGTGAGCCCTCAAACTTGTCCTCCTCTGCAGTTGTTCTGCTCAGGTCCTTTAGTCACAGCAGTGAAAAAGCTGACTACAACACCCACCCTGCACCAGGAATCATGGTGGGCTCTGGGACACCAGGGTGAACACACTGGTCTCTGCCCCCATGGAGCAGACAAGGGAATGGAGAGAAAGAGGGGGTGTAAACCAACATTTGTGCCTGGTGCTAGGAGAGAAAGGCAGGATGGGCCAAGAGCAGGACGGGGACAGTCTTTCAGAGGGAGGATCAGAGAAGGGCTTCCTGAGGGGCACACACCTGAGCACAGGCCCTGGAACACCCTCAGGCAGTGAGCCTGGCAGCACTCCTACACTGTCCTCTGGAAGTGGGGGTACAGGGTGGGACAGGCAGAACCGAGTTAGTTCCTCATCTAGACATTGTCACTCAAGCACCCTGAGATGCCATGAGGGACTCTCAGCTCAGAGGGGGAACAGCACTGTCCACACCAAAGGTCTTGTGTGCTGATTCTCAGAGGAAGTCAGCCCCTCCATCCTATCTCTTGGGGTACAAAAAAAAAAAAATCACAGCCGGATCTCAGAACACCAAGCAAAACAACACACCAAACACCAGGGGTAATCTTAGAGAAATTTCTGTCACTGCTAATGGCACAGAGAGACCTTTCTGCCACCTCTCTCTCAAAGCAAGGTTCTCTACGCACTGCCATCTCCACCAATGCCCCTCCCTGCCTCTCCATGCCTCTCCGTCTCCTTCCTACAGGCAACAGGCTCAATGGTCTTCTCATGCATTTTGACAAGCGACAGCTCAGATGAGCTCACAACCACCACACCTTGGGGACACTCTTGCTGCTTCTGCTCAGTAGATAGATGAATTCCACTAGGCATGGTGGCGCACATCTATAATCCTGCAACTCAGGAGGGGCTGAGGTAGAAGGATCCAAGTTCAAGGCCAGCCTCAGCAACTTAGTGAGACGGTCTCAAAATAAAAAAAAATAAAAACAAAAATAAAAACAAAGGGACTGAAGACGTAGCTCAGTAGTAGAGGGTTTGTCCATCACATAAAAGTAAGTCCTTACATGTTGTCAGGACCTTCCGGCGGAGAAACTCATGGCTTGTCTTAAATTCATACCCACCTAAAACCACCATGTATGTGTGACGAGCAGTCGTGACATTGCACAGGCCCTGCGGCAGCCTGCCTTCCAGCAGGAGAGGTCAAACACCTCCTGCTCTGTTGCCTCTTCATGCCAGGCACCCACAGCAGGGGCCAGCACACAGCTGGCATGCAACAGGTGGCACCGAGCCAGCAGGAGTGCTCTAAGGATGAGCATGGACATCGGTCCGTGGCCCAGTGCATGCTGGGCCTTACCGTCACCCAGCCCAGGAGCTAGCTCGGCACCGATCCCAAAGAACAGGTAACAACTGCAAGCTCCATCACACCCAGGAATGCTCCACACCCCGCAGGGAAATGTTCACGATACTGAACAACCAGAACTGTACACAGCAGCAGGCGCGGGTCCCAGAAGCCACCCTAAGTGACTGAGTGCAATGCCAGCTGGTGGGGACAGATGAGCACCAGACCTTTGCCTGCAGGGAGGTGCTGGCTCTGCTGCCAACTGTAAGAACCACAGCATGGGTGGCTGGTGGCCAGGAGTCCAGGTCAAGGTTGCTGAAGATTTCACCATTTTAATCACCAGCATGTCCATGTCCACGCACAGCAGCTATACCCAAGCCCTGGCATCAACCCAGGACAGATCTCAAGATGGTCACAAGGCCACTCCAGGCTCCGACAGACAGGGGACCACACAGGACCTCATCTGGCTCCATGTATTCTACCCCCAGCAAACGCCTCGCCTCTTCTTGACCTGGATACGATCCAGCAAACGTCTGCACCGACTAGACTTCCCTCTGTGCCAGAGGATCCAGCGGTGAGGAACACAGATGCCACACAGCCACCCCACACGGCACCCAGGACACACTGAGGTCAGAGTTCCACAGGCCCAGACTGCTCCAGGCAAGGTCTGCGACATTCCTCCCTGAATGACAGCAACTGTCAGGGTGTAGCAGAGGACAGGTCCTCCTTGTTCCCCCCGGCACTACCGTCAATGCCACCCGGCATCTGCCAGACACCCAACGCACGTAAGCCCTCGTCCCCTGGCAGTATGTAGTTGGCAGGTCGCTCACGGTAGGATGTAGCCGCCATTCAAGTAGGAAGAAAATAAAGACCTGAGAGGTTAGGAGTCCCCTGAACTTTAACGGTCTCTTTCTGTTATCAAAGCCATTACGGTTTACAGTTTTCCTCTGATATCTCTACACTACGTAAGGAGAAGGAAACTAAGGTTCAAAAGCAGGGCACCTGATTCAGGCATCCCTGCCCATAAGGGCCAGAGCTGAGAAGTCAGCCTGGGCCCCTCCAGTCCTGCACCCGCCCTCTCGGCAACACTCTGCCCGCCTCCGAGGGGCAGGTGGGTGCCATGGGGCCCAACCTCCAGAGCTCTCAGGACAAAGCCTTGAAGAGCTCCGAGACACAGGCCCTGCCCCAGCTGGAACCTGGTGCTCACAGTGAGTTCAGGGGCGGCTCATCCACCAGGTCCAGCCCTTGCTGCCTGTTGGAGCCCTAATAAGTATTTTTGAAAATTCCTGAAGGGTTGAGGAAGCCATTTTGGACATTTCTGCCATCGTCCCGGAAGGCCGTGCCATGGCAGCGGGAGCGGCCATGAGCAGCCGGCTAACCAGAGCAACCCTCCTCCAACTCCAAGGCTGCCCTCAGTTCCCTGGAGGGCACAGGAGGGGCAAGAGCCTCTCAGACATCCACACGCTGCCTTGGCCAGAACAGGACCAAGATTTCAAAGGCCAGGTAACATTCTAAGCCTGCAGTCAGCGACTGCTACCTCAACCAACTGCACCATGAACTTAAAAGTCTGCTTTGAACTTGAACAGGTTACAGCTCATGCATGCTCTGCAGTGACATACGAGAGGACAAGAGATGTGACCCCACCTAAGTGGGAGCCTGCTTTCCTACTCAGAGCCTGGAGAACTGCAGCCAGGCAGCCGTCACACCATTCAGGGTCCAGGTTCTCAGAGGGGGACAGCCCAGGGTCAAGAGCAAGGCAGGCCTGCACAGCCCCTGCCTCGTGAGGCACATGGTCAAGGGGGGACGAAGGGCCCAGTCACTGTGGCGAGGAATACTTTCATACAAACATTTTGAAAAATCAAGATGAATGCTAAAAGGCATCTATGACAAATGACAGAGGGAAGTCTTGAACACAGGCAGGTGCCGTGCTGGCAGGGCTGGGCCTACTCTCTGCTCTTCTGAAGGCGGCAGGGCAGCCCAGGAAGGCGAAGGCCCTGACACCAAGTCACCAGCACCCACAGTCCAGTTCCCGGCCCTCGACACTGCTGGCAGGCCTCTGTCACCCTGGACAGGACTCGCAGTGCCAGCCTCACCCGCTCTGGTCCTGATGGCACTCTGATCCGGGGCGACCTCCCCCGCTGCTCCCCCACCTCCCGAGGCCTCTGCTCAGGCTCCCAGCAGCTTCTCCCAGATCCTCACAGAGGAGCAAAGGCACTGCCAGAAAAGGAACCTGGCAAGCGAACGCATCTCTTGTGACCCCAAGGTGCTCTTCCTTTCCAATTAAAAATCAGGGGTCAACATTTTAAAACTAGATTTTCAAATTAAATAAAAAACAAACAGACACATGGCTTTCTTAGCAGAAGGAATGTTCTGCCGACACAGCCCATCTTCCCACATGGTGGACGACAGGGGGCCGGGAGGGGAGACAGCTCTGCTCCCCAGCTGGCCTCGGCCCCCACGTGCCAGAGCCGTCGAGTGCTGGGTACAGCAAACACGGGTGGCCACCCACCAGCCCTCATGCAGTCTCCAGTCCAGAGGGGACATGAGAGGCTCAGAGCAGGTGGAACAGAGAACATGGAAGAGACAAAGGTGAAGGGAAATGGCACATGGAGGGCTGGAGGGTGGGGTCCAGGGGGGAGCAGGCACACTGACGGTCAGGAAGAGGCTGTGAAGGGGACTCTAGAGCAAAGCACTGACAGAGAAGAGGGGAGCCCAACTCAGGCCTAGGCCCCTCTGCAGTCCCATCTTCGAGGAACATATTTCTGCAGACCTCCGCTGCAGAAAATGGGCGTGTATAAAATGGGAATTATAAAACAGCACCTACCCCACAGGGTGGCCATGGGACAGAGGGAGACAGTCTGCAAAGCCTTTAGCAGAGGGTGCGGCACAGACTCGCTGGACACCCGTGAGGCCAGCGTCCCCTCTCTCACCTCCTCCACCAGGAGGGTGAAGACCAAGAGAGCGATGACCCTCACTCACACCAGCCAGGCCATGCAGGCCCTCTGGGGCCCTTCCCTGCCCTGGTGGACATGCCACTTCCTGGCACAGTGACTGCTCCGCTGTGGGACAAGGCGGTTCCGTGCTTCTGGGGCAGTCTCCACTTCTAAAAACACATCTACGTAGGTTCTCCATCCCCACATCACCAGAAGGCCAACAGGCAGGGCCTGCTGCCCCAGCCCTGTGCGCCTGTGCGTGACCACAGCTCTCTCGCCACCTTCGGCCTCCCAACACCCACAGCACAAAACCACACAACTCCTGAGGAGGCTCAAAACCCCCCCACACCCCCCCCCACACACAGACACACACACACGCGCTGCACACGCAGCCCCTAGATTCTAGTTTCCACAGACTCCAAATCATCAGAAAGCTGAAACAACCAGATTTTTTATAGTGTCACACTATGATAACTGATGTTCATAATTATGGCCCTGAGGCAAGCACGCTCCTTAACTGCCTTCTAAATTATCGAAGATCAAATTATGTTCAGTTGCACTTTAGCGTTAAGTGTATTTTAATTATATTCTCATTCTTGGAAAATTAGTAACTTACTCGGCTGAAATAGATGATCTAGGCAGCTCTGTGAATAAAACACTCTGGATAAAGTTCAGGATTTCCAGAATGTTCTCACAAAACCACATTCTGCCATCATTCGAGGTAACTGAGAGTTTAAAACTGATATCCTGTCTTCTTTCAAAAGAATATGGCCATGTATAAACCAGTGAATTATGGAATATTTTCAAAGTAAGGGGAAAGGAGGGGAAATAAAATAGATGAAGGTAATGAGAAGGCTGGAGCCAAAAACACAAGTCTTAATGTCTCCACTGCAGCTGAAAATGAGCCCGTCCCTCTGCTGAGCTTCCTAGCAGCCAAGGCAAAAAAGAAAATATGATCACTGGGGCAGCATTCCCAGCACCCAAAGAATTGACTTCTTAGTCCATTCTGGTATCTACACCCAGAGAAATTTCTCACGTAGAAACTACTCACACCACGCCTTATTAGCATGCACACCGAAAACACAGTGATGGTTCTCAGCAGGCTGTGTCTCCTAACACCCTGAAGCCAAGGTTGAAACTTCTAGTGCCACTGAAAGCAGGTGAGACAGGCTGGGCCAGGGGAACAGCGGGGAGCAGGCAGTAAGGGCTGCGGTAAACCAGGAGCCTGTCCTAGCTCACCATCCAGCTGTGAATTGTCTCCGCCAACTGCTGCCTTGTGGGGAATGTGGGCCCAGTGCTTCCAGATAACGTGATCACAAAATATTTAAAGCACACAAAAGAAGAACCAGCACATACAGGAAATGAGTAGCAGTCAGCAAACACACACCTGTGTCCCACCGCCCACCTTAGGACAGAACCTTCCGGTAGGTTTGAGACCCGCCCCTGGTGTGACCACACGATCACCCATCGCCCTGACTTTCACACTCGTCACCCCTGCTGTTCTGTACAGATGGCCACAGTGCCACCCCTCACCATCTCCTTTCCAGCCCATGTCTCTCGTCTTCCCATCAACCAGTCCCGGGGCACCCTGCCCTCTCCACATCACGCCCACATCCACGAGACACCCCCACAATGTGCAGAGCTGAACCTCAGCCATTCTATCATCACACTGATCTCTACGCTATGCTATCCCCCCCTTTCTGATGTTTTTAAATCTACTCACTTGCTGGTGCATATGTGAATTGGGTGGCATGTTCTGCCACAAGCAATGATCTGATTATCACTGTGTGTCCCTCTCCTGGTGCGCATGGGCAAGGGTTTCCCTAGCATGGAGCTAAAATCTAGGTGCTAGCCAAACTAATTCTAAATTTTAAAACAGTATGTGGGCTAACTCCACACACAAGCAAACACACCCCTGGACTGGACAGCCATAGGCAGTGACTCCACCCAGGCCATGTCTGACCCTGCTCATTAGCTGCCAACTTCAAGGACCACAGCGTCTCATGTTCAGACAACATGACTTTCAGGCAGGGGCTTGTGAATATCATTTCTTGAAAATCAGCTTTTGAGAACTTTGGGTGGCAAGGACTTTGGCCTTACACCCACTGACATGAGCCCAGAGGCTCCTGGAGAGCCCAGAGTGGATGCTCTTGAACCGGAAACCCCTTTATAAAGTACAGACTGCTGACATTTCTTCTAACGTTCATCCGTTCCAAAATGTGGCCCCAAGACGTTCCCTGAGGCTTTCTAAAAGGTATTTTGTAGCAAAGACTTTCCAAACAGCATAGGAGCTATGATCTGAAGGTCTGTCCCCTCAAATGTCATACTAAAATTAGAGTCCCCAAACTGATGGTGTGAGGAGAGTGGGGCCTATGGGAAGAGAGCAGGTTTGTGAGGACTGAGCCTTGCAACTTAGGCTGGTCTTCATAGACAAAGGGACCCAGAGCAAGGTGGGGTGGCACACACTGTCATCCCAGCCACTCGCAAGGCTGAGAAAGGAGGATCCCAACTTAGTGAGAACCTGTCCCAAATAAAAAATTAAAAAGTGGCAGGGGAGCCTGCCCATGGGAAACTCCATTACTGTGCAGCCCAAGCCCAGCCAGCCTGCATGGATCTCCAGCAGCGCCACACTGGGCTCCCCACCTACCAACACCTGGGGACACCTCTGCCCGCCATCATGGATTATCCCCGATCCTGGGTCACCACATTATCAAGTCCTTTTCATGTATCGGGCTACTGAAGACTAGGAGGTTTGAATACTATATTACAGCTTTGTTGTAGAGTTTATTATTATTATTATTCCTAATTTTTTTATCATTTTTCTCACTATTTTCCTTTCTCACTTCTCATGCTAACAACCAACTTCTTTTGATTCCACTTACACTCTTCCCATGATCTTCTACCTCTAAATACTCACTTCTTATCTCATTAACACTACATCCTACACCCCTCCCCATCCTCCTTGTCCACCATTAGAAATGGTAGACCTCATTGCAAACCTATTGTTTATGCTGTAGATAGTAACTGAACTCATCACCTCTGTTTTTTACAATACTGTTAACCTCTTAATAGGGGCCATTTGGTTTAAGGTTGCATATTGTTTGCTGCTTCCAGTGTCCCTGGAAACCTGCAGAGACACTATAAACCTACAGGGGGGACACTGCAATACCCCAGATCCACCCTGCTGGAGGGGCAGATACACGGACAACATGAAAAAACAAGGGAAGAAAGCCCCCCAAACAAACCAATACGCTATATTAATAGAATCCAATGGCAGCACGGTAGAAGAAACGTCAGAAAAGGAGTTCATAGCATACATAATTAAAATGATCCACGAAGTAAAGGATGAGATAAGAGAGCAAATGTAGGCAACGAACGATCACTTAATAAACAGTTAAAAGTGCAACTGCAGGAAGCAAAAGATCATTTCAATAAAGAGAGATTCTGAAAAAACAAACAAACAAACAGAAATCCTTGAAATGAAGGAAACAATAAACCAAATAAAAAACTCAATGGAAAGCATCACCAACAGACTAGATCACCTGGAAAACAGAACCTCAGACAATGAAGACAAAATATTTAATCCTGAAAATAAAGTTATCCACACAGAGAAGATGGTAAGAAATCATGAACAGAACCTCCAGGAATTATGGGATAACATGAGAAGACCAAATCTAAGAATTATCAGGATTGAGGAAGGCACAGAGATACAAACCAAAGGAATGAACAACCTATTCAATGAAATAATATGAGAAAATTTCCCAAACCTGAAGAATGAAATGGAAAATCAAATACAGGAGGCTTACAGAACACCAAATGCACAAAATTACAATAAAGCCACACCAAGGCACATTATAATGAAAATGCCCAACATACAAAATAAAGATAGAATCTTAAAGGCCGCGAGAGAAAAGTATCAGATTACATGTTGGCAGGAACCAATATGGATATCAGATTTCTCAGCCCAGACCCTAAAAGCTAGAAGGGCCTGGAACAACATGTTTTAAGCTCTGAAAGAACAAGAATCTTAAACCCAGCAGCAAAACTAACCTTCATATTTGATGACAAAATAAAATCCTTCCATGATACACAAAAGTTAGAAAGTGGCAGGGATGTGGCTCAGTGGTAAAGTGTAACCTTGGGTCTGGGCTCAATCCCTAGAGCTGCAAGGAAAGTGGGGCGACCTCAGAGGTAGAGCGCTTTCCCAGCACACAGACCCCTGTGCTCCATCCACAGTACCACAAAAACAAACACAGAAGACCCCAGAGACACCTCTTGTCTTTCCCCCACATGAGGACACAGCGCTTGATATACCAACTGCCTTGTTCATGAATTCCCAAATTTGTAACTGTGAGAAATAAATTCATGTTGCTTGTAAGCCACTCTGTGTATGGTATTTTGCTATAATTGACTAAGACCCTGAGTAACACCATCAATAATAAACGGAAAGCACAGTGCCTATACAGAAAGCATGTTAGTCTCCTGCTTTGAACTGCAGAAGTTGATTTCTATCTTTTGAAAATTGGTTTCACAAAGGTTTATTGGGATGCAGCAATACTGGGGTTCACACTCAGGGGCCTCCAGCTACTCTGGTGGAGCTGAGAGGTTCTGACAGATGACCTACCCACCATGTCCACCGTCTGGCCTATACAGAACCAGGAGGGTCCTGTCCCTGGGCTTTCTCTCCTGGTCTCCCACCTAGCCCTATCTAGATCATCAGACAACACCCATCTATGCTCCCGCAAAAAGAACCTCATGCACATTAGATAACCGCCTACATCGTGTGCTGAGGCAGAACCAGACTCCAAGCAAATTATCTTTTGTGTATGATCAGAATTTACTCTCAGATGAGAGCCCTGGAAGTGTGGTACAGAGGATGATGAGCATTGGCAGAGTGTTAGATAAGGAGGGAGACGGTGCAGCCAGCAGGCGAACTCACAACCGCACGTCAGAGCGCCGTGGAGGAAGATTGAGATCTTTCCTATCCACAGGGCAAGGGCCACTGGACTGCAGCCGTCCCAGAGAAAAGCTAGAATATTCATGCCACAGATAGTGACTCGGTGCCTATCATATGCAGAGAGCAGTCCCTGAGCTCAGGATTCGGCCAGCCAAAGGAAATTGCCACCACCCCTTCCCCCCAGGGTGACTGGAGACCATGACATTTCAGTGAAGAAAATAAGAGGGTCACGTGGAAGCTCACCCAGAAGGAAGGTGCTGTCTAAGCAGGCTGGAGCTGAGGACAGGAGTGAGCTGCAGAGCTCTGGGGAGGTATGGGAAGCACAGGCTCTGAGGACGGAGTGAACTTGGCACGTGTAGGAAGGTCAAGGGGCACCAGGGTGGAAGGAGCAGGAGGGTGCTGGTAAGTAAGGTGGGAGAGGGAGGCAGACCCGAGAGCAGGGACAGACTTGGAGCCAGCTCAGGGACACTAGGTGGAGCCTGCTGAAACTCCAGGCAAAACAAGTTGGTAGGTGAGGGCTGTGGTGGAAAATGGCGGGCTTTATGAAATGCTTCAGAGGGCAGTCACCACCACCGTTCAGTAACTCACTGGACAGTGAGGACAGGCTGACCCAGATCTTTGAACTCAGCAACTCCTTGAGGGAAGGTGAGCCATCTCCAGAGACGGAGAAAACTGTAGGAGGGACCAGCTGAGGGGAAGGCCACGAATCCTGTAGCGCGTTGCTCAGCGTCAGATGCCTTTGGCCAAGCAATCCTTACCCAAGGCCACTTTCACCTCCAAGGGGTGTGGGCAACATCTAGAGATGTCTGAGTTGTCACAACTGGGAGGGAGGGAGGCCACCCTCACCCAGAAGGTAGGTATGGCTAGACATCCTACAGGGCACAGAACAGCCTCCCACTGCAAAGAACTGCCTAATCCAAAACCTAGTAAGGCCAAGTTCAGAAACTGCGGTGGATGATGCAAGATGCTGCCAAGGCCGGGGCTGACAGCCTACACTTGATTTTTCTTGGTAGTTGCTTTCTTGTGTTCCCATGTCCTCAGCAGTCGTGCTTAGCTGCTCTGTTGGTGGAATGGGAATCTAGGGGAGTTGGAAGGGGACTGAGGTCAATGGGTCTAAGTAAAAACTGTCAAAATAATGAGCTCATTCAAAGTCAAACCCAATGCCAAGCAATGAGAAGAAAGAGCAAGAGGAGGAGGAGGGAGGAGAAGGGAGGAGGAGGGAGGAGGGAGGAGGAGGGAGGAGGAGGGAGGAGGAGGGAGGAGGAGGGAGGAGGAGAGCAGACCCTCCTCCATGGGAGTGGCCCGAGCTGGAGGAGCCAACTAGCTGGCCACAGAGACCAAGCAGGAGGGGCGCTCTGGGCAGGACAGGGCACTACTCACGTTGTTATGGAAAGTGAGGGAAGAAAGGGATCCAGAGAGAGTTCTTTCCACTCATGGAAAAATACAAATTGAAACTACACAGAACTGACATTACTCAACTATCAGACTAGAAAAAACCCACAAGACATTTCTATTTATACTATTAAGAGATTTTCACACATATAAAAAACATACAAATATTAAATCAAGGTAAAATTAAAAACCCATATTTCTAAGTTTGATTTGGAAATGCCAGTATGAATTCATAATATATACTCTATTGAGCAAGAAGAGAGGAAGGACAAGAGGGAGGGAAGGAGAGAGGGAAGGAGAGAGGGAAGGAGGGAGGGAGGGAGGGAATGATTTCCTATGACAACTGAAAAGCAATAGAAAACAATACCCAACCTAATGAGCAGCGCCTGAACACCTCCATCACCCACACTGGGGTTATAAATAACTTTTCCCAGCAAAGGAACCAGGGTGCCTTGAAAAACAGCCGACTCCAGGCCTGGAGCATGAAGGAGAAGAAGGGGCCCAGACACCCCGCTTCGAGGTTTTGTTGTTCACCAGGAGAGCAGAGATCCACTATTCTTAAAGATTCAGAGTCCAACTAATACCATCCCCCGGGCCAAAGGCAGGGCAATTTGAAATATCACATTAAAAACATTAAATAGGTTTAAATATGTAAATTCACAATGCTGTTTTTTTTTAAACAGGCCTACTGGTCACATCTAGAGGATGGACAGGAACCAACTGGCTATTCTGAAAAGAGATATAAATAAAAGAATCTAAGCCTTTGTTCGCCTCCCAACCTGCATTACACAGAATCAACACAGGTGATAACTGTAAAGAGCACCAGGTATATCACACAGGTCACACGTCAAACCAACTGTGACTGATCCATTGTAAACCACATTGTAACAACTGCCCTCAGGGGACACCACACCCAACTTCCCCTGACAGATGCCACGGGGCAGCAGAGCATGTCTGACATGTCTGGAGGGGAAGTAGGGGAATATTTTCTGTTTCTTAATGGCAGAAAATGCAGAACCACATACTATATATATGTGTGAATATATATGTGTGTGTGTGTGTGTGTGTGTGTGTATACGTACACACACACATTCATACACATGCATCTATCTTGCTAAGAGTCTAAACGTTACACACACATTAACTTCTTCACAAAAACACTACAAAATAGGGCCTACTAACATTCTCACTTGACAGATGAGAAAAGTGAACTTTGGAGAAGCTCCTGTCTTGTCCATAATCATACAACTGGGACACGCAAAGCAGAGTCAAATTCTCAGCCTTGCTCAAAATCTGGCCAAGTGTGAAGCCCGGCAGGATGTGGCACATGGCAGCCGTGCAGAGCCAGGCCCGGCAGCAGAGGGACCTCAGACGGACAAGCTGGAGCTGCCACGGTCACACGCCATCCCTGATCATGCACCCTGTGTGGCCCTCATGCACACACCCTGCCACGGCACAAGAGCTCCCATTCCACTTTCCAGAGGCCCAGAGTGAGGTGCGACCAACAGGAAGGTGGCCCGGAGTTGTTCAGGGAGAGAGGTGGACCCTGAGCTGAAGCCAGTCACTCAGGACCCATGGCTTACAATTTAAATCCATGTTTACCAAGGTACAACTGACAAATAAAAATTAAATATATTCAAGGTACACAACATGACAATCTGACACACGTAAACACTGTTCAGTGAGTACCACAATCAAGTTAGGCAACACGTCCGTCACCACCATGATTACATTTTGCATGTGGTGGTGGTGAGGGGTCAGTGGGAAAGGACACTTAGGGTCTACTCTCAATACGGTATTGATGACTACTTCAGATCCCCAGGATGTGTTCGCACCCCAACCAACACCTCCCTGTGTCCCCACCCAGCCCTGGTGACCACTTCTCACTCCCAGTTCTTGTCACTCCTCTGTGGGGAGGCTGCCTGCAGAGGCAGATGGTGGCAAGGACCAAGGGGGAAGCAGCCAGGGATCCAGGGGACAGGCCTGCAGGGAATGCCAAACCAAGGGAAAGCTTTGCCGGGCTACTCATTATCTCTGTTTGGAAAAAAAGGAAACAATCCTATAAACGAAACAACAAAGGAAGTCAAAAAGCCCTCTTTTCCAGCCCAAATTTGGACATGGAGAATTAGCGCCTCCCAGAGCACTGGTTCTCAATGGGGGCATTTTGGCCACATCTTTGTTGAAACAAAGTTTTCAAGTTTTTGCAAAGATGATCTCTCTTCTCCACCTCAAAAAAGATTTTTTAAAACCACCTGGAGGGTGTGGGAGAGAAATCCACAGAACCAAATTTCAATCTCCTCTGCAAAGAAATAGCATCTTTTGCCCAAAGCAGGGCAGAGTTGCCTGCGTGACCCTGAGAAGCAGGGATGGGGCACTGTCAAAGTTCCACGAAGGGGAAGGGAACTTTTAAACAGCACCTGTCACTGTGAACGAGTGGCTGACAGTCTGCCCTGGCAGGCTGAGCACGCTGTACTGAAAACGGAACCT